>OY747700.1:57402556-57650056 GCA_963556495.2 Valencia hispanica | reverse complement strand
ATTCCTCACATAAAAAATATTACTAAAATAGGTTTTTATCAACTAAAGAACATCGCCAGAGTCCGCCCCATTCTCTCACGGGCCAACATGGAGACACTGATGCATGCCTTTATCTCCAGTAGAATTGATTACTGTAATGCTCTGCTTTCTGGTCTTCCCAAAAAGAGTATATCAGGTTTACAACTACTACAAAATTCAGCAGCACGTGTCCTGACGAAGACCAGGAGGCGGGCGCACATTACACCGGTCTTAAAAACATTGCATTGGCTCCCCCGTACATTTCAGGATCGACTTTAAGGTTCTTTTAATGGTTTTTAAGTGTCTTAATGGTCTTGGACCTTCTTATCTCTCTGAACTGCTTTTACCATATAAACATTCGCGGTCTCTGCGCTCCTCTGGCAGCCGTCTCCTTGTCACCCCAAAAGTCAGGACACACATGCATGGCGAGGCGTCTTTCCAGTTTTGTCGCCCTCACCTCTGGAACAGGCTGCCAGAGGACCTCAGGGCTGTAGAGAACGTTCATGTTTTTAAGAGCAGGCTCAAGACTCACCTTTTTAGCTTAGCTTTTAACTGATTATTATTTATTACTGTTTGTGTAATTGCCCTGCATGTTTTATATGATTATATTTGTATCAGTTTTACTATTTAATCTTAGCACATTAATTGACTGTTTATTTTTATACTTTAATTTATCTTAATCCCCGTTCCAGTGTTTCCTCTGTGGTAGCCCTCTGCCCCGGGAGCGGTGGTCGGCTGTGGCTGCCTGGGTGCTCTCCAGGTGGAGCATGGGTGGAGGTGGGGGTCTTGGCCTTGCCTCCACTGGGTGCCCTGTGTCGGTGCCTCGGCTGCTGCTGTTAGTCTACCGCTGTCGGGGCAGATGGCTCCTCTGATGGCGTTTCCTTGCATGGTTCATCTACACTCGGCCCGATGTCCTTTTTTACTTTTTCTTTTAACTGTGTGTGTGCATGGGAGTTGGGTTGGGGGAGGGGGGTATAACTGTGACCATACTTTTAAATCTGTGGGGGAGGGAAGGGAAGGTGGTTTTATGTGGGGTCATTTTAATGTGTAAAGCACTTTGTGATGCAACTTCTTGTATGAAAAGCGCTTTATAAATAAAGTTTGATTTGAGATATATATATATATATATATATATATATATATATATATATATATATATATATATATATATATATATATATATATATATATATATATATATATATTTGCTGTAGCAAAGAGTTGGAGCTAACCTAAAACTGTTTCTGCATAGTTACATTATGGACATAGAAAGTGCTAAATAAGCCCAAACAACATACTAGCATTGGAAGCCATATGACAGGAAAAGGCTGGAATTTAGTCAACCATGAACTCTGTGTTTGACAGCAGAGGCTCAGCCCAATTTGGCTCAAGTATGCTTTAGATCAGGGGTGTCCAAGGTCAGTCCTCCAGGGCCTGTATCCTGCATAATTTAGTTATCTCTCTGGTTCAACACACCTGCATCAAATGATGGCTCACTAGAAGGACTCTGTGGAACTTTGCCATGCTGAGGAGGTAGTTGGACCATTTGAATCAGCTGCGTTGGATTGAGGACACATCTAAAACCTGCACGACACCAGTCCTTGAGGACTGGAGAGGAACACTCTTGTTTTATATGTTTCCCTGCTTCAGCACACCTGATTTCATTAGGCTGATGGCTGATTAACAGGATTTTGCTCAAATGCAAGCATCTGAAGAAGGCATGTTAAAGCATGGAACCATCTAAAACAAGCAGGGCAGTGTGCCTTGAGGACCAAGGTTGGGAAACACTGGTTTAGGATATGCTATAAATCAAACTTTCACTGTCCAGAAAGATTAAACTATGAAACTGAAAAAGGGTATAGTTTCATTATTATTATTATTATTATTATTATTATTATTATTATTATTATTATTATTATTATTATTATTATTATTATTAAAAGATGGACATATCACTTGTGAAATGGAAAAAGACTAAAAAAACAAGTTTGCCCTGAATATTTTTAAATGAGTCCACATAAAAAGGCAGAGTACAGAAAAAAATCAGCAGAATAGAAAAGCAAAAGATGATAGGGATTAGCTGTGTTCAATAGCACAAAATCAACATGCAAAGGCCCACACAGTCAGTTCATCTGTATGCACTGAGGTGTGGGGGAACATAAATTTAGAGCTCAGCCAGCAGAAAAGTTGGACGCAGACACCACCTCTTGTGTGCTGAGCCGGGGAAGGGGCCGATAGAGAGGGAAAGGAGGGCCTTGTTGAGGTAAGCCACAAGTGCTGCTGGTAACGCCAGTGAGGTCTTTTGTGCCTTGCCAAGGCTGAGGTTGAGGCAGACAGTGAGATAACATGTGTTTGACATCCTGGGTGGAGAACAGAGGGTAGAATGTGCAGAGGATGCAGACATGATGGGTGTAATTCAAAAAGAAGGCTGTGTGCAGCCTTTTGATAGTCAAACCTTTAAAAACCCATGTGACTCTGACTCCTATTGTGATGCTGTAATTTTCTGCTCTTAAGAACCTGAGATGTGATCTTTAAGTGAACACAACTTCTCAACAACCTCAACAGGACAAGGTAAAAAATAAAAAATTACTGCTACCTCCAAAGCAACAGAACTAACCAGTGTGTTGCTGACATAACAGGTCATTTATACACAGAGGTAGTAGCAGGTTAAATGAATGAATGAATGAATGAATGAATGGAGTATTCAGAACAATTCTATTCAAGTTGCTATAAAGTCCACCCGCTAGTAAAAGTATGTGTAAGGGTCATTTATGTCAGGTCACCAGTTCATTGCAGTAGTCAGAGGGTTTTTCTGCAACTTTTCATGTTTTTTGTGGGGCAGCTGTACTTAATCTGAACTCTGTCAGGCAGTGGACTTCAGACTTTCCAAGTCGAAACTCTAACTTCAGTTCTACTCTTTTTTGACTTGGAGCATGGAAAAATTAAGTTCCAAGTACAAATCAAACACATTAAACACTGGAGGACACAATAGGTTTCCAATGGAGTGTCCAAACTCTCCAAGACATAATAGCTGGGGATCAACATCAACTCCCAGATTTGCTGTGGTGTTTCCACACCTGACACAGATATTGGTTACAGGAATTGGAGGCTTGACTTTGAATGTGTTCTAATAATAGAGCCACATGCTTGTGGACATTTAGTTAAAACCAACATTTTTCATAGATTACCAAGAAACCTATTTTTAAGCATCCAGGCAAAACAAAAAAGCAAGAAAGGCTTAATGCCTTTTATTTCAGTGGAAATGTCAGAAAACTCTTTAACATGTAAATTGTGTAAGATTAATTGAAATGACAAAGTACCATGTGATGGCATGTGTTGTGAATTGGCGCTGCATAAATAAAATGAATTGGACTGAATTAAATCTAATACTAAGGAGTGAGAAGTCAGATAAGTGACAACAAATGGTTTGATTAAAAGAATTAAACACTATTATGCTGAATAATTCTAAAATAAGTAACAAAAAACAGTCTTTAAAAACACTGATTATCCAGTTCACTGGTCCAAAGTTAGACAAGGTTGCAGAAGAGAGGGAAATTATTTATACATGGTTTAGCTGCTTTGTTGTTGAGAGATCCAACTCACTTGGATTCAAAGCAAGAACATGAGCATAAACGTAACACTAAGTGCTTTCAAAAAATATGACACAGATCGCCATATCTCCAGAGAAGCGGCAGACATGCAGTGGCAGAGTGGCTTATCCAAAACAGATCCCAGAACATCACAGGGCCCTTTGTTTACCGCTTTTATGGCCCAAACAGACCAACTAACGTTATGAAGAAGAGGCCCCTGCATTCAGAAACGATTAATAACTATTGAGCATGTTTGGTTTCCTGTTGCCCAGACGCTGATAGGGAAAGCAGGCAGACAACGAGGAGACACATTAAAGCCTGTCGGTAAGGTCAGTTTACTCCAGTCAAGGACTTAAGTGGACAGCAATGGCCTTGAAATAGTCTGGTCTTTCTTTCACAGCCTCCTTAAGCAGAGCATGAAGGTACAGCAAACAGGATAAAAAAGTAATGCTGTAAACAGTGTCACTGTGAGGTCTCAGATGATGTTTCAGAAAAGCAGGACTTGAAAGCACCACTACACTAAACGATGGCATGTGAAATGTCCAGTATTTTATTCTCTTACACTGAATGGCCAAGGTGGTAAAACATGTTTATATAAGACATGACATTTAACACAAGAGGATCCATTTTATGTCCCAATGACAAAATAGGAAAATTAAGCTGCATCTAAACTTTTGTAAATTTGCATTATAAGACCTATTAGTAGACTACATGGGGTTTTTTGAAACCCCTCTTGAAGGAAGGCATCCTAAGGATCCTAAGGTGTGTTGAGAATCTATCATTTGTAGCAATATTCTGTACTTTGCCCAGATAATGAAACATCTGGGCAAAGTGTGTTATCGTTATTTTCAAGAGAAAGCCCATTATGGTTGATTAGTGAGATATTTAAGGAATCATTCAACTAATATGTTAATGTTTCAACATTTTAATTATTTGATCTTTCCTGAGTAAAGAAAATGAAGAAATCATACCATTAAAAAGATCAAATCCAAGGGTTAGGATTAACTATATCCAAAATTATTCTATAGAGGGAACCTTCCCATAAACTATTTTTGTAATCTCAGATGATAAAGGAATATTGTCCTGACTGACCCAATTTGCTTGAACTTTTAGGTCCAAAAAATTGTCTTTTAGTGTAATCCTGTAGAATTCTATAGTGTTATTTCAAAATAACCAGTAAAGCAGAGGGAAAATGTTCATGGCAATCAGTTATAATTTTAAAGGGACGTTTTCTGTGTTTTGTCCGGTGTGTGGGTACAATTACTGTCCACAGCATCTTCTAGAAGAGACTGGGTGTCTGCTATAGTCTAAGTATTCAAAGAACTAGAGCCTCAATCTTTAATTAGAAGATTAAAGCTTGAATTTCACCAATAATTATATTAATATTTAATTATTGATCATAATTATTGATGCTTATGTAAACCAGACATTTATTGCACTCGCTGTGCCCACAACAATTCAGTGTTTTCCTGTTAATATATTTAAGCAAATGTGAAATAAGTTGAGTTGCAAGTTATTTTTAGGTTATTTCAGACGGTCAGGTTTGGCTCTTCAGTTGGCCCTAGTCTCAGGAGATCTTTTAGAAATAAACAGGGTCTCCACACCAAGGGCACACACTATGGAGGTTGCTGTAGTTAAGACACTAACTACTTCAAATAACTAACCACTTGGACATCTATAGGTCAGATGAGATAACTTATAAAAACATATACATTTAATTGATTAAAGCTGTAATTGGAATTGAAAATTAAAGTTGCTTGTCAACTATAAATCTAACAGAGACAGAATGTTTTAATGTATAGAAAGGATAAAATATGCTCATAAACCATACAGAATGTATACATCCTTACTTGTAACAAAGAACTTCTTGGTGAAGGTGCAGCTGTCAAAGGCTGCAATTTTCTCCTGAAGGCTCACCACAAGTATACTGTCAAAAGAAGAAAAGACTTAAAATGACGAGAAGAAAAATATCCCGTAAGTGAAGATTAGACTTTTCTTTACATCCGTGAGACCTACTGTTTGTTGCAATGGATATCATAGATTGGTGTCTTGAACTGAATCGATTTAACCATTTCCCCTGTCCGTAATGAATACAGGTCAGCACAGCAATAAGGAGGGCTTGTCCTGAAAACAGAAAAACAAATACACATGATAAACTTATAAAAGATCCATCCATTCATGCACAGTGGCAAAGTTGGTAGCACTGTTGCCTTGCAGCAAGAAGGTCCTCAGTTTGAATCCTGGCCTGGGGTCTTACTGCATGGAGTGTGCATGTTCTCCCTGTGCATGTGTGAGTTCTCTCTGGGTACTCTGGGTACAGCTTCATCCCAGAGTCCAAAAACATGACTGTTAGGTTAATTGATGTCTCTAAAATTGTACTTAGGAGAGTGTGTGTGCGTGCGTGTACATGGTTGTTTGTCCTGTGTGTCTCTGTGTTGCCATGTGATGGACTGGCAGCCTCTCCTGGCGGTACACCGCCTCTCGATCGATGAATGCTGGAGATAGGTACCAGCCCCCCGCAACCCTGTAAGGATAAGCGGTATAGATAATGGACTCAAAGCAAATATTTTAATATTTAACGTCTGAAATTTTTCAAGGAACAAATTACAGTTCCCAAAATTGGGTCGTAAACTGATCTAGAAAAAAGTTAACTGATTTCTAGTTATGCCATAATATTTTGATGGATTAAAAATAGTATAATGGCTGTTTGATTAGACTTGACTTTTAACCTTTATTTATTTCAATTCTATTTATTCATATAGCACCAATTCACAACTGATGTAATCTCAAGAAAAGTCATTTCAATACAATCATAAAAACATTCCAATCAGTTTAGGAGTTTTCTATTTAAGGAATCCCAGGAGATTTCATCAAGTCCTTGGCTTGAGGTTGTGCCCTACAGGTCCTTCTAAAAAAATTAGCATATTGTGATAAAGTTCATTCTTTTCCATAATGTAATGATAAATATTAAACTTTCATATATTTTAGATTCATTGCACACCAACTGAAATATTTCAGGTCTTTTATTGTTTTAAAACTGATGATTTTGGCATACAGCTCATGAAAACCCAAAATTCCTATCTCAAAAAATTAGCATATTTCATCCGACCAATAAAAGAAAAGAGTTTTTAATACAAAAAAGTCAACCTTCAAATAATTATGTTCAGTTATGCACTCAATACTTGGTCGGGAATCCTTTTGCAGAAATGACTGCTTCAATGCGGCGTGGCATGGAGGCAATCAGCCTGTGGCACTGCTGAGGTGTTATGGAGGCCCAGGATGCTTCGATAGCGGCCTTAAGCTCATCTAGAGTGTTGGGTCTTGCGTCTTTCAACTTCCTCTTCACAATATCCCACAGATTCTCTATGGGGTTCAGGTCAGGAGAGTTGGCAGGCCAATTGAGCACAGTAATACCATGGTCAGTAAACCATTTACCAGTGGTTTTGGCACTGTGAGCAGGTGCCAGGTCGTGCTGAAAAATGAAATCTTCATCTCCATAAAGCTTTTCAGCGGATGGATGCATGAAGTGCTCCAAAATCTCCTGATGGCTAGCTGCATTGACCCTGCCCTTGATAAAACACAGTGGACCAACACCAGCAGCTGACATGGCACCCCAGACCATCACAGACTGTGGGTACTTGACACTGGACTTCAGGCATTTTGGCATTTCCATCTCCCCAGTCTTCCCCCTGACTTTGGCACCTTGATTTCCGAATGACATGCAAAATTTGCTTTCATCCGAAAAAAGTACTTTGGACCACTAAGCAACAGTCCAGTGCTGCTTCTCTGTAGCCCAGGTCAGGCGCTTCTGCCGCTGTTTCTGGTTCAAAAGTGGCTTGTAGCCCATTTCCTGCACACGCCTGTGCACGGTGGCTCTAGATGTTTCTACTCCAGACTCAGTCCACTGCTTCCGCAGGTCCCCGAAAGGTCTGGAATCGGTCCTTCTCCACAATCTTCCTCAAGGTCCGGTCACCTCTTCTCGTTGTGCAGCGTTTTCTGCCACACTTTTTCCTTCCCACAGACTTCCCACTGAGGTGCCTTGATACAGCACTCTGGGAACAGCCTATTCGTTCAGAAATTTGTTTCTGTGTCTTACCCTCTTGCTTGAGGGTGTCAATGATGGCCTTCTGGGCAGCAGTCAGGTCGCCAGTCTTACTCATGATCGCAGTTTTGAGTAATGAACCAGGCTGGGAGTTTTTAAAAGCCTCAGGAATCTTTTGCAGGTGTTTAGAGTTAATTAGTTGATTCAGATGATTAGGTTAGTAGCTCGTTTAGAGAACCTTTTCATGATATGCTAATTTTTTGAGATAGGAATTTTGGGTTTTCATGAGCTGTATGCCAAAATCATCAGTTTTAAAAGAATAAAAGACCTGAAATATTTCAGTTGGTGTGCAATGAATCTAAAATATATGAAAGTTTAATTTTTATCAATACATTATGGAAAAGAATGAACTTTATCACGATATGCTAAGTTTTTGAGAAGGACCTGTATTTATGCAGACTCCAACCACAGCAATCCCTCATGCTAAGCAAGCATGTTAGCGACAGTGGAGAGGAAAAACTCCCCTTTAACAGTAAGAAACCTCCAAGCAGAACCAGAACCAGAACCTGGCTCAGTAGGAGCGGCCATCTGCCACGACTGCTGGGGGTTCGAGAAGACAGAGCAGAGACACAGAAAGAACAAAAAGGACTGATGTAAGAGTACTTTCTATATTAAAGAAAGTAAAAAAATTGATAACAGGACATGGAGGATGTTCAGTTACTGGGAGGATCATCCCAGTCGATGCCCCCCATCCAACAGGGCATTGTAGCTAAGCAGGATACCAGACCAGGTGTAGCTTCTATGGAGAGAAAAACACTGAGAAAAAAACAAAGTTAACAGTCGAAATAACAGTAAAAAAATAAAGAAATACAACTGGAGAGTAGTAGAAGAGAAAAGTAGCACAGTAAAGAAAAGTGGTAAGTCTGTCCTCCAGCAGTCTAAGCATATAGCAGCATAACTACAGAGCTAGCTCAGGATGACCTTAGCCACTCTAACTATAAGCTTTATCAAAAAGGAAAGTTTAAACAGAGTGTCTGCCTCACGGACTAAAGCTGGGAGCTGGTTCCACAGGAGAGGAGCCTGATAACTAAAAGATCTGCCTCCCATTCTACTTTTAGAAATCCTAGGAACCAGCAGTAAACCTGCAGTCTGAGAGCAAAGTGCTCTGTTAAGAACATAAGGAACAATCAGATCTCTGATGTATGATGGAGCTGATTATTAAGGGCTTTATATGGAAGAAGGAGGATCTTAAATTCTATTCTGGATTTAACAGGGAGCCAATGAAGGGAAGCTAAAACAGGAGAAATGTGATCTCTCTTTTTAGTATTCATCAGAACTCTTGCTGCCACATTTAGGATCAACTGAAGGCTTTTAATTGCCTTTTGTGGATTTACTGATAGTAAAGAATTACATTAGTCCAGCCTTGAGGTAACAAATGCATGGACTCGTTTCTCAGCATCACTCCTGGACAGGATGTTTCTAATTTTAACAATATTCTGGAGGTGAAAGAAAAAAATCCTAGAAACCTGTTTAATATGGGATTTAAATGTCAAGTCTTGGTCAAAAATAAGGCCAACGTTCTTTACGTTATTACTGGAGGCCAATTTAATACCATCCAGATGAAGTGATTGACTAATCAGTTTCTCTTTTAGAGCTTCTGGTCCTAAGACAGCAACTTCTGTCTTGTCAGAATTTAGGAGCAAAAAGTTTCAAGTCATCCATGTTTTTATGTCTCCCAGACATGCCTGTAGTCTAACTAACTCAGGATTTATGGACAAATATAGTTGTGTATCATCGGCATAGCTGTGGACATTTATCATATGCTGTCTAATGATTTTACCAATTGGAAGCATATATATGTATAGTAAAAAGAATTGGTCCAAGCACATAACTCTTTGGTACTCCACGCCCTTGAGTGTGAAGATGATTTATCATTTACATGAACAAACTGAAATCTGTCGGACAAATATGATTTAAACCAGCCTAGTGCTGTTCCTTTGATCCCTGCAACATGTTCAAACCTTTCTTAGAGAATATTATGATTGACTGTGTCAAAAGCAGCACTGAGATCTAACAAGACCCAAACAGCCTTAACTGGCTTATTATTCCAGTTTGTGCAATTCAAGCAGATATTCCCTGGTTAACAACTTTCTACCAATGTTACTTTGTAGGTCAATAGCTGAAAAGTCTTAGTTTCACTTTCAGTTCAAGTATGCTGCATGCTGTGGTGAGAGAAACATCAAATAGCTTGATGGTATGTAATGTTAGCATTGGGTCATGTTGCAGTTGCACTGGTTCAGTAGCTGTGATGTACACATGCAATACACATGGTATACAACATCATGTCCCAAAACATCTGTGCCAGGCTGGCTTAAGTGGTGATCAAACTATGGATGCTTAACAGTTAAATGCCTTGGAAGGCGACATGGAAGGTTCATTGTTCTATGGTCTTGCGTCTTCTAACACCATTTATAAAAAAGGCTGATATGATATAAGATGTACTTTATTGATCCCAGAAATGGGAAATTATTGAATATATGACCGGGGTATTAAGTCAATTCTGTAGCAGTGACACTTAGATTAGATTTAGCAGAGGCTTCTTCACTTTCGCTGTAACACAGACTGCTACAGGAGATGCTTCCTGCCCACATCCATCAGGGCTGACCCATGTCAGGATGCTTGTCTCAGTCGCCGCAAAAAACAAACATACAAGCTAGTAGAATGATTAAAAACAGAGTTCTATGAAAATTTTCTTTACAAAAAGAAAAAGGATATATGAAGAGACAGAAGAAAAGCCTACAACTTCCAAGAAAAGGAAAGCTACAATGAGCAGACAGTACCAGGAGTCTGAAAATTAGGGTGTGCCGATTCACCATAAATCGATTAATTGCGATGCGAAACATGCAAAATCAATAACGATTCAAAAGTGTTCAAAACGCAATTCTTTTTCATAATAATTAAATGAAAAAAACATAATAGTCTGGTGTGCCACACGAACATTTTTAAGGGATGGACTGGCGAAACAGTATGGTTGCAGCTAGTGTTTCAGGCATGCAGTGCGAAATTTACAATATACAGCAAATATTTTGCACTTTATTGTAAACTTTGTTGTGATATATCATGCTAGCAGCAACATCTTCTTTTCCCCGGACTTGTCCACTTTTTAAGTGCTGCCTGGGGCGCCCTCCGCAAGCGCAGCGCGACGTCAGCCCAAGTGTAGCTTTAAGTATGAAACACGAAGAAAATTTCCTTCATTACTTTTTCCTTCATTTTGATGTTTATTTAATTTCTATTTTTAACCACATAGACCAGGAATAGTTTAAATATTTTAAAATCAAAAGTCTTCTTTAAGTAAACAGAATATGATTCATGTTAAAGGATTGGACCAAGTTACCTCTTTTATGGAAATCAAAATATGGTCACCCTATATTATTTTTAAATTGCCAACATACATTTCCTTTAGCTTTCATTAAAATATGACCTTGATATGATTATTAAACATATTTTAGACATGTGATGGTTTTATTTTTGGTTTGACATGAACAAAAGATAGGACATCAATTAGATGGGATACTTCAGTTAATGGAAACTGAATTGATTTAAGAGTAGTAGTAGTAGTAGAAAAAAAAACTAAATGGGGAAAAATATGCAACAAAAATACTTGATTTATAATCGAATCGTAGCATCTGAATCGTAATCGAATCGAAATTGTGAGGCACCCAAGACAGAACACCCGTACTGAAAATATGGATTTATCGCAACAGGCTATTTCCACACACAGAGAGCCCGGTCCTTTCTGCTTATTATATGGCAACCGGCTTTCTAATGAGGTAATGAAGCTTTTAAAACTGCCAGAGACTGGACCGTGTCATTACAGAGAAACAGCCACTGATTCAGCATTGTGGTGAGTTATATTTGTTTGTGGTAAATCTCATTTTAAAGGCATTTTTGAAATGTTACCATGGTGAACAGAGAGCGTTAGAGGGCAGAGAGGATGTTACTCATGTTATGTTGTTGGTGCGACGACCCGGGGACGCCAGTAATAAAGTTACGAGCACACTTTTACATTTATTATAATATTTTTAAAATAACCCTGATTTTTATGCTCGTTATTTCTTTTTATTTTGTTGCATTTATCCACCGGACCGCGTGAACATATTCGATACTAAACCAGTCTGTGGCGAAAAAAGGTTGGGTGCCCATGCTCTAAAACATTCCAAAAACTATCAGGTGCCATTTTAACTGAGTATGTCAAGTTTCCCCTTTCTCTTGCTAAATGCCAGAACATTATTACCAATCGATTAGTTATTTATTGCATTAAATGGCAAACATGGTGTAAGATGAGCAGCATGTTAGAGCTTTAGTTATCATTAAAAAAAAACATTTTACATAGAATATTACTTTTTTACAGGTCAGCATGTTTTGGATAAGTGCAAATTAGGGTTATGCACTTAAAGAGTAATATCCTTTTTTTTTTTTTTTGCTTAATACAGTATTTGTTTCCACCACATCCTGCTGCTCTAATCCTTAGGAGAGTTTTCAAAGTGAGAGTAAGACATGTGGCCCAAAAGGAAAGGAAATGCTTTGACATAAAACACATTTAGGAAAGGTCTTTCAATCATCACAGCTAAGAAATGAGTTGCATGAGCAAGCTCCTCCAACAGCAGGCAGTGGCTGCTGGCAAAGAACAAATGTGGACATAAATCTTAATCAAGAAAGACCCCACCACCACAGTAACCCCCCTCTATCCCCCAGTGCCTCTTCCCTTTCTTTGTGAGAAAAGCTTCCACTGGTATTCTGTCCTCTGTCACCCTTAGTGAGGCCTGTGGTGCCGAGCTGGCTGAGAACAACCGGATGAAATAAAAAGATCGTTTTGTTTTTAAGCCTTGAATCACAGTGCTTTCTTTCAACAATCCATTTGTTCTGCTTATACAGACAGAGTGGACTCTTTAATAGTCTCAGCAGGGACACTTCTTGGACATTTGGAAGACAATGATCAAATCTCAAAAACAAACACCAAAGGTCAAAGCACACTAAAGTGTTCCAGCAATCACTGAAATTGGACATTCAGCATCTTTGTAGGGGAATTTATAATCAAAATGTGTCCACTATGATGGAAAATCAGCTGATGGATTGTGACTGAGAGATATGGAATTAAAACCTGCCTGCTTATTAATAAGAGACACATTTAGAAAATCCGCATTACCACCTAACAGCTACTGCCAAATCACTGAGAAATCTGGACATTATTCAAATGAGAAGCTCATAATGGGAACTCCAACATCCATTACAGGAGTAGGATGACTGGTGAAAATTGTAACGGCACACACTGCACTGCTGACCCATGCATGTTTTCCTAGTCAATACTGTTCTTCTTTAGACAGATTGCGGAATTAAGAAGATTTAGAGACATTTTTTTTATAAAGTACACCTGAAAGACGGAAAAAGGTATTTCCACTGCAACAAACAAATGATCCAAACAAGAACCAAGCTTTTTAACATAATCAAGAAAGTTTTCTGACAGCTCAAAACAACTAAAGTTACATCCATTTGACTAAATTAGACCAAAAAACATTTATGATCTTATTTTATGTTATGTTTTACCATCTGAAAATGAAGACCTAAATACACAGTCTCAACATTCTCAATAATAAGGCTTCTTTTTCCTAAATTAAAGATTCTTCCAACCATACATAACATCATCCACTGAAGCTCCACTGTGGGTTTGAGGTTTAACCCATGAAATGAACAGGAAACAGGCAAGGTACCACAATGACAAGGCCGACATTTGGTATTGGTGGATGAATTGATTGAGCAATTAGCAAATCAATCCCTTTTATGGTGTCAGAAAAACAAAATGTGTGAAATTTCGCCCACTTACTCTGTTTTTAAACAGCCACATTTAATCAAGAGTGTTAAAAATTGATTCTGATCAATTTTTTCTCTGAAGTTGTTTTTCAGAAGCATATCTAGCATATCGCTAGATTAACAGCACATAAAAAAAGATATCTTCACAAAGTGGAAAACAAAACATAAAATTTTAGGATTTCAGGACTGAAACCAAATATAAAAGCCGCAATTAAATTGTACTAGTAGTGTATTCAAAAACTGCATTTTAAATTGAAGCCAATGACATCAAAATGGCAAAGGAACAACAGTTGGTATATTTAGAATAGAATAGAACAGAATGGAATATACTGATATATATCACATATTAAGGCAGAACACACATAAAAAAGAATAAGAATAAAGTGTAAGTAAAAGGCACACAGACAATAGGCTACATAGTAAAATGTAAGACCAAAAAAATAAATAAAAACACAAACAAAAGCCTGCACAGAAATATACAAATATACATATCAGCATTGCACTGGTTAGTGTTAACAGGTAACAGAATGGAATCGACAACAGGTCAATTATTGAGTTGTGCAGTCAAATGCATAAAAGGCATATGAAAGACTTAAAGAAAATACTTTCTTTTTTTATCACCCAAAAAAGACTGACCAAATTTTATGAAATGCGTATATACACAGGTTAGGCAAAAAATAAAAATAAAATTGTTGGGAGAAAAACACACGCAAAACCTAATAAAGGACCCAGTAGGGTTACATCTGATCTCAATCTGCATCAAACCTCAGAAATATAACAGTTGTCATCTGGTTAACCAGACAGAAGAAAACTAAATGCTGTCCTCAACAGAAAATGTTAATGACTCTGTTACATGAGGAAGTCCTCAAAATCTCTTTATACAGCACCATTTACTGTTGAAAAGAGCATCATTCCAATTTGACAGTGAAAATACAGCGTCTTATATAAGAAATCAATAGCATTTATTAATTTGGTAATTTGAATATGGTTTTAGACAACACGGAGAATAGTATATATATAATGAAAAGCTAAATGCTAACTACTAACAAAAACTAAAACAGGTTTCCAGTGGGCTCAAGAGGGTGGCATGTTGGGCACCGGATGAAAGTGATATTCAATGATAAATCTGCATCCAATAAGTCATATTATCTTTTCTTTGTAACTTCAGAGAGTTGATATGATGCGTAACCGTGGCAACAAGATATTGTTTTTACAACTGTAAGCAGCTGGTTAGTGACACCAAATCCCAGAAGAGTTGAATAGGAGGCTTCATGGATCCAGAGCAGACAGAAAAGGAGCAAGTTCAAACCATCTCTTCTATCCATCATCACGGGCAAGGATTAGATCCCCGACTCCAACATCTATCTGGCTTTTTAACCATACCTCCAAACAGAGATTTAAAGATGAGTGGCAAACGTGAATGAGGGGGATTGGCAGTACTGCCAACAACTGATGGTGTCATCCAAGACATGTTACTGTGGAATATTGTCTGTGCTGCCTGGAAAATGAGGTGTTAGCATGACAGGATTGTTATGAGGCTGTCCTACAGCCACAGTCTTCAATCAGAGGTCTCTTCAGATTGGTTGCAAAACTGATTGCAACTGGAGATTCTTTCTGCCCACAGCATCACCATCCATAACCACGACGGCTCGTTGAGGATGCTTGAATGATATTAAATTTCCCTTTCAGTTTCTATGTCCCTCTAATCTGGAACAAACTTTCAGAAACCTGCAAAGCTGCTGAAACACAGTTCTTTTAAATTACAACTAAAAACATCTGTTTAGAGCTGCCTTTGAGTAATGCTTTGAAGCATCATGTTTTGTGTATGCTTCTTGCTGTTTTTACATTATATGCTTTGTAATGCCTTGATGTATCTGTGTTGCTTTATTGCTGTTTTTACTTGATATGCTTTGTCTGTGTTTTACTCCCTATATCCAGGAGCTGCTTCGCCGATATGCTCCTTCTCGGGGGCTTCGTTCAAGGGACCAAAATCTCCTTATGGTCCCACGTACTTGATTTAAGACCCGTGGAGATCGCTCCTTCCAAGCAGTTGCTCCCAAGTTCTGGAATGAGCTTCCTATCTGTCTACGTTCTTTAGACTCAGTGGATGTTTTTAAGAAGAATCTCAAGACCTATTTATTTACCCAAGCCTATCCATCGTAGTATGACACAGGGTTGTTTTATGATCATGTATTTCTCAAATGCTGTTATTGTGTACTTCATTTAAATTTTACTTTTATCTGTTTTTATCTTCTTTTATTGTTTTATCTTTTGTGAAGCACTTTGTGACTCCCTGTCTGTGAAAGGTGCTATATAAATAAATTTTGCTTGCTTGCTTTGCTGCTGCTATTTTTATTTTACCACTTAACCATGTAAAGCACATTGAATCACCTTGTTGTTGAAAATGTGCTATACAAATAAAATTGCCTTGCCTTGCGGATAAATTCCTTTGTTTAGAATTGAACTGAATTGAATACCATTATGACCACCGGTAGGTAAAGCAAATAAATACTGACATTCTCCTCACTGGGACACCTGTTGGTGAGTGGCATATATTAAGCAGGAAGCAGGAAAGAGGGCAGAAATGTGATGGTAAGTCAACTAGGACAGAGTATCTTCAAAACTGTTCATCTTTTGGTGTCTACCTGGTTTGTAGTGGTAAGTATTTATCAGTCCAATGAAAGAACAAAAGTGAACTGGCAACAGGCTCATGGGTAACAAAGACTCACTGATCCAAGTGGGTAGCAAAGCCTGACCTGTGTGGTCTGATCTAACAGATGAACTATTGTGGCTAAACAGGATGAAAAAGATAATCCTGGTTCTGAGGGAAAGTTATTAGAATACACACAGCAGAGTACTCAACAAGAACATAAACTGTACCACCTGATGGTCATGGTCTCATTCAGCAGGATATAGGGTTCCCTCTCAAAGTGAAAGTGATTATAGAATGGTTTGAGGAGAACAAGAACTAATTAAGGTATTGACCTAGGCTTAGAATCCCCAGATGTCAATTTAAATAACCATGGGTGGAATGTGCTGGACAAACAATACCTGGGGGTTTATCTCACAGCTTATAGGACAACATATCTGCTCCCAGATACTAAAACAGATACTTTAGGTATCTGCTGGAATCCATGCCATGACAGTATGAACGATGATCCTTTCAAATGTGTCTCTAGAAACAACATAAAAAAACTCAATGGCATTATCAGTAAACTGGCCACAGTCCAGTTGAAAGAGTGAAGTAGAATTAGAAAAGATAGATGTCTATGAAATACCTCCATTGGCAGTGCCAATTTGTTTACACCAAGATTGATGAAAATTTGTTCTTAATGAGCAAAAGCCCATTCTACATTATCGTTGCACGCCTGTGGATTTTTTTTTAAAGGTTTCTGTCCTTTATTAACAGTGGATAGCATACATAAACAGGAGAGAAGTGGGGGAAGAGACACTCTGCAAATGTCCACAAGCCGGAGTATAACCCGGGACGACCGCTTCAAGGACTAAGGCCTTTGAACATGGGGCGCCCATCTTTACCACTGCGCTACGCCACGCCGCACGCCTGTGTTTTTAAAGCTAATGGCTGAATATTTGGACCACTAAACAAATGCAAACAAAGAAATTCAACACTGTTCCCAAACTGGGTCGTTATACTGCCTTCAAACTGTGAGGTTCTGATTCTGCTTGGAGAGAAACATAAATTCTTTGCTTGGTTCTGTAGGGATATTTTGTCAACAACAAAAAAGAGATGCCACTGAAAGATGACCCAGACAATCACTGGATCAATTTTTCCTTTTTAATGGTTGACATCTCCGTCAACATTTCAAAGGTCCTCACTTACAGCTACCCCTACCAATCAAGACTAAAAGCATTAAGATTAATACTGAATTTCTTCCCAACAATAATTTACTTTCAGGTGGCTGCAACATCGATTTCAGCATTATCAGAGTCCGATCTATCCAATTCAAAGCTATATGCTGAAAAATTGTGCTTTTGGAATGATTCAAAGGGACAGTGATAACCCACTGTTATAGAATCAAAATGGCACAGACTTCAATTGTTTTGTTTTAGCAGTATTTTAACAAATGGCTCAGTTCTAATGGAGGCAGTGCGGGGTCAGATATAATAAGATTTCCTGATGCTAGGGACATTGGGGCGTTGGTTGAAAGCAAGGCTAAATCACAATTATCATTATGGATCATGGCGGGATGTCAGTCCTTGCACATGTTAAGGTGACGCCGAGCACCATTGCCCAGCTCAGTAACAGGCCTATTATGATGGCCCTATTAGATCAATGTGTCAATTACTATTACTCAAACTGGCTCTCGGGTTTGAAAGCATTCAAAATGCAGTGCATGGCAGAGAGAAAGCTAGGCCCACTTACTACATTTGACAGGAAATAAAACCATTCCAGGAATTGAAGATCAAAGTGGGGGCATCCTAGACATAAAACATACAAAAACAATTACAAGTTGCAAAGAAAGTACCTTTGTTATCGAAGGGGCTGCCTTTGGGATCAATACTTTTTGGTGGCTATTAGAGTGTGCTACATCCATTCACTTTCTTAAAATTTTAATGGGATCAGGCTTTAGATTTAGGCATTAAGCTTGTATATGAAGGACAACAGCTAAAGGGATATTCTGCCACATCGTAAGTACAAGTAAAAGACAGTAGGAGAACATGTCAAATGTGAGTGGAAAGTTACTCAGTCCAGAACATGTGGGTAAGTTGAAGCTGATGCAGTTCATGCACAAAGCTGTTGTTGAACTGAAGAGCTCCTTCAGCATCAGACTGTTGCATTCAATTCAGTTTATTTATATAGCGCCAATTCACAACAGATGTCATCTCAAGGCACTTAACAAGAAGTCATTTCGATGATTATTTCGTGCATCCTGGGTTCCATGAAGGAACATTATCGTAGGTCCTTCCTCCCAACGGCTGTTAGACTCTATAATAATCAAAGCTCCCAACAAATGCAGAAATACACATTCTTTAAATATTTTTAAATCATTCTGCTCAGTAGCACATTTCTCATATCTGAGTATGCCAGTTGTATGTTTAATAACTGCAGAGTATTTAGTTTCATGATTTTGTCTTTACTGTACATATATTATTCTGTTTTTTAAATATATTTTTCTTGTGTGAATCTAAATGCTACAATTACCTGTCACTTTACTGCTGTTACAGCTAAATGCCCCCTCTGTAGAACAATAAAGAATAGTCATATTCTTTTCTAAGCTATCTGGCAGATCTACTTTCTGATTAAAAAGTCTATTCATTTGCAGTTAGACACATACATATTGGGGCTCCACTTGATACAAAACAGAAAAAGAAAGTTAATCTGCTAGAAACATTTAGAGAATGGTAGGACACATTCGGCTGAAATCTCACAAATGTCCCAAGAGTTCAACTGTTATTTTCCAATTTCTAGTGGACCACCGCCTTTTCGCAGATATTTCCATAGAGCAAATTAAAAATATTCAAAAGTAAAGTGAGTTTGTGTAGCTAATATAGCCAGGCACAATATTAATTGACATACTATTGGCTGGTGTTTGCAAAGAAGCCAATCCAGGAGTGCCATTCATCATTTCTGCTGCTAATTGGCTGTACCCCCACAAGTGGAAATAAGAAAGACATGTAGATGTTAGCTTCCGTGGTAGTACTAAGAGAGTTTTACTGTGTGTATTAATGCATGTTAAGGTATAATTGGTGTTCGAATGTTTTTCTGGCACTGCAAATATTTCACATGTTACTTGCAGGAACATTTGCACCTAGTGGAGAAAAAGATCAGCTAAGTTGAATGCAACTATATTTGCCTCAGGTGAGGTTCACAAACAACCGAAAATGTGGTTGTCCTCATCTTAAATTGAAATGTTAGAAAGCACACTTGTGAATCTGTTCTCCCTTGACTCTGACTCACTATAAAACCTTATCTGGGAATAATTTTCTTCTATTGGTGGATTAAAATGTTTCTGATTGCAAGACTTCAATTAAAGGTCTCATTCACTGAGAAACTGTTTAAAACTTGCCCTTTTTGAAATACTCTGAGTAGGACATGTATGCTGCACGTGATACTGTTGTCCCACCCCTGTTGCCTGCTTTAGCCCCAAAATGGAATCCGAGTGGAAAAAGAGTGAATCAGAGAGCCGCGTTATCTATATAGAAGTGAATCCTGGCCACGCTCATCTTGGCTTGCGACCACCCATGTGAAGGTAGCGCCAGACAGAGGAGAGCGCATCCCGGCTGGTGGAAGCTAACTGTTAGCAACCCTACAACAAGGTGGTACATGTTTGGGCTTGTGTTATTTGTGAATATAGCATATCAGCATTGTTTTTTTTTACCCAAGAAAGAGGTGCTGAGGAAGAAACTTGAAATTTGTCTTGGAACACCACCAGTGAAGTAAGGTAAGTTAGTTATTTGTTAGAAGGCAACATAAGAGTCTATGAACAGATGCCAGAGTTTCACCAGTTCTCCAAGCTCCTGGTACGCTCATTGGTGCGTCTGTTGTACTCCTTTTGCAAGCTCCCCTCTCGAATTTTCAAAACACTTCACAACATGCAGAAAGGCAGACATCTTGTCTATACTGCGCTGCATCGCACACCTGTGGTGCATTCAAGGAACGTTCAAAATGTATTGTGAATTCAATAATGTAGACATTTAAAACTTAGAACAAAAAACTGAAAATAATACCACAAGCCATAAACTTTTTAATGGCAGTTGGCAAACAACGTTCGATGCATACTAAACATACCTTACTTATTTTTTACAAAGTACTAAAAAACACAACACTATATTCTCTATTAATTTCGTGTTTTTCGCCTCTCAGAACCAAGCTCCTGGGCGGAATTTCAACACCAGCCCAGCTTTGCCCAAAACAACACTTTTTAATCGCAAAGCTATAACTATTTTGATTTGGAAGAATTAAACATTTTATTCAAGAAATTAATATTATTAATACATGTCAATACTTGATTTTTGACACTGTTTCTAATGTACATCTACAGCTGTATGTCAATAAAAGTGCTTTTTTGCCAATACTTTTGGGAAGAAAAATATCTTGATATATATCGAAAATCGGATTTCAGCTGAAAAATATCGAGCTATAACTTTTGGTCCATATCGTCAAGCCCTACCAGAGAGCATGTTTTCCACAGAAAAAGAATCGAAAGGAATTAATTCAAACTAGAGACCACAGCAGATTAACTGGAAAAATGAGTGAATGAGACTTTAAATGACAATGAGATTTTAAGTTCCAAAAATAGTAATGAATTACTTATTTCATGTGTTATATGCATTATTCAACACATTAAGGACAGTTCAGGATCTAGTGATCTGTTTCATAGAGCCACTTTAAATCCATGCTGTGCATTTCCACTTTGATAAAATAGGTTAACATGTGCTTTTTTTAATTTTACATGAGTGCTGATCTTATTCCATGAGCAATCTGAACACATTTTTTATATGAACATGAACTAAACCAGGGGCTTGAAACCAAAAGATTTCATGTGGATATGGAAAGCATAGATGGAAGCCCTGAAAAGGACTTAAAAAGTAGGCAAGTCATTTCATTTACAAGGAAAGGATGTTACCACATTTCCTACTGGTGCAAAGTTTTATAAGCTCCCCAAATACATATGGCAATTACATGGTGTGGAAATGTTATACAAACACAAGTTCACTTTGGGATGTTGATGCTGGGTTTACAGAGGGACAGAACTCCTAAATTCCAACCAGAGACTGATTGGATTTCTGAGGAATGGGATTTCCATTGGTATTAAACCTATATGAACCACAAACTGATCTAAGAATGCCAGAAAGTTAATATTAGTGTTGCCAATAAAAAATATATGATATTGACGTTTATTTAACAAGCAGTAAAAACTCCTCAAAGGTTTTGGCAGAGTAGAAAAACCTATGAAAAATGGGTTTCGGACAGTTTGGCAAATGTACTTGGTTGCAAATAGAAAAGCTCACATATGAAGCATAATAAATTCTTTATTATGTATAAAAAAAGATACTCTGTTGTCTCAACTGGGGACCTTTGGTCAGTGAGTGAACACATGACACTCGACTTTTACATCAGCCTAAACAAACAAGCTAAATTTAAAGAAAATTTAGATTCCATCAATACATAGTTAAAAGAAGACAATGTAAAGACATACTGTATTAATAAAGTGGACGGAGCCTACGTGACGTCACTCGTAGGTTTCTGAAAAGCTGAATAGCTTACTTTACAGTAGACGTCAAAATGTGGCCGCGCAAGTGCCGCTGGGTGCTAATGCTAGACTAACAAATCACATTTACCTATTGAAAAAACACAGAGCGCTTGGACATCGATGTGAAAGCAGAAATTGTATGTAAAATTTAAATGCATCTCACAAATGAGCAAATATAAAATGTAGGAGGTTGTTTTGACGAAGAAAGACATACCAGGGACTTTTCTTGATGCCGACCCTACAAATTATCAATTGCCAGAACTGAGGCGCTGGGTTGAATGTCACGGTCAAAGTAAAAATGTGTCACTACGAGAGGCTATTGAGAGGCTATTGGAATGTTATAAAATGAAGATACAAGTTTATCCTGGAGTGGAGCAAATAGTATGAACCGAAAAATAAAAGTCTCTTTAGCCAAACAACACCTGTTACAGCCGTTACCGTGACATTGCCTGACAGCGCCTAGCCCACAAAGTTACCACTGTGAGTAAATCTAAGTGGCAAAAGGTTCATTTGACATATAAAATACACGTAGTTTGTGTTTTTTGTACCTTGTTGTCAAGAATGATAGCATTTTATACATCTGTTATGCTATTTTCTTTTCTCATTTTATATTTTATTTCGCATAACTTTCTCTAACATCCGATCTAGGTATCTAGAGTCCAATTGGCGCAAGCCCCAACAGCAACGCTTAGTTCGTTCTCGTTTTAACAGCTTTAGGAGACTTTGTGAAAATCGGAGGGCCTCCGACCCATAGTCACCCATGCAAAATGTGTGCTTGTTTGTCTAGGGCTACCTCCTAGAATGCATTTGGAGGTTACATCACAATCTACTTTTAGCTTCTGTGAAAGGCACTATTGAAGTTCAATGGGCGGGTCCCACCACTACCGGCATTTTGGCAGTGTCATGAGTCTCGTCACTCCCGGAAAATACAAAAAATGCCCAAAAAGGTGGAGCTGAGAGTGGGGTTGTGAGCTGATGTAGCTAACCCAGAGCTAACCAAAGCTAATGGATGTTGGCGGGCGCTTTTTGCCAGAAAACCACAGTTGAGCGACTCTGCTACTATGTGCTGAGCTATGTGAATTTTAATTTAAACAAGTTTTAATAATCAATATGTAAATTACAGAAGAAATGTGATCATTTCAACCCATTTTCAAGCTAGAAGTGTTTATTTTAATGTATGCATAAAGTAAAGCAGCAATGTCCTCATCTGAGAACGGTCAATCAAAAGGACACGGCCCTTATTATTCATAATTTCAAGATTAAATTTCATCTAAACAGATGAGTTATAAAAAAAATTCACCCCACTAACAGTGTTGTCATGATGGTAAACTGTGGACCTGCTATCACTTTCTCCGCATCTTAAAACCATTGTGACAAACCTGGGTGTTAAGATGGATTCCTCCTTAAGGATGGACACCCAGGTCAATGCTATTGTGAAATCTTGTTTCTTTCAACTCCGTAGTCTCGCTAAGTTAAGGTCTATCTTATGTAGAAAGCATCTCAAATCTGTGATACATGCCTTTATTACATACAGGCCAGATTTCTCAAATGTGATTATTTTGAGTGTCAACAAATCAACCCTTGCCCGACTCCAGCTCGTGCAAAATGCAGCTGCAAGATTTCCGACACGCACTGACAGACGTTAACATATTACACCTGTTCTTGAATCCCTCCACATGTTGCCTATTGCTTTTAGGGTACAATATAAGCTGCATTTGTTTGTTTTTAAATCTCTACATGGTCTTGCCCCCTGCTATATATCTGACCTGCTTTCACTGTATCGCCCCAAACGCACTCTTAGGTCCTTGAGCCTATTACACCTGGAGGTCCCAACAGTTCGCTATAAATCGCGTTGACAAAGAGCTTTCTCAGTAGGAGCTCCAAGATTATGGAACAATGGTACAATGATTATGGTATGGTATGTTTATTTCTGCAGTGAAGTTGGCATCTTTAATATGGGAGTCAATGGGAACTTGCCTCTTTCTGGAGCCAGCCCCTAGCGGATGAGGGGGAACTGCAATTTTTGTCACTTCCGTGTTGGCCTCATTTTTGGTCGGCGGAATTAGACAGAATTAACAACAAAATCCTCAGAAGTTCATGGCTTCCATGCATGTTACCCAACAAGGATTGTTAAATTTCAGGAAACACCTTAACAAATACAGGATCAATCTAACAGTTCGTATCTGTGGATCATGAGATCTAAAATTTAAGCACGTTGTGTCAATGTTTCCTTAAGAAATTATGTTACTTTTGATATAAATAACATAACGTATTGTTATGTTGTCTGTTTTGAAAGGGCTGCGTAGCAGCACCTTCTACCTGAGGGTAGGACTGTGAGGGCAATGGATGCTTTTGATAATTGAGAATGCTCCGCTTATTAAGATATCTCTGCTTCAAGATGTGTGTAACGTTTTTCTAACAGATGTCCTGCAGCTTGCTATTTCTATTGTCTTTATAGTGTGTGATTCTGTTAGGCCAACCAACCCAGCGCATTTTACAAAAAGTTCAAACACTCTCCACCAAAACATCTTCAGCCAACATCGAATGAAACCAAATGTTTCAAACAGCTAATCCTTTGCTGTACCTTTAACTAAATTAGTTCTGTTTATTATTTCCAACATATAAGGTATTTTCTTACTGTTGAGTCATTACTGTTACACAAGAACACACTGAAAATTCTAGACAGGAAGCCCATACATTTTTATTATTGTAATATTTTAGGTAAGTTTTATAAGTAAGTTTTTGGATATCTGCCTATTTTTTAAAGTTTTGAATGGGCTTGCATCTCCACCAGTGAGTGACTGTATGAATTAAAAAAACTAAAACCAGAGTAAACACAAGAGAACTAACCAGAGGAGACTGTGATGTACAATGGCGCAGGCCAACATTTAACCAAACTGTGCTCAATTAGAGGCACACAGTCATGGAATCATTTACCAGTTCATGGTAGGAACTGTGACAATAACTCAAGTAAAAAAAAAAAATACAATATTTGGAATTGAACACTTCAGTGTGTTATCTAAAACCAACCCAAGATGCTTGTACTCATCGACAGTTGTACTGGGTGCTCCAAATAATTCGTAGAAAATTCACCTATATGCATTTTTTTCATTGAGAATGTCTAAAATATTTTAAAGAATAGTTAGGAAGCTGAAATACTTGAGCACTACTTGAAATGGTGTTGGCAGGCATTTACAAAGCAGCCAGTCTAGGAGTGCCATTTAAGTACCTTGCCACTGATTGGCTGTACCCTCAAGAGCGGAGATAAGGTAGACCGTGGATGATAGCTTCTGCAGTAGAGCCAAGACGGTTTCCACTGTGCATATTATTGCACATTATGGTATATTTGGAGTTTGCATTATTAAAATCAGCAGCTATAAGTGTTTTTAGAGGGGTCCAGAATAGTCACAAGGTAGACTAATGACCAGCTACTGACGAGTCGTCACTCACTGCAGCCACTATAGGGCAGCACCCTGTGTCTAGCAACCAAGACATTAAATACCCACTCCAATGAAAATTGGTTATTTTTGTATTGTTAACACGTTCTTGTGGAATTTCTCTGATGCCAGAGGACATATCTTAAGAAAATTAAGCTCAAAATTGCATTTCTGAGTGTTTCTGCTTTAAAATCGCTGCAAATTATCTACAACAAATCCTTAAAGAATTAATTATATGAGCTACAACAACACTTAGTTTTCCTCTATGATCAATAAAGTATTTTTGAATTTGAATTTAATTTGAATCAGTAGCAGTCGCTAAAAGGCAGTCTAAAACAGAGTGTGTTTGTGACGTAGCAATCACACTGGGCAGGCTACAAGCTCCTCCTCCTGCTCCGCCCGTTCACGTTCTGAGGAGTAGAGAAAACGATGGCGGATCAACACCTGTGTGCTGTAGCGGGTTGCAATGCTAAGAAGAATGATATTATTAGCTTTCATACTTTACCAAAACCATCTGCAGTGAGAGAGAAATGGATTAAGTTTCTTGGTCACAGCAAGACTAAAAACCGCACATCGGTTTGCAGTCAACATTTCAGAGAAGACTGTTTCACCAACTGGCTGGGGGAAAAAATGGGCTTTGCTAATAAACTACTTTTAAAGCCGGGTGTAGTGCCTTCCATCAAGACACCATCAAGTAGACAGCCTGTATCTTTACCGGTAAGTTTATTCTTTCTGCCGGGAGCTAATTCAACCATCTGCTTGTTTGGTAGGAGCAATACGTCAGCTATTTATGAGTCGACAGCCAGTGCTGCATGCTGCTGTGTTAAAGCGATGTAGATTATAATATAAAGTAATGCGTTTTACAGGGCCTTTTTTTATCTTTTTATTTTTGTTTAATTTTATACAAAAGAAGGGTCAGATGCACACACAAAAGCCGTTGCTCGGGGGCGGGGGTTGGGGGGTTGCTCTGTGCCAACAGTTCCACCCACAACACAGAGGCAACTTGCTAATGATCTACTGCTGCTCTGCTGAAGCTATGTCCTAGACAACAGTACAGGTTTTGTAATTTTGGCTAAAAACGGCATAATATTAATTTAAAGAAGACTAAAAAACCCTTTAAAATAACTCAAAAACCTGATCGGGGTGGGTCTCTAAAGTTAAAAGTTCAACAGAAACTAACCACAAAATTTCAGAAATTATATAGTGAAAGCAATTTTGAAATTATTTACCATCGATCAGACTCTTTACCTCTGATACCTCTAAATCAATCTAGTTCAACCATCTGCATTCACAAGTCATCTAATTAATTAATAGAGTCCCCCTAAGTGTGTACTTTTTTCTTAGTATTCATCCAACTGTTCTGTGAAGGCCTCAGAGGTTTAGTAGAGAAGATTAAACAACTAACAGCCTAATGAAAAGAGCATAACACAGCTGCAAACCTACAAAGACACCATGGTGTTAAAACAATAATAAGCTATAGCGGGGGAACAAGCCACCCCCTCTGTGTGTGTGTGTGTGTGTGTGTGTGTGTGTGTGTGTGTGTGTGTGTGTGTGTGTGTGTGTGTGTGTGTGTGTACATGTATAGCTATACTGTGTGGACCAACCTTTGACAGCCCACCACCCTTGTGTGGACATTTGTAGTTGTGAGGACATTTTGCCTGGTCCCCACAATGTTTAACAAGCTATTAAACTCTACTAGTTAGGTTTAGAGGTATGGTGTGAATTAGGTTTAGGTTAAGGTTAGGGTTAGGGTTAGGCATGTGCCATTAATGGTTAGGGTTAGGGAAAGTGTCTGGGTTAGGCATAGTAAAATCAATGGAAGTCAATACAATGTCAACACAAGTATAGCAAGACAGGAGTGTGTGTGTGTGTGTGTGTTCTTGTATAGCTATCCTATTTAGGACCTTTTCTGGCATATTCGCTAACCTTCTGAAGACCGATGGACCTTATAGGGACCAAAGCCCGGTCCTAATATGGTGGACCCCCTTTTTTAGGGTTAGGTGTGAATTATGTTTTGGTGAAGGTTAGGGTTAGGAATAAACTGGTAATGGTTAGGGTTAGGGTAAGGGTTTGGGTTAGGCATAAATGTAGCTATTAAAATGAATGGAAGTCAATATAAAGTCCTAATATGGGTAGCAATACAGACTTGTGTGTGTGTGTGTATGCATGTACGTACGTACGTACGTACGTACGTACGGACCGTAACATTTTTAAAATATATTTAAGCAAAATAATGCCTAAAAATAAAATGTGTCCTTCCCTTTTACAACTATACACTGTCCTGTCTTGGTCACAATAAACCCTAACACATTACATAAAAGTTTGGAGGTTGTAGTGTGACAAAATGTGAAAAAGTTCAATGCATTGACAAGGTGCAGAAATTGCACAACATTTTTATCAGCACCTGGAAACCTTATCTTCTGTGAACCCACAGAAAGGCATTTCCATAACAACTTTTAAAGAAACTTTTTTTCTTTGCCCAATCTTTCTGAACTCCTACTTTCATTTTATTTTAAACTCTTCTCGTTCCACATGGACAGAAACTACTTGCCACAACTGTTTGCAGAGGCCTCAGGCTGCAGGCATTAGAAGGCAAGTAATCAAGGTAAAAAAGTTCAACCACAGTGCTATGGATGCAGGGCTGCCAAACATATATTTCCTTTGCTCTTGACCTCTTTGACCCTCCATTTACAGTAGCCTGCACAACAGATATAAGAGCCACAGAATGTGTAAATCACTTAACTGATCACACAAACGGTGAACAAGGAGAAGACAATATTATAACTTTAGTAATGACAGCAAAGTAAGTTGTTTAGCAGTTTAAAAAAAACAAGAACATGAAAATGTATGTATACACAGTTAATAAACCGAACTGATTCTTTTTTTCTCTGTCAGCAGCCAGGTGGATATTAATATTTATTACATAAACCACAGCTTGCATTAGATCCAATTTTAGCCATTTTAGCAAAGTGTGCCAGTTTTCTGTCAAACCTAAGTTAAACCACATGACACATAGAAACGTATGCTCTCTGAGAAGCTCTTTTTCTTTAAGATGTAAACATTTCAACTTTCCTGCTGCATAATGATGTCAGTTCTGTGGTGTAAAGGAAGTAAATCCAACAATTGAATTTGTTCAAATTATTTCCGAAGGAGAAGATTCCTTTCCAGAATATTAAACAAAATCTTCTGCAATCTTGTTTAACTAAAAATCAAGAAATCAAGCCAGTGCATCACGAATCTACAAATGAAAATGGATTGTTAACTCTGCTATCCTCTTTAGCTAACACATATACGACAAGAGGCCAATGACTGAGACAACTGTAAGGCAAAGTCTTAATGGGTAAGGCCAGTTTTAATGATCATCCAATAAACTCAAGTCACAGCTATTTCCCTTCATGGGAAGTTACGATTCATTATAGGAACCTTGAATTTGCCAAATAAAGCAAACTAAATGTATAATTAATTCAATTCAACTCACACAATTCAAAAATACCTTAGACAATAAAAAACAGACAATTAAAAACAGAATCTGTTTACTTAGAGTTACGCTAAAAGAAGTGCTAAGGAACACCTCATTCAGGTAGTGGCTAAAATATCTACAGCAACTCAGAACGGGGAAAGCTAAAATACAATTAACATGCTCATAGGTGACAAGTAAACAGCTCATGGAAACACTGTGTGTAATTAATCCAGCAGCAAGAAAATCCGTTCACATCAATTTATTCAAAAAATTTTGACAAAGTATTGCCAACATAATACAAAAAGGATATTTACTATATAGTTGTTTCCAACAATCAAACTTTAAACACCTGACTCTTCAAAAAAATTTTAAGTATATTGATACTTGCATACTAACTTCTAAATAAGAAGTTGAAAATTCAATCAACTTAGTAAATATTAGATGAATCAAACTGGATATTATATTTTTTTTCTGTTTTTGTGCTTCTGACTGTATGTTTTAAACAGCTATGATATTTCCTTTTGAAAATGATATCAAACAAACCACATATTAAAATGGATTTTGTGATGGATGAGAGTTAAGGAGTGAAATAGTAATCAGCCTCAATGCAAAGTAATGAGTAAAATTATTTCCAGACAATTAAAGTTCTTAGAGAGAGAAATTAAGTTCCCTAAAAAACAAAAGTTACCTGACCAAGCCATAGCAAAGAATACCTTTAAAGTCTACGTCTAATAAAACTTTAGAACTAAAAAAAAAAATCATACAGTAAAATATTAACTAATTTGACCACAGGGGGCTTGGTGTAGGGCATGAGGTTTGGGGTAACGGTTTGAAAAGTCATTACCAATCATTCAGCCTGTCGGGTGTGTTTATACGCACCACTTCCAGCACTACCAAGTTTAATCTGACTTCCTATTTGAAGGGGGAAAACTGGTGAGGCAGAACACATTTTCGACAGACATAAAACAGACACACAAGTCAAAATAAACGGCTCCAGAGTGAAACTGGAGCCCCGCAACCCTGCCTGCGCACTGAAGAAGTGTGTATGTTCTTGAATGTTCGGGGCAATGAAACCGGGGACGCAGAGGACCGTTCTACAGGCAATCTCCTTTCCATGCTGGCGGATGACAAAATGGGCTTGGAATGATCCGATTCTTGTTTTTTCAGTGGAAAACATGAAGCTATGTTCACAAATTGAAGGCAAATTCTGGAGACCAAAACATCTGGCTCAATTCTGTGACAGGGTTGACATTCTTTCTGAATCCCAATCATTCAAAGAATTACAAAAATTATCAATACTTCTTTACATCTAAACATATTTCTAAAATGAATTGAATAAAATCTGATTAATGAGCATATTTCACCTTAGTGGATGATGGATACAAACCAAGACTTGTGTGTAGCGTTTACAACATGACAGTGAGAAAGACAATGTCCGCATGGTGGATAGAAAGCATCACTTCTCTAAATCTCCTTAATCTGGTGGTTTATGTCATCCAAATGCATGATGGTTTCCGTTTGATATATTTTAGACGAATTAAATGTCCAGTAAGCAGAGCAAAACCTGTCATGAAAATGAACAGAACTACAGGGCTTAACGCCACAGCAGGCTTTTTACCATCAAAAGTGTTTAAGGCGGATAAGTGGAATTTTATGCTTGCAACAATGAAATTCAATTTCAGAGTTTTTAAAACAGAGTTTCAGATTTGAACATGAATGTTCAGAAAGTGCCACTATCACACTTATGAACAGCAGTCTTTATTAGTGATATTGGAGGCAGTTTGCACTAAAGCTTGTGTATGTGAATGCAACATAGCATAGGAAGCTAGTATAAAATCAAAACATGCTCGGATATCATATCAATAATTCTTATTTATCTTTAACACAGGAAAGTAAAGAACAGCTAACATTTTAGTTGGTTTATTACCAGTAAACAAAAATCACTGTAGACCCCCTGTTAAATGAAACAATGGCATAAATAACTGGTTTTATAGGGCCTGATTAACAAAGAAGGCCAAATGTTTTTTACTATTTTACAACTTGTTTCAAGAGCTTCAGTTTTTAGATCAGATCAGATTAGGAATATGACATGTATATTACAGGAGCTACATATCCGAAATGAACTGTGTCCAATCAGAAAGTAAACATGTCTAAAATGAAGTAAAAAAACAGAGATTCAGTGATATAGTCTGAAGATTCAACTTTTAAATTTGCCAGTAGGGCCCTGAACACACCACGTCTGTTGTTGTCACCAATTACTTCCTTGGGCTTTGGACAATCACATCTGAGCACCCAGGGATGCCATGTATAGTAGCAGACAAACCACAGCTTTTCAAACAACCAAATGAAACGTTGGAGTTGGAAGAAAAAAATCCATTTCAACCCTAAACCTCAACATCCACCAAAAAGGTCTGGTAACCACAGGCAAGGGAAGACAACAGTCAACATTGGCTGGTCATTTGCAATAATGGAAAATACTGCTACAAACTTATTAGAAAACTATTTAATGTACAGTAGTTATCACTGAAAATCAGCTTAAACTTTAAGAACTTTTTTAATTGAGGCTCTGTGCTTATTCTTTGAACTGGCAACCTTTGTGAGTTTTTGCATTGGTCAGTATCCAGCAAGAATGAGGATTGCCTTTTACTAAGAAGTGTTCCACAGAATATCATTACCAGTGCATGGGCTTTCTAAGCATTGGAAGCACATCTCCACACAATGTTAAGAGGAACTCTTGTGGACCACTGCCTCATGGATAGCAAAGAAGCTACTTTGAATCATGATAGCACAAAGGAAAGACTCAATTTATACGGGAAGTGCAAGGATGGACAAAAGATTTGAGTAGAAGTTTTTTTTTTTTTTTCATTGATAAATACTCCTATCTATCTTCTATCTATCTGCCACAGCAAGAAAACCCTGTGGGATGCTATCAGGGAAGCCTTCTGATACAATCTATGTTTGCAGTTGCTTCTCATCCAAGAAATGGAACTTACTCAGAATTCTCCTCCTCCCAAAGTCAACTGGAGATGTTATGAAACAGAAGGGTCAACATTATACTGACTGAGTCATTCCATAAATTGGTTTGTATTTGCTTAAAAAATGTTCAAGTTTATAGAACTTTATTTGCCCTTCAGTATGCCATACAACCCTAAAACAAAAATCTTTATGCATTAGAGCTATAGATCACCTTGCAGATTGGGAGAGTGCAGTGATTAGTGTTTTAGCCTAATGCATGTCTTTTATGCTTGGAGTGTGCATATCACACCTGACAGAAACAAGGTGTACCGAGCCTTCGACTCCAATACAACCCAGACAGTCTTCAACCGTCCTTTTAACAGGACATTGACTACTGCACATAAATCTTTTAACTGACATCAGCCACTAAATTCAGTTTAAGATAGCTACAGGCGCTTGTTCACTAGAACAATCATTTTGAATTCCACTATCAAGGCCCCCCCCTCGCCCCACCTCATTAATATTGCAAGCGCTATCGAGCATCACCCAATTGTATTTTGTAATGGACATTCCAGAGGTGAGCAAGTTCTCCATGACTGACGCTCTCTTCCAATATGACGACTGCAAACAGGAGTGGCCTGTGTCCGTGGCCCCATCGTCACAGGTTTGCTCGATGCGCATGTAAGTTGTTTGACAGCCGACAAGGCAGAAACTCGAATTATATTGGCTAAAAAAATTTGGCGCTCAGTGTGAAATGCATAGGGGTCTATGGGGGGGAGGAAAAATAACAAATGTTTGGGAACGAGTAGCCTTTTATCGTAGTATAGAGCTCCGGACGTCACGTGACTCTCAGAGCGTAGACGCCATGTTGGCAGGCTGTTTCACGTCTTTGAAAATCGTATCTTTATTCCATCAATAAAAGTTGAAAGCCATAAGCTTATGTGTTTTGTTTTATCAACGGCACTGAAAATCATAATTAGGCTGTTTGCTTGCATGGCTTCATTAAAATCCACATTATAGCACATAGAGCAATGTTGGTATATAGGCTACTCGCCCCAGAAGAATATGTGCAACAATAAAACGCATTCCCTTTGCAACTCTTGCAGTTCTGTGTGGAGAAACTTCAACTTTAACTTACAGTTCAGAGTCCTGCAACAGGGCAGGTGATTCGCAAAGGTTTTTACATCATAAAGTTGTAAAATTAAATTTCACGTTTCTTTAATGCGGGCGGGTTGCGAGTGACAAAATATAATTGTTTATAATGTTTTGTTTAAAGATGGAAAAATACATAAATTATATTTCAAGGGTCTGGCGAAAGTTTAGTTACTGCGGGTGAAAAATTATTATTGGGATATTTTTGCACACACAGGGGAGGTGAAAGAAATGATGTTTCCTAAGGGGGGCATGACAGGAGAATAATTGAGAACCACTGCTTTCAATCAAGCCTAAAAAACCATTTGTTTAGAGCTGCCTTTGATAAATAATCACTGCAACATCGTTAATTCTAGTCTGAATTGCAGTTTTTTACTACCTCTATTTTGTCACTGTAATGTCCTTTTTTTGCTTATTGTGTTATGTTTTTATCACGTAAAGCACTTTGAACTGCTGAAATGTGCTATACAAATAAACTTGACTCGAAACATTTTGTAATAGCTTCTTGAAAAGATAACAGAAGTTTACCCAAACTAAAAAACTCAAAAAAGCATGTAAAAAGTATTATATATAGTGATTTATAATACAGTGTAGAGATTAAAAAGAGCTTTGGACTTCTTAGAGTTGACTGTAACCCTGGTCCAGGTAAATAAATGTGTAGTTACCAGCTGGTTGAAAAAGCAAATCCAGAGAATCTGGATTGTTAAAGAGGACTTTGTTGAGTGAACAAACGGCCACATTCTATGGAGATGCTGTGAAGGGAGGAGAAGGAATCGGAAGTTCCCGGCCTCCAGAGAACAAAGCTTGTTAATGCATAACGGTCTTTTCACCTGACAAGATTGTGTTCTCGAAAATCCAGAAACAATTAAGGTGCATCGATTTTACAATTTAGGATTGAAAATAAGAACAATACCTGGTCATGTAGGATGCATCTTGTCCTGAAACATGAGCAGTCATAACCAATAAACACTGCACCTTCACCGTTTACTAAACCCAAAAGCACTGTAGGCACTGATGCAAAGGGACACATACACAGCTTTACTATCAGGAAAATCACTGCAACTATATGTTGTTTGGACGTATGCACAACCCTTTCCATTGATAAAATTATGTTGAGTGTGCCTGGCTGCACATCCACAAGTACAGACCTTCAGCACATGCTTTTTTTCCCCTCTCTCTCGTTTTCCTTTAATTTGCAAATCTTGTAATCTAAGCCTAGAGCTGACTGAACCAACTTCTAAACCAGCACAGCAGCAGCAGCCAAGGCTCCAATCTGTTTTCCATTTAAGTGTCAGGACGGCATCCTTTTTGGTGGTTAACAAAAGCTGTTATTTCGAAATGATTATATAGAAAAAAACATTGTGTGAGGACTGTAGTAAGTTTATGAACAGGCCGTATGGAAAGTACTGCGCCGCACCCGGAAGCCTTTTTCCTTCTTGCGTCTTACCAGAGTGTTATTTACCAAGCACTTCTCCAGGAGGAAGAACCAGGCAATGTCATTCAGCCAGAGGTCAGGGTTTCTGCTTTTCAACATAGCGAATGTTTTCAGCATTAGTGGCAAGCGACGCCTGGGTGATTCGCCAAACCGTCAAAGTGCTACATGTCTCAATGTCAGTGAGGACATAGGGGAAAAGCAGAAGCAATGGCGACATCATAAGAAAGACAGGGGCAGCAGGTCCTGAAAAAAAAAAGAAGGTGGTCTCCATCAAGACCCGGCTGAGGACAGATTTCCTTATTTCATTTCCTGGAGAGGATATATTAAGCTCAATTTAGGGTTGCTCTGGACGAGTAAGTCAAGAAAGAGGTAAAGGGAAGGTTATTGACCGATTATAAAACATGAGTTTAGGAGGCATTGACATGCAGCATTAAAAATGACCTTTTTCACAAAATCAAGATATTTTACTTCTAGCTGAGAGCTATGAACTGAGAACTGACATCTGCTGGGTTTCCAGGTGCAACTTCCATTCCAACCATGGTGCTACAAAGAATCAATGAATCACACTCACTATGCCCACATCACTACCTAATCTTTACTCGTTTCCCTGTGAAGAGTTCAAACTAAAAGCCCTCATACCCTGCAAAAACCGCTGTCAGTTGTATTATTTGTTGTACTTTAAAAGAGAGGTCCCCAACCCCCGGGCCCAGGTCCGTTCCCGGTCTGTGGGTCATACCGGGCCGGACAGAAAGAATACAGTATTTTCGTTTTAGTTATTACCAGAGTCTAAACAAAGTTTTATTATGAAAACTGACCGGATTCTCTCCATTACATTCGGCTACAACTCACTCGAGACATGTCATGAAGCTTGCCTCGGTCACGTGATACGTCACAGCTAAAAACAAACTCACAAGCTAGCAAAATTATTAAAAACAGATTCTTCAAAAAGTTTATTTGCAAAAACAAATTCAGAGAAGAGACAGAAGAAGAGCCTACAACTTCCAAGAAAAAGAAAACTACATTTAGCAGACAATACCAGGAGTCCTACTTAAAATATGGATTAATCACGACAGGCGATTTCCAAGCACCAGGCTCACTCTAAATAATATGTGGTAACCTGCTTTCTATTGAGGCAATGAAACCTTTAAAACTGCCCCGGACGAGACCATCTCGTTACAGAGAAACAGCCACAAGGCTCCCACTGAGCCAGTGTCGCGGTGAGTTGATTATTTATGCACCTTTTATTTGTTTTTGAGGTAAGTCTTAAATGCATGTTTAAACATTACCATGGTGACCAGAAAGAGTTAGGGGGCAGAGAAGATGTTAATCATGTTATTGGATGTTGACACAGAAACGCTAACAAAGTTACTGCCACACATTGGATTTACATTTTTTTATTATATATATATATTTTTTTACGTTTTTCTTATGGGTGTTGCATCTTTTTTTTTAGTTTTTGCTTTGTTGCATTTATCCACCACATCTTAAAGGCCGGTCCCGTGTGAATATTGTCTGATATTGAAACGGTTCTTGGCGAATCAAACACTGCAAAATCTAAAATACTGCCGTGAAAGTTTTTTTTAGTTTCTTCTGTTCCTACACCATACACTGATAAAGAATTATGATTACTTAAAACAGTTTTTTCTTAAATTACATGTTTTGACAAAGTCAGTTCATTGTATTATTTATCTCAGGGTCCTATTTCATATTAAACAGAGAATATGAGGCACCATGAACTAAACAGAAAAGTAACAGCAAACAGGAAAAAATAACTGTTAAACAGACTTTTTGCAAGACAAAAATATACAACATGTTTTACTTTGCGAGGGCTTTCAAGTCATGCAAGGCATAAAAACTAAACAACAAATGCATTCAGGACCCATTAGGTTCAAATGTAACAATGAAATATAAAGATCATGTTACAATTCTTACAAAGTTTAAAAGACATGCCAATACATATTTTACTTCTTGTAAGATGCTGCTGATTAATTGAGATAAAGAAAAACATTGCACCCACAAAAGTCACGGTCATGCTAGTTACCATCCGAATGTAAAAAGTGTAAACAAGGTTGAGATTTTTTTATGCATGCATACTATAAGTGAATGTAAACTACAAATGAGCTGTGATATTGTGGTAGTGTTATTAATAGAGGTGTAGCAGTTCTGTATAACAGCAAATGGGAAAAAAAGGTTTAATGTTACAAGTGCAGAAGCTCTGAGGAGCATGAGTCATTTACAACTAGGCAGATTTTGTCTGCTGTTAGCTTCACTTTAAAAATTTGATCTAAATATAACAATCATTTACTAAGGGGTAAAAATAAAACAATAGTAGGATTATGTCCAAAACTGAAAGACATACCACGATGCACATAGTAAATGCATCGAGCAAATCAATGGATGGATGTGCCACAACTTTCTCCAGCTGAACAGAAACAAAACAGAAGTAATTACTTTTGGACCTAAAGAGGAACGATTAAAAGTCAGCACACAGCTTCGGTTAATACAGCTAGAAACTACTGATCAGGCCCGAAATTTAGGTGTAGTAATGGACTCAGACCTGAACCTCCAGGGTCACTAAAGGCAATAACAAGGTCAGCGTTCTATCACCTGAAGAACATTTCTAGGATTAAAGGACTGATGTCGCAACAGAACCTCGAAAAACTCATCCATGGGTTTATCTTTAGTCGGATTGATTACTGCAACAGCGTCTGGTCTGCCTAAAAAGTCAATCAGACAGCTGCAGCTGATCCAGAACGCTGCTGCCTGTGTCCTCACTAGAACCAGGAAAGTAGAGCACATCACCCCAGTTCTAAAGTCCTTACACTGGCTCCCTGTAGCTCAGAGAATAGACGAGTAAATACTTCTACTAGTTTATCGATCATTGAATGGCTTAGCACCAAAGTATATTGAAGATCTGCTGTTACTATAGCAATTAATTAATTGATTTGGTCATCTGTACTCCGTGTGAGAAGTTAAAAATGTTTGTGCGTCTCCAACAAGTGGTCAGGGATGTAAATTGTAACTTGGATGGCTCTCAGATTGTTCTAACACCATTCTAAAAAAGTGATCAAATATGAAAAAAAAAAAAAAAAATATATATATATATATATATATATATATATATATATATATATATATATATATATATATATAACCGGAGTATACGGATGCGGAACTTCAGCAAATGGTGCTAGAACGGGCAGAGAGAGTGAGAGGACAAAGCTGAAGCTGAGCCCACATAATGTAACCGATTTGGGGTATTATCAGTAATAATAATGAAAGCGGTCAAATATTGCATAGCCTACTGATCAATACAACGTAAAGTTGCCTAATTCTGATATCAAAAATTGCACATGAGCTCGTCCACACTTACTCACCCTATCTACAGCTGTGTTCTAGCTCCATCTGCTGAAGTTCGGCAGCCAGTTCATAAAGGTATCCCTTTGGCGTTGTGCTAAAAAAAGTTTATTCTTCATCCGATCCATCTGGCATTGTGCTAAAATGAGTTTCATCCTCAAAGATTTCGCAATCAGACATGTTGTCGACATTTAACAGTGGAACAGCTGACGGGATAAGCGTAACAGTCGATGCTGGCCGCAGCGCGGATTGTTTGGAATGGAAAGAAAATAGTGCAAAGAAATAGTGAGTTGCGAATTTTGGCCTGCGTTTTTTGGTGATGCAAATGAATCATGTTTTCAAACGCATAACGGTACAGTTTGTTGGCCCCCGAAACTAGCCGGGACTACTTTCTTAAAAGACTTCTAATGGCCAAAGCTCTGACCAGGAGGTGACCACAGATATGGGTCAGTGTGTATCCACTATGCTGATGGTGAGGATGGGATACAACTTCATGTCTAAAAATGCAAACTATCCCTTTAACTGCAGATGTGTTGTTTTTATAATGACCTTTAATGTAAAAGGCATTAGTAAGTAAGTAAGAACTTCATTAATTTAGTGCTTCAACAAATAGAATAAAAACACAAGGCACACTAAACAAAAGCATTGTCACTTATTAGTCACTTAAAGACTAATAAAAAGATTAGTCTTTAAGTGACATTAAACATATAGAAATTAGTGAGCAAGTGCTGCCAGCTCTAAGATAATTCATTAACTCACCCTGAGGACCCTGTGCTCTTGCAGACCCCCAGCAATGGCCTCTTCTCAGCAAAGCTGTCTGCTTTCAAATGACCTAGGGATGAAGATGAGAAAAGCAGAATTGTGAATACAATAAGACATGTTCAACATGTGAGACCTCTGTTGTTTCCTACTCTCAAACGGTGAAAACCATGTTAAGTATATGCTGCCCTGACATTCATGGTAATATGGTCTAAAAAAAAACTGATTAAAATTCTAAGTAAAAAACCTTTCCATTGTTTTCAAGAAAAGGCTGAGGGAGTAAGAACCCCACTTTTGTTTATTTTGGGGCTTGGAGTTTGAATTACAGCACGTTAAAACCCCAGCAGCTATTTAAAAAACAAAACAAAGAGAAAACATGTTACATTAAGTGAAGTGATCCCATATCTGCCTTAATTGTCCCATATTTGAAGTTGGGCAGGGGATCAGGGGATTGGGGAGCTCAGATTGGAGAAGATGTCCCCTTTCAGAAGGCTGTAATTTGAGGCTCGACAGTAATCAGCCTGAGTTCCTGTGGTATGGCGTGAGAGCAGAAGTGGCTGCCCCACCAGCCCCTAACACTCCCAAAAGGGTCCTTTCTCCTTTCATGTTTGTCATCGGGCATCTTTCTCAGTCATGATCCTGAGCTCTAACATAAATACTGCTTCTCTGAGACTTAGAAAAATGACATAGTTACTAAAATAAGTCTTCTCATAAAAACAAAACATCTGATGAATACTAAACTTTGATTTGATTACAACAGTACTGGACTGAAAGTGAAGCATCTACTGCTCACTACTGACAATGAGTACTTGGGTAGAAAAAAAACACCAAAGGGTGGATGTGAACTTTAAAAAAAATGCTGTACAAGTATGATTCTGTTTCGAAGAAACACAAACTGGCTTCGGTTTGAAAAAAATAATTTATTAAACAATGTATGGTTAGTTTTGGGAACATTGGCTATCAATCAAGAAAGGCTCAAAAAATGTAAAAGAGAGGAAGTAAATATATTGGTTCCCTTTTGGAAGCATGTACTTCCCTGAATGTGCTCGGAAAGGGAGACGTTGCTTATTATAATCAACACCTATTTTCGGGGCTCTTTAAATCCACCCACACACAAAGTTTCAACTCAGACAATTGGCCTTTTAATGGCCTACCACAGTGCAACACTGTTTGCACTCTAGCAGATTATAATCAGTATCCTACCCAGAAGAGGCACAATTCATATTTATTTTCTGCTGAGAGAATTACTCCCCTCATGTGTCAAGCTATCTGCTGCTTCTTATTACTGAACTTTGCTTTCATCCGCTTCCAGCACTCTTCAAAAGCCTGCCATTGTGTGTTGTTGAAGTTTGCCAAAAGACCGGAACATGGATGGAGAACAAAAAACTGTTTTCATCACAAAAAACTAAAATGCCACAAACCAGCCTTTACATCACTGACCGACACCTGCAGAGATTAAATTTGAACCTTGTGTCTGAGGAGCGTCTAATCTTTGAAACAACTGAACAAGAATAAGAACAGTGGTATTTATACAGCATTTGCAATTACAGCGTTGGGACAAAAAAACCATTGAAAGATCTGCTATGCGGGGGGGATTTCATCCTTCCACTTGGGCCGTTTTATAGGTCACCTCTTTGCTTCAACGTAGTTTTTGTTAAAGGAAATTGTAACCAGCCAGTAAGTCCAACAAAAACAAATTATTGTGATTCAAATTGGGCAGGCCGTTCTAGTACATCTTACTTCTCCAGGTCACACCATAATTCGTTAGATGGGTGTTGATGCACCAACTAGCTTGTCACCCAAGGATACCAAAACGGCTCCGGCTGCTGAGACCAGTCAAAACTAGAGCCCCAGAAGATTTCCAATTGCAATATTAGAAGCATTTCCAATACTGGAACTTAAGGGTTATTTTACAAGACCTTCATGTGCATGTCTCCACTACACCGGACCGAGGGACAGGGCTGTTTTCTGGGCCATTTCAGGAACCAACCGAGTACCAGTCTTGGGGTATGTACTCGGCAATGGCCGAGTAGAGCCACTGGGCAGGAGCTATGGTTAAGTTATACTGATTGGTTGTTGGGTTGATTGGATAGGCTTTGTATAATTGGAAGAATTGTTGGTGAAGCAGTGTAGAACATTGCAATCAGAATGACGGCAACATAGCAAATAGAAACACGGCAACAATCTCTGCTACTGTGGGCACCTTTTGGCATGGACCATAAAAATTACCCTGAAGTTCCAATAGTGGAAACGTGCCTAATGTGTGAGTCATTGGAATTGCAAAGGACTGCTTGAGGATATGATATTTCATGTGTCATGTATTCAGGTTTAGCTTACCAGTAGGTATTTGGATAAAATTTAACTTTCTTTTATGGACACATCTAATAGAGAGTTTAGCGATTCTGAAGCTAAAGCTCAGAGCAAGCGGTGGGAACATTGTGATAAAGGTAAGCCACCACTTTCACTGGTGAAGATATTTTATCAAGGAGAATAGGAGACAGAAATAAGGCAAACATTGCTCATCATCGTTAATCAAGAGTGACTCCAGAGTGGAATAGCACTAGGCAAAGCTTTATAAAAATTGGAACTCTGAATCTCCCTACAGCACTGACCAATCCATCTATTGATCTGTCACTGTTTGACAAACAGTTGGCACATCACTGAGGATACAGGTCTATCATTTTAAACCTAAGATAGCAGGACTGAAAAATTCTACCGAGTATATGAGTTTATTAATGTTAATCTCAATTGTTTAAGAACATCTTGGACAAATTATAATTTGAAATAGTCAAAAAATTGACTGAAAGAATGGTCAGAACATTGGGAGATGTCCAACAACACTTTAGCAACAAAGAGACACTGACTGTGAAGGCTTTCCACATTTGACTGAAACAAGGCCAAGAGAAATCGCAAACTGGCTTCAACATGAGTATGAGGTAGCATGTGCACTCTTTAATTTAAATGATACAGCATCTTTTAAAGTGCCCACAACCCAAAACTACACACAGTGCACCACTGAAAATCAAACTTTAAGTGTTGACCTTGGATGCTGAAATCATGTAAAACAAATACTTCCTTGGGAACACAGGACAGATAGATGTAAGACAATTAAATTAAAAAGAAAGATTTGAACTAGTAAAAGTGCTATCTTTTCCAAATTGCAAAGAAGATAGCACTCTGGATATGATGTATTTATTAGTAAAGAATCGTTCAATTCTATTAAATTCTGTTAATTTACATAGCGCCAATTTACAACACGTCATCTCAAGGGACTTTGTGAAAAAAAAGTTTACTATTCAAATTAGCTAAAAACGTTTTTATCTAAGGAATCCCAGCAGATTGCATTGAGTCATTGACTAGCAGAATTCACTCGTCCTGGAGGAACATTTAGCGACATCTGATAGTCGTCTGTGTTGCATCTAGGCATGGGCATTCCATTAAACTGTCTTCATCGATCATCGGGAGAATTAACGATCGATTTTCGATTAATTATTGGTATTTTTATATTAAAATCCAGTGTTTATAGGCTATATTAAAATGCAGTGAGAATAGAAAAATAGGGTGTTTCCTCATTGAGATCTCTTGACACCTCTTGTGGCAGTGAAACGGAATTAATTCATGGTAGTTGCACAAAGAAAATATGAGCTATAAGCAGGGGGAGCCGAGAGCTAAAAGACGGTACTAATTAGCTGTCGCTCATATTTTTTTTCTTTTCCCAAAAAGTAAAAAAAAGTCCTGTTAACAATAACTTAATAAAAAAAATTTTTTTACTTATAGGTCTGATAGTTTTGTTACATTTGGCAAAAAGAGTCAAGAAAGAGGATGAGAGAGATCAGCATACCTAACAATGAATTAGGCCCATTAACAGAGTAAAAAAGACACACACAAAAACAAACCATAACTTATATACAACTTTAGCACCAGTCTACTGATTTTAATTGAGAAAGATGAGCATGTTAACATGTGCTGGGGTCAGAAGCGAAAGCAGCCTGGTGAGCAGACTGACGATCACCAGGCTGCTGTCGCGTCTGACCTGCAGCGCTGAGATCACCTCCTGTGAGGGGACAGACGTCGCTGTGATACACAGACCTCCGTGCTAACTTGGCAAGCCTCTGGAATCTTGTTTAATTCATTTTCCACCAGTCTGTTTGGGTGCAATCCAGGGGTGGCGGAGCCTCCCTCAGAAAGTAATCGGTGAGGAAGTTTCTCTGCTCGTTGTGCATCTGGGCTCCTCCGTGCTAACACCGACTTGATGCTAGGTTGAGACCAAGAGCAGGATGCTCCGCTTCTAACCAGGGTTGGAAGTGCATTCAAGTAGCCTACTTATACACAGCTTCACAGTGTTGGCAGTGAACCGAGACTTTTTGTTTGTTTGTTTTTTTAGTCAAAGTGGTCCCACGCCACACTTTGCTGCGACCTCTTCATGACAATGCTACTTTTGAAATACACGGAAACTGGCAAGAAACTGAGTCGGCCTGTGGGTTTTATTTTCAATCATCGCCCTCGTGTGGTAAAGTGTTTAATTACTGCCACATAGCAAAATTAGTTGCATTCCTTCAAAACTCACTACGCAACAGAACATGCATTTATTGATGGGTAAAAAAAATGTCATCGATGAAATTCTTAATGATCAATTAATCGATCGTCGATTAATTATGCCCATCCCTAGTTGCATTGTTAACTTTGCAGCAATCCCTCACACTGAGCATGCATGTAGCAATAGTGGAGAGGAAAAACTCCCCTTTAACAGGAAGAAACCTCCAGCAGAACCAGAATCAGAACCTGGCTCAGTATGAGTGGCCATCTGCCACAACCGACTTGGAGTTACAGAATACAGAGCATATACACAAAAAAAAACCAGAGGCACCGATCTAGGAGTACTTTTTATGTTAGAGTAAAGCCTAATTTATGCTTCTCTGTCTGCGGAGGTGCGGAGACACACAGCACCATTATCCGTCGATGCAAGGGCTCTCCAACATGCACGCAACAATGGACAGAGTACAGCCCAATTTTTTAAGTATCCATCAAACGCAACAGAGAGCGCACATCTGTGATGGGTCAGTCCAATATAATTTCACCAGAAAGGTGCTCTATGGTCGATGTAATTATTAGTCAGTGCAGCTTTTGGGCACTAGATGCTTTGTATGGAAAGGCCAGTTTATCTAATCTAGTCTTTTGGTGAACACCAGGAGGTGTAGAGATCAACAAAACAGCACTTCTAGTAAAAAGATTTCCAGCTCATTCAAAACTCGCGCTCGGTCAGCCATTGATTCTTGAGTGGATGTGCGTTTACAAGCTGAAGTAAATAAACTGTTGTCAACCAGGGACGTCACTGAAATGGTAGGTAGACCTGCCAGAAAAGGTCTTCACCCCCTGCTGTCCTGGTGGAGAATTGCTTTGCAGTGTTGCACCAACAGAGAAGTAAAGGAAAACGTCTGCGTCAATACGTGTGCACGTAAGCTTGCTGACGGAGAAGTATAAACTAGGCTTAATAAGATGCAGACCAAAAGCTGTCATTGTTTGGTTGAGAAGCTTAAAATGGACAAACAAATAAACATTATTCTGCTTTAACCGCTATGCTCATACTTTGTTTTCACTCCTAAACCTAAATAGTTTAGAAGCAAAAACATTTGAGTGTTACATTGGTTTCACATATTTTCTTGGACGGAATAGAAGTATGTTTAGGGTTACTCTGTCTATTACACATATGGCACACTAAATTCTGAAGAAAACACCACTGTTGTATGGCAACTTGCAAGTTGATTCATATCGTACTCACTGATGTGAGGAGCAGGAAGAATTCGAGCAGCTCGCACAGGTCCATGACGCACCGAGAACAACTCCTGGGCTTCTCCTGCCAACTGAGAGAAATGGATGCAAGAATGTATGATCTAAAAACTCTTTATTCCAAACATTCCATGAGTGAAAACACATTTTTATACACTACCGACAAATAGTATTAGAAAGTTATCAACAGTGTTATTGGAGTTAAGGCTGTTGTCTGGAGGGTATCGATGAAGTAGAATCCTCCAACAGAGACAGAACATGAAACAGCAGCTGGGAGGGAAGCAGCATCTGTCACCCAATGATGAAGAGAGCTACTTAAGAAGTTAGTGTAAATTCTTGATAAGCAATAATGTTTGTTTTCATCCAGTCTCCATAATAAGCAACAGTTGTTTTGGCTGATATATCAAAAGAGTCCTGCTTTTTAAGATTTTTAACTTGAAATAAAGAAAATGACAACAGCTGTGCACCCCTGCTCTTGTTTTCAGAGGTGAAAAAACATCCCAATTTCAGCAGACTACATATCCAGCCTTCCAGCTATTATTTCCTACTTTTTACAGCATTCTTTCACACAAATGGTATGTTAACTGCACCTCCGCTAAGAGAATCTCACATCACTATATTAGGGTCCATAAGTGATGGTTGTCTCTGCGACTTCAATTACTAAATCAGGTTTAAAAACCGATAGTTACAATAGGTTTTCCACCACAGCCATCGCTTTTGTCACCTGGAAAATTTTGGCCTGCTAGGTAATCCAGTTAGATTGAGACAATGCTACTGAGACAGAATTTACAGGTGCAGGTTCACATGCAGTACTTTAACCTTAGTTATAAATCATTTATCCTGTTACCTCATAATGAAAACAAAGCAGGGACAAAGTGGTTTTCTGGTGACCAGTTCCAAGTACGGGTGTAACGGTACACAAAATCACGGTTCACTACATTTTCAATACACTTTATTAAAGAAAAACAAATACAAATGTGCACTTGACTTTTTGTTTTGCTTCGATCAACATTAAACAAGAACCTTTTTAAATTCATTCCTTCTTTTCAGTTCCTGAAATTAATTTGATTTGATGTTCTATAACTTAAAAAAGTTGGAAATACAGAACTGACTAGATTTTATTGGATTTAATTTTTTTTTTTTTTAAATAGTACAAGCAGACATACCCAGACTAGAAAACAATATAACCACTTGAAAACAGTCCGTGTTAATGTTTAGAGATGTTTAAACAATACTTTGTCCCTATTTGAGAACAAAACATGCTTGAATCACTTTCAGTTCAATTCAATTCAAAAATACTTTATTGATCCCAGAGGGAAATTAAGTGTTGTTGTAGCTCATTCTAATTAATTCTTTTAGGAGTTGTTGTAGCTCATGATGGGTGTGGGCAGGAAGGATCTCCTGAAGAAGCATCCGACTGAAGAAACTCTGTTGTATGATAGTCTCATGAAGAGGATGCTCAGGGTTGCCCACAAATTTCTCGATTTTATGAAGAATCCTTCTTTGGATTATCATCTCCAGATGTTCCACAGTCATCCCGAGAACAGAACCAGCCTTCTTTAACAGGTTGTTTAGCCTTTTCAAGTCCCTGGCTCCGATGCTGCTACCCCAACAGATGATTGCTGAAGAGATTACATTCTCCACAACAGACTTGTAGAAGATTGACAGCATCTTGTTGCAAACCTTGAAGGCAAGGCAAGGCAATTTTATCTGTTTGGCACACTTTCAACAACAAGGTAAATTAAGGTGCTTTACGTGATTAGTGGATCAGGTAAAAACAGCAATAAAGAATAAAACACAAAGCATATAACACTTAAAAACATGACATGAATTTAGGATGAAGTACAAACAGCAACAAAGCATGCTATATGAAAGCATTACTCAAAGGCAGCTCTAAACAGTGTTTTTAGTTGTGATTTAAAAGAACTCAGTGTTTCAGCAGCTTTGCAGTTTTCTGGAAGTTTGTTCCAGATTAGAGGAGCATAGAAACTGAAAGCTGATTCTCCATGTTTGGTTCTGATTCTAGGGATGTTGAGTAGACTGGATTAGAGGACCTGAGTGGGGGGGGGGTTGGTATAGCAACAGCAGATCTTCAACATACTTTGGTGCTAAACCATTCAAGGGGTTATAAAATAGTAAAATTATTTTGAAGCCTATTCTCTGAGCTACAGGGAGCCAGTGTAAGGACTTTAGAACTGAGGTGAAGTGCTCTACTTTCCTGGTTCTAGTGAGGAACACGAGCAGCAGCGTTCTGGATCAGCTGCAGCTGTCTGATTGACTGTCAGGACGCTGTTGCAGTATTCAATCTGACTAAAGATAAATGCATGGATGAGTTTTTAGAGTCCTTTAATCCTAGAAATGTTCTTCAGATGATAGAAGGCTGTGACCTTGTTATTGCCTTTATGTGACCCTGGAGGTTCAGGTCTGAGTCCATTACTACACTTACATTTCGGGCCTGATCAGTAGTTTCTAGCTGTATTAACTGAAGCTGTGTGCTGACTGTTGATCATTCCTCTTTAGGTCCAAAAGTAATTACTTCTGTTTTGTTTCTGTTCAGCTGAATAAAGTTATGGCACATCCATCCATCAATTTGCTTGATGCATTTACTTAAGGTTTGGATTGGTTCAAAGTCACCTGGTGACATTGTAATGAAGAGCTAAGTATCATCTGCATAGTATGGTAGCTAATTCTATTGGTTGTTATAATCTCCGTTAGTAGGAGCATTTAGATATTAAATAAGAGGTGCCCCAGGATGGAGCCCTGATTTCTGTTTGTTCTGATGAAAAGTTTCCTATTGAAACAAAGAAGTCCCTGTTCTTTAGGTAAGACTCAAACCAGCCAAGTACTGTACCAGAGAGTCCGACCCACCTCTCCACTCGTCCGAATAGTAGGACCTAAAGCCTAATTTCCAATAAACGGAACGGCGTGGTCCGGTCCACTATTTCATGGTCCAGCATATTCAGGAGAGCCATTTTATAACAACCAATAAGATTAACTATCATAACTATGCAGATGATACTCAGCTCTACATTACGATGTCACCAGGTGACTTTGAACCCATCCAAACCCTAAGTACATGCATCGAGAAAATAAATAGATGGATGTAACTTTCTCCAGCTGAAGAGAAACAAAACCGAAGCTACTGATCAGGCCCGAAATCTAGGTGTAGTAATGGACTCAGACCTAAACCTCCAGGGTCACATAAAGGCAATAACAAGGTCAGCCTTCTATCACCTGAAGAACATTTCTAGAATTTAAGGACTGATGTTGCTACAAGACCTCAAAAAACTCAACATTGCATTTATCTTTAGTCTGATTAATTACTGCAATTGCATCCTCACAGGTTTGCCTAAAAAGTCCTTTAGACAGCTGCAGCTGATCCAGAACGCTGCTGCTCGAACCAGGAAAGTAGAGCACATCACCCCGGTTCTAAAGTCCTTACATTGGCTCTCTGTAGCTCAGAGAATAGACTTCAAAATACTTTCTTTCCTTTTAAGACTTTTACCCCCCAGACCACTCAGATCCTCAAATTCCAGTCTACTCAACATCCCTAGAATTAGAACCAAACATAGAGAAGAAGCTTTCAGTTTCTATGCTCCTCCAATCTGGAACAAACTTCCAGACAACTGCAAAGCTGCTGAAACACTGAGTTCTTTTAAATCACAACTAAAAACGTATCTGTTTAGAGCTGCCTTTGAGAAATGTTTTCATGTATCATGTGTTTTGTGTTTGCTTCTTGCTTTATTTTACCCCTTAGTCATGTAAAGTACCTTGAATTACCTTGTTGTTGAAAGTGCGCTATTCAAATAAAATTGCCTTGCCTTACAACTATTTACATGTTAATAAGCTGGGTTTCCTCATCATAAAACTAAAATTCTGACTGAAAAAAGAAAAACTTCAGCTTGGAAGTGAAACAGTAAAATCACAGATTATCTAGAAGTAAAGGCTTTATTACATAATGCAAAGTGTTTTCTGACATTTGATGCAAAATGATGTGATTCATTTTAAATCTTGTATTGCAATACATTTACACATACTTTGAATGACATTCAGGGATAAACATTTATGGGTTTATTAATATAGCAGATTTTAAAGTTTGCTGCAAAACTGGTCTAAACGATAAAAAAAAACACTTTAATGGAAGTCTGTGCATGCGAGGCAGGTCCAGATTAGTCTTTCTGCATTCGTATGACATGCTAGTGTATTAGGTCGCTGCTCTGTGTGGATCTTTGCAGAGTCTGACATGTGTAATACCACATTGTTCTAAGTGCAGAATGCCCCAGTTTTGTTGTTCTTTTATAGGCTAAATTGCGGTGAAACCTGCATTATCACTTTAGTGGTGCTGTAATCTGTTTGTTTTAAATCTTTAAACCCATCCAAGGGGATGATCACTCTTTTTGTGCAATTAGTAGCCTTTCCAAACTGATGGATTTGGAGCGGTGCTTTTATTCGAAGAGGCCCAGTGATAGAAGATTAACACTGGAGATATAGGTTTGTTATATGAGCACCAACAGCCGCCAGCACAATAGGATTCCTATGGAGGCAAATGGACCTGCAAGGGGACAATAATGGAATTCGCTGGATTAAGAGAAGGGGAAGGCTGAAGATTAATGCGCAGGGTTATTGTGCATTACCCTGCAGCTCATCCTCGCCTTACATGGCTCTATGTGACATCCTCTGCCATCGACAACATTCGTAGCATTACATTAGTAGCACAGCGTGTGCAATATGCTAAATTGCTTTCTGAGTTGCATTCCCAGCATAAAGCCATTCATTGTATTCATTTCATTTGTGGTTCAGTTGTTTTTGTGGAATCACAGTGTCTGCTCTTCTGTTTTAATCTCTCAAATATAATGCTGTGAGCGGTTAACAATTATCTGGTCCATACTCACAAGTAGATATATGCATTAACACTGTGGCGGACATATTGGAGGTTTGGAGGAAGCTGCTGATTAGAGAGAGCAGCAGGTCTGATTTTGGTCCTTTGCAGAATGCAGCTAAAAGTAGAAGATCCAATAATCATAGAAGCATCATGTTCTATTTCTAAGAATGTGGTTAGGTGAACTGGCAAACATTAATTCAATGCCACATGTGAAGGGAGAAGTCCTAAATAATAATGGTTAGGTATGAAAAATCCAGCTGTTATTTGTGAAACTCAAAAAATAGACATTGTAAAATAAAAAAAAAAAAAAAATAAAAAGAATATTGTAAACTTGAATTCGGAGAAAATAACTATAAACCTAAAACTGTAACCAAAGAATGAAAATGAAAATCAGAATTAAACATTTATATAAAACTTTCAATCTCAGCTGGATCCATGAAATCATTTTTCCTTTGTTTATTTGTTCAAACGGCTGTTTTGTATTTTTAGAGTGTTTGCCGGTTTTTACGTTTTTCTTCCCCTTCGCTTTCAGTCCTCAGCTTATACTTTCAATTCAGCCTTTTTGTTTTCGAAGTTTACTCTGATTTTATGTGGTGGCGTGCTTGTGATCATGTAGAAGCTTGCTTTTTTCAGTGTTTGAGGTAAGTACTGCCTAACTTACTTTACACATCCTTTATTTGGCTCTGATGTGTTAATTTTTCAAGACCGTTAGTTTGACAAGTAGCCTATTTTTTTTAAAGTTTTGTTTCACTTCCATAAATACATTATTATAGAGTAATAAATCTGATGAAGGAAGCGGTGTGTTAAGGTGTGCATTAAAATGTATTCACAGGTGTGCCTTCAATTAATCAAATTGTTGTGTTAACAGAAGCTTAGAAAGCCATTACATCATCATCTGAATTTTTCCCATATTGTTTAAAGGCACAGGAATCTTACAGTGTGCAAACTTCTGAATTTGAAGAAATTGTTAACGGAAATCATTTTAAAATTTCTCTCCAATTATTTTGATGCTTAACACAAAGGAAATAGTCTTAATCCCAATTGTCTTGAAAGAGAGTCTCAGTGTTTTTCTACAGTGTATGTAAATATCTAGTTTAAACTGTAACATTTTATATATTATATTCTATAAGACATTTCTCTTCTAGAACTACTAAATTTAGTTGGTGAGTTTGGTTTAGTTTTTCCACCAATCCGTAACTCTATTTAAAGATGAATTACAATAAATATTTCTTAGCTGATGTTCTCTTTATTAATCTCAATACTGAAGACTAATGCCTGGTCCACACGTAGCTGGGTATCTCACAAAACAAAGATATTTTTCTATGGTTTGGCCTGTCATCCACGTGAAAATGCAGATTTTCGGCACCGAAAACAAAGCTTTTTGAAAACTCCAGCCAAAGTTAAAACCTGCATTTTCTCCGTTTTAAACATTTGCGTGTGGACAGAAATAACTGGAGTTTTCAGCTCTGCAACACTATTTTCAGCGACAAAAATACTCCGACATCACTTGTGCGACTTGTGTTTACACTCATTTATGGCCTCAGAGATGTGTTGGCATCATCGATTGTCCAAGCGCTTTTTGTTTGCTTGTTTTTACTAGCTCATTTACTGCTCTATGTAGAAGTTATATGGAGAGAAAATAGTCTCAAAAGATCTGTGTGTGTGTAATACTTGATTTGAAACTTGTGTCAGCCTATTTCTGTGTGACTTAGGGTAGTTACAAGTAAGGTTACAAGTGCACGAGGAGTTTTGAGACTGATTTCACGTCTCCAGATTTGTGTGTGCATGATCCGTTTAAATGCTGGTAGAATGCTGGGTCATTTGAGTTTTCTTATTACGTTCCCTCGAAACGTGCTGTTGAAGTGGCAAAAACGTCCTTCTCAAAAATTAGCATATTGTGATAAAGTTCATTATTTTCTGTAATGTACTGATAAACATTAGACTTTCATATATTTTAGATTCATTACACACAACTGAAGTAGTTCAAGCCTTTTATTGTTTTAATATTGATGATTTTGGCAAAAAAGTAAAGAAAAACCAAAAATCCAAAAAATTAGCATATTTCATCCGACCAATAAAAGAAAAGTGTTTTTAATACAAAAAAAGGTCAACCTTCAAATAATTATGTTCAGTTATGCACTCAATACTTGGTCGGGGATCCTTTTGCAGAAATGACTGCTTCAATGCGGCGTGGCATGGAGGCAATCAGCCTGTGGCACTGCTGAGGTGTTATGGAGGCCCAGGATGCTTCAATAGCGGCCTTAAGCTCATCCAGAGTGTTGGGTCTTGCGTCTCTCGACTTCCTCTTCACAATATCCCACAGATTCTCTATGGGGTTCAGGTCAGGAGAGTTGGCAGGCCAATTGAGCACAGTAATACCATGGTCAGTAAACCATTTACCAGTGGTTTTGGCACTGTGAGCAGGTGCCAGGTCGTGCTGAAAAATGAAATCTTCATCTCCATAAAGCTTTTCAGCAGATGGAAGAATGAAGTGCTCCAAAATCTCCTGATGGCTAGCTGCATTGACCCTGCCCTTGATAAAACACAGTGGACCAACACCAGCAGCTGACATGGCACACTGGACTTCAGGCATTTTGGCATTTCCTTCTCCCCAGTCTTCCTCCAGACTCTGGCACCTTGATTTCCGAATGACATGCAAAATTTGCTTTCATCCGAAAAAAGTACTTTGGACCACTGAGCAACAGTCCAGTGTTGCTTCTCTGTAGCCCAGGTCAGGAGCTTCTGCCGCAGTTTCTGGTTCAAAAGTGGCTTGACCTGGGGAATGCGGCACCTGTAGCCCATTTCCTGCACACGCCTGTGCACGGTGGCTCTGGATGTTTGTACTCCAGACTCAGTCCACTGCTTCCGCAGGTCCCCCAAGGTCTGGAATCGGTCCTTCTCCACAATCTTCCTCAGGGTCCGGTCACCTCTTCTCGTTGTGCAGCGTTTTCTGCCACACGTTTTCCTTCCCACAGACTTCCCACTGAGGTGCCTTGATACAGCACTCTGGGAACAGCCTATTCGTTCAGAAATTTCTTTCTGTGTCTTACCCTCTTGCTTGAGGGTGTCAATGATGGCCTTCTGGGCAGCAGTCAGGTCGCCAGTCTTACCCATGATTGCGGTTTTGAGTAATGAACCAGGCTGGGAGTTTTTAAAAGCCTCAGGAATCTTTTGCAGGTGTTTAGAGTTAATTAGTTGATTCAGATAATTAGGTTAATAGCTCGTTTGGAGAACCTTTTCATGATATGCTAATTTTTTGAGATAGGAATTTTGGGTTTTCATGAGCTGTATGCCAAAATCATCAGTTTTAAAACAATAAAAGACTTGAAATATTTCAGTTGGTGTGCAATGAATCTAAAATATATGAAAGTTTAATTTTTATCATTACATTATGGAAAAGAATTAACTTGATCACAATATGCTAATGTTTTGAGAAGGACCTGTATATATATTGGTTTTATTGATCAGTCAAACACATGCTTCACCTCTTCACTCCCCAGTATTTACATATATGATAGATACATACATGTATTTCTTTTGCTTCAGGTTATTTAAGCACATTAAAGCTGCATTGTGCAATATTTTTGTTAAAATATATATATATATTTTTTAATCTATAGTCAGTTTTTTCATCTCCTGACGATACAATTGAATCAAGTGCTGTAGTTTGATTCTACCACGGTTGCATGTCGAGGCAGCAATTCCATTTATTTTGAGGTGGTTCAGGGAGCGTGTGTGGACGTGAGAGAGTGTGTAGCGTGACGTAATGATGCATGTAAGTAACCATGTACGCGGTCTAAGCTAGCTTAGATAAGTGTAGCTAGTAAGTCAAAGAAGAAAATAATTTTATCCAGCATTACAAAAAGAGCAAAAAGGGCTTCTGACCGTCGCAGAGCTCGGAATAATGAGTACATGCCTGAAAGTCATGGGAGTGCGCATTTTGCTGATTGCAGTTTGTCTAACGGGCACATGGTGCACTCTCTGCAGCACTTTCAGCAAACTAGCAGCTTTAAAGGTTCCCCAAAGAGAATATAATGCAACGATTTTCATGAGCTTCAAGCTCCTAATGTCCAATTTTACCCCGTTAACAGTCCTGCAATTTCCGCCCTACATTTTTTTTTAAACGCATACCCAAAATTAACTTAAAGCTGTTCTTGAACCATTTTGAGTAAAAACATGGTTGGGTCTCTTTGGAAAGCAAACACTCTAAAATGTATCCCAAAACTGTGTTAATATCTCTGAGTGCTATTGTTACCAAGCAATATGAATTTTAATACACTGAAAAATAATTTTTCTTATGTCTGATTATTTATTTTATATAAATACATGCTGTAAAAATGGCTTTAAAAATAGGTTGGGACCTAAACCACACTGTGGGTTTAAAGCCTAAAGTATTACCTTCTTCCACACCAAATTTGACAGCAATAAACCAAAAAAATGAGTATTCTGCACACATATTTCTAACTACAGGTCAAAGGTGGTCAAAAGTGTGCCATATGTGCCATCTCCTGGGTAAATGCCGTAGTCCTCACTGAATTAAAAATATCGTCAGAATCATAACTGCATCTTACCATATAAAGCTCCACGGCTTCCTTCAATGTTGTATTTTGATTTATAAAGGGTGTTTGGACACAGTGCTGAGACAGTATGTTACCGGTACGCACTGTGCGTAATCTCTTCATGAATAAGACATTTTACACACGTCATATACTATGGCAGCGACCAAGTCCGCCTGGTCAAGTTATATATCTGCGTTTACAGCATTACATTGGCTATTCGATGCGTCAATCCTCAGAGTTCTGGACCGCGACTGGTTCGAGTTACTTACCATAACGTGAGTTTTCATCCATGCGCCATTGGTTGGAGATCGTAAGGAATAAACCGGATGACTTTTTTTTTTCTTCTCGACATGCTCAGTGACCTTTGTAGGCGGAAGTGGAAGCGAAGGAATCGGAAACAAAGCCGTAAAGACTACAAAAATGGCCATAGACATTTTGGAAGCGCATTTTCACTGTTTATTTTACATTTATTTATCGATTTTACTGTTGCCCTGGACTAATAACTTTATTGGAGGACTTTACTCGGACCCTTATTGATGTAAAAAGACAATTTTTGTTAGAAGTGGATCGGTTTTGTCACGTTTATTGGACTACAAAGTGGTGAGTTCCATATTTTTATACCTCCGTCAGGAGAACGTTTGTGTTGGCAAAAGCGCTCACTGTGTCTACAGTTATAATTGTATCCTTGATCGCCAGCCATAATTGGAATCACAAGATTCTTAGCTTTCCAATGATATAAAATATGTATAGGTTCAAAGAAGTTAGAAGTCCGAAAATCGACGGATTTAAACTAGAAAATGGGCTGGGCCCGCCCACGGACCCTCGGTACGTTAACGGGTTTGAATTCATGGCTGCTAGGGTGGCAGCAGGGGTGGCAAGGCTTTCTTTTAGGGTGGCAACTGCCACCCTATGCCACCCCAGTAGATCCGCCCATGGTCGTTTGCTTAGACATGTTTTTGTATACATTTCTTTAAACAATCATTGCTCGTAAAGGAGCTCATATGGCGTTCCCATGGTTCTTCATGTGTTGCCACTTATAAGTTTGAATTTTGCTAAATTTAGCTTTTTTTCATAATTTAGGGGCCAAAGATATGATTGCTTCTTTTAAGAGAAACCATAACCTCTTGACCGGGGCAAAGAGGTCACCGTAGCATGTAGGTAGAAGAATAAATCCAATTGCACACCTTATGCTTACAGTACACTTATATTAACCCTCAAACACTGTAGAACCTGGGATCTCAGTAGAGTATAGTTCCCCTACGTGTTCTGCTGCAAAAACTATAGTTTAGCATTCACGGATGAACACAGTTGTTATGTTTCCGTCCTCACTTATTTTCTGTCTGTGTTATGAGCACAATCCTAGTTAAGATGGACCTGCAGGGGAAGGTCATCCTATTGCAGGCCAAAAACACATGGGGTGATTAAAAGGAATGTACTGTATGTACATGTGTAATGAAGATATAATTTTGGTTATGATAAGAACGGCTCAAGTTAATTAATGTGCATTTCCTAAATGCTTCTGTTGTTTTTTTTGTCAACAGTGATTTTCTCTGTTTAGTACATCAGGCGGTGAATGGAGGCTGATGAGAGGAAAGCCCAGGTAAACAAGGACAGGATGTATAGTCTGTTTGAATTTATTTTTTCTTGTCACATTTGATGTTTAGTTATTTGGTATTTGTTATGGATAAACTGATTGTGTCATGTTTTGCAATTTAAACTGGACCCAAAAGCAGCAGAGTAAATACAACAAAAGATTTAATGAAAAACCACACGGAACTTACAGAAACTCGGGAGGGTACAGGCAGCAACAGGGAAACACAGGAACCAGACGGGCAACAAGGAAGGCAGGAATCAGGCGGGGAAGAAAGACGGACGAACCAGCCAGTTGCGACTGAAAGAGGGTCATATTTATACTGAGGGAGGAGAGTGAAGAGTGAAGCAGAGAAGGAGCAGGACCAATTAAGGGAAGCGGTTGCAGCTGAGGGGGAGTGAGCAGGTGGAAGTGATTAGCTGGGACAGGAGGTGAAATGGCTGGGAGACAGAAAACTGGGAAACTAGAAGGATCTTAAGAAACTAAGACAAGAATACGGGGAAACCAGAAAGTACAGAAATCACGAGAAATACTAAGAATAACTAAACATGAAAATAGAACTAAATAAGGAAAATCCCTAACAAAAGACAAACACCCGGGGATCACAACAGATTGAACAACTAGTAATTCTCATTAACTCATTTGATCAACTGTTTTATTGTTAATTAGGCTCTTGGAACAATTAGAATTAACTAATGAATGAAAAAATTTGTAAGACATCAAAAATATTTACAGAAGGAATTGTGTAGCTATTGATAGTTTTTCATGGAGGAGGATGGAGGACCTCTTCCTAGACCATCCTTCAAACTTAAAATGAAGAAACAGGAAGTCTTTGGCAGTTTTGCTGGATCTGGATGGAGTGCTGCAACTGAGAACTATGGCTGGTCTCTTCTGGTTGAAGAGTGGAACATCATACAAGAGTGCTTTGGGTAGTACTGTCCAGAGCATCATCCAGGTTGGCTCAATCGACGGCTGCCACATCACTAAGACATATTCAGAAGACAGTTGATTCTACCGGAGAGCACAGCCGATGCATCTAACCCCCCCATCCCCGTCCCCTATCCTCTGTAACATCTACAAGCTCATCCTCAAGAGCCACAATGTCACCAGCACTGAGGCAGATGTTGGATTTTGCATGGTGAATGCTGTCATGATCTTCAATGGTGTACACACATGAAAATGTTATTTTACTGTTGCACTAGATTTTTAAATAAACCAATACATACACACATATATGTATGTATAACATACATATATATGCCGTTTACTGATAATTATTTGTTTCATTAGATGCTGTCATGGCTGATATTGATGCAGGCCCCGTCTATATTCTGGACCCACCCATGATCCAGATTCTGGTGGGATTCTATTGTCCTGAATTTAAGGGTGTTGGATATTTGTGCGCAGCATGGTGATACCTTCGAGCTGGACGACAGTTAGGATCACTTTCAGCCTCGAGTTACAGCATTTTTATACCATGCAGATACTGAGAGGAATGACATTAGATCAGAGTTGGAGTATTTCAACAGTGATGTGCTGCAGACATCTTGCATGTTTTTGACTGCTTTCAATGTATACCATAATTCTTACCCATGAATACACATTCAGTTTGGTTGTGAAGCATCTCAGTTTTGTCTTCTTCATATATATAATGTGTGTGTGTTTGTATATAACATCAGCGTTGTGACATTTATACAGCCCATCTTTGCACATGGAAAATTGATTTATAAGACCAAATTAGAAAACTGTCCACTGCATTCTAAATGTGAAGCATATTTAGATTATAAATGTACTAGCGAATATGTCATTGTGAGTGTTTACACTTAACCACCAGTCATTCAGTCACTAGGTCAACATGTTATTCCTGAAAACTTGTAGATTAAATAAAATTACTTTGCCCGGATATGATTATATCTAGGCCTAAGATATAAAAACACGCTGGTAAAAGTGATACAGCATCTGGAACTCCTTGAATATTAATTTGTGACCCGCTCCAGCTTAAGATGCCGCAGGATCTACGAAGTTCTATTACTCTTCGCTCGATTACTTCTCGAGGACCTGGATGTCCACCCCCAAAAATTGAATTTAATTGAAAGCATTTTCGAATAAAAAAATAAGTACATTTGGGTCTATGTGATATAACTAAGCAGTGCTGAGATATTCTTTCTTTCACAGACAAACTTTTTTGCCACTTCAACAGCAAGTTTAGAGGGAACGTAATAAGACAACTCAAATGACCCAGCATTCTACTGGCATTTAAATGCATCATGCACGCACAAATCTTGAGACGTGAAATCAGTCTAAAAACTCCTCGTGCGCTTGTAACCTTAATTTGATTGTAAACGTGGTTTTGTCTGTGTGTATTAGGCGATTGGTGCGTAGTATTTAACGATTTGTATGCGTAGGAGTCGTTTTGAATTCGTAGTTAGTTTTAAGTTCGTGTAATTTGAAATGGTGCGTGTGTAAAATTATTTTGTACTCGTACTTTGATATTTGTGTGTACATTTGAACACACAGCTGCAAGTACTCGAAGTTACGCACAAAATGTTTTTTACGAGTTAAAAATCATGTTTTACACATACAACTACCCTAAGTTACACACAAATAGGCTGACACAAGTTACAAATCAAGTATTACACACACACAGATCTTTTGAGACTATTTTCTCTCCATAAAGTTAGACCATAGAAAGTTACTCTTGAGTGGATAGGATTTGGGGGTACTACTGCCCCCTACAGGTTTGGCATGTCTATGAATGTGCTGAATAATGCACTTATGCGTTTGTGTGTGCACGGAATTTTTTTTTCAAAACGAGGTGGTGAGAATATTCATTTTTTTAAACCCCGGCTACGTGTGTCTAAAATTATGATTTTAACCATTAGATTATGTTGTAAATATTTCAGTACCATGGTACCCTCGTGTTTTTGCATTTTCACCCTTTCGAAATGTCTTGCAGTTCTTTATGTACAATAGTTTGTTTTTGCATGGTGCAATACAGCAATTTGACTATTAAGTTGAGGAATTCTGAAACAGAAAACTTGGTTGCCTTCACTTCACCAACACCTTACTTCAAAGCTTTTCATCCCAACACATGCACACAGACAATTAGTCCAAGACAGTATGCCTCTCATCAAGCAGTGCTTAATGACACCTCTGCAGTGTGAGGCGACAGTAATCTACATCGCCTAAACACCCCTGTCAGCATACAACAAGTCAGAGCCCCCCCATCTCACAAGTGCATTAAAGTATGCGAGAAGCCATGTACGTTCACACTGTGCCGGGCCATTACAGAGGGTGTTGGCTTAGCAAATGTCACAAACACTTCACAGTCACTCAAGACATAGAAACTTAGTGTAAGTATCAGTGCTTACTTAAAACCCTGCAAAAAACAAAAAAAAATAACAAAAAAAACAACACAACCCAGAAATATCCTGTAAACTTGGAAAACTGGAAGCAATGAGGAAAGAGAGTGTTACAACAAAAGAGGCCAGGATGTGTTGTGTGAAGCAGAATAACTGTCAACTTAGACTGAGAGCAAAGGACATTTGCTAACCGCGCTTGTATTTCCACTGGGTGTGTGTAGCATGGTAAAAACAGCTGTACAGCTCTGCTCCGCCGTAGCTGCAACAGAAAATCGGTTAGCAGCATGGGTGTTGCCACATCACAGAGGCCAACGTGTGGGATCATGGATAAAGAAAGAGTGCGTCCTTCTATCTGCGGCCTGTGGATGTTTAGAAAGAGGCTGATTAAGGACTCAGGCGTGTTTAGATCTCACAGGATGTATGCGAAGTTTGCATGTTTCAGTGACAGTCTCTACATGAAAGGCGATACTCGGTGAAAGAAACCTCTGCAGCGTTGTGGGTAATTTGTAATGTTATGGAGCTGACAAAATCCTCTAATGATTTTCCAAGACTGACTCAGAGTTGAAGTCAGAATAGCCTGCCAGGTTTGCTTTTCAAAAATCTAACATCATCCACATTAAAAAAATATGTTTGAATGGAATGTAAAAAAAAAAAGAACAATTATATTTTGCAGCAACTGACCCGTAGCTCTATTTTGTTTAAACCTTGCCTAAAAACTTGAATCTCAGTGGGGTAAGGCCTTGTGAATAGCAAAGATTAGTTAACTATTTTACTGTAAATATTATTTATCTTCTAACAAAAAGATCTCCCTCTTGTGGTCACCCTTTAAACTACACTCATAGGTATCCTTTTAAACTCATGTGTGACAAACTGCACAGCTACCGCTTATACAATGAAACAGTTGAGTTCTCTTCTCAATGGCATTCCTTTAAATATCCAATTTTGAAGAGTTGTATATTTATGGGTAAATTGCTCTCCAGCATCCAAAGCCTCTCAATAGGTTTAGGTTCTGGACTCAGGGATGGGAACTATGCATAAAAAAAGAAAACTACATTCTCTGGAGTACCTTCTACCTATCCGAATGAATCTGACATGATAATTGTCTCAGATGAGAAGCTATGTTCATTTTTGCTGAACTAAGACCCGCCCAATCAAGACAAACCACCAGGGTGTGACTTTTAGGGTGGTGAGGTTCACCAGACCTAAATTTCTACAACTTTCTAATCGATTTTACAATATTACGGATGTCTGAGAGCAAAACCTTTCCAACGATCTTGAAACAGCATAATACCGAAGCCATCTTTCCACTCAGCAGTGTGGTAAATAACTTTTTCAAAGCTTTTCGCATCTGGACTAACTTAGATCAGCTCTAATCAATGAAACTTGGGTTAATTAAATCTGGACTGGATAACCCTACACCAAATAGCCTTTCTATAAAGCAGTCTGTAATATTCTGTGACATATACGTGATATTATATAGATAATACCTTACTAAAATTGCAAAAATTATGAGTCTTAATTCAGCAGATAAATGTAGGTAAAATAGCCAGTTTTGATCTTTTGAATGAGTTTGCATTTAGCAGAGATAAAAAACGACCAATGAGTTAAGACTAAAAAGTACATTTTAGAACATCAAATCTAAAGGATATCAACCACATATAATGCTGTATTTCTCAGATGAATATAAAAAATATTTATGTTTTAGATAATAAAATAAGTAATAAAGTCTGAAAATTCACATATTTCCTTATACTTTATTTTCTTTTACCCATAACTATCCGTATTTGGGGGGGAAACACCCCTGCATTTATGTAGTGTTGAAATCTAAATACCTGCTGATAATGACATTTTCAGACCAATAATATTATCAAACATTCATACCAGTTTTTCTATTTTCCTCTTCGACATTTATCAATTAAAGAACGGTAACACTTCAAAAGACCAGTGAATTCTGGTACAAGTGAGAAAATAATCAAGGCAGTTGTAGTTGCATAATTCTTAACACAGTCAACACTACCATCTAGTGGATAGTCTGTTGCACTACTGTGTTGTGTGTGCGTGTGTGTGTGTATTTTAACATGATTAAATGACACTAAGATCATTTTTCAAACATTTTAAAATTCCAAAAAGATATGGAACTTCTATTTTGAAGAAATCAGATGAATTCCGATCAACATTCACAGTATATCAAATAAAGGATGATATTTTCCCAAGAAATGTATAAAAACCTCACCATTTTTTAGTTCTGTTGTTGCTCATCTTTTTAGGACTTGTGTGGAAATGAATCCTTAGGTGCTCAAATACCTTTAAAAATTTCTTCCCTTTTCTCACACATATTTAAATAAATGTAACCTGAATGAGGGCAGTACATTTTTAACAACTCTTTTATCTATACACATTTCTTGTTTTCCTACTGCCTTTCCATTTCATCACCCACATGCTTGGACAATGGACATGTTCCAACACATTCAGGACAAGAAAATGACTTTTGAACCCAGTTAGGATTTAGTGTTGACATTGACAAATCCTGCAAACAGCTCTGGAGTAAAGGTTTGAGCACCACAAAATCTTTTTTAGACCAGCTAAAATCTTTCTTTTAGTACATTGAAAATACTGAAATTTTAGAGGCATACTAAAAATAAAAGGAAAATACCTAACAGAATATAAGGCATGCTACAAATTGTGCATTCTAATTTAATTCAAAGTCTTGTTTTTGCCTGTAAACGTGTTGTCATTGAGGTTAACACAAACACACAAAAAATACAAGTTAGCCTTTTTTTTTGGGCTGTACCAAGAACACGAAAGAACCAATAAATACATAAAAACAGTTGAAATTGTTAGGATAATTGATTTTCACATTTCCTCACATTTACATTAGGGCAAAAAAGTATTTGGCAGCTACCGATTGTGCAAGTTGTCCCACAAAAAAGTCATTGTAGCACGTTGCACTTCAACTGTGAGAGACAGAATGCAAAATAAAATACAGGAAATCACATTGTATGGTTTTTAAATAATTTATTTGTATAATGGTGCAGAAAATAAGCATTTGGTCATTAACAAAAGTTATTCTCAGTACTTTGTAATGTACTGTAATTTAAAATGATGGAACACACCTGAATATAAGCCGCACCAGCTAAATTTTAAAAGATTTTTTTTTTTTTACTTATATATGACTCACCTGAATACAAGTAGTATGTTTTCATGTTGTAGAATGAGATATTTACACAAAAAGATGGCACACGGAATATTTTTTTTAATTACCTCTGCCAGCAGGTAATGTTTTCGTGCCCGTGTGTCTGTTATGTTGTCTGTTGGCAACATAACTCAAAAAGTTATGTACAGATTACGATGACATTTTCAAGAAATGTCCGCCATGGGACCAGGAAGAACTGACTAAATCTTGTGGTTGATCCAACATGAAGCGTGTATCCACCCACTGACCAGCAACCTCCACTCCTCTCCCGTGTCAGAGAGTTCACAAGCAGCTCCCCACGTGCAGCAGCCCCAAATCTCCACTTTCCGCTGGAAGAGCACTACCATGCGTCTCATTAAGAGACATTCTTTTGCAAAGTCCTGAAAGTCAAAAATATAGATTACAACATGGGGATGAGGGGGGATGCATGGCCCTGGCGGCAGTCTGCCCTCTCTGAGTGCTTTTCTAATTTTAATTTAGGACGTACTTTTTATTTTCTTTCAAACTCTGCCTGAAAATCAGTAGTAGGGCGTCAACACGGTATCAACACAATGCGACAGTACCATGACTGGTTAGAAAAGAAAACCTACTTTAGCCTTCCAGAAAAGTAATTGATCGTCGTCTTCATCTTCCTCACTAAAGCCACTGATGTTGTCTTCTTCAGTGTCTTTATGTCCGCTGAAAGCTTTTGTTGTCTTTTTACACTGACTCAGTTCTTCCTGCTGCATCCTCTAACGTCTCACCATCGATTCAATTCATTGATGTCAAGCTTACATGCAGTAGCTCTATTTGCTTCTTTGACGACCAGCTCAATTGCATTTGACTTTTAAGTTGCATCATACGCATTTCTTTGTGTGTTTTCCATGATGAGGATGTGTGTGTAGAAACTACCGGTAGTGTCTTCTTCGGCACATAATCTTTCCCCACATGTCCGACTAACTTTTACGCTTCCTGCTATAGTGCCCTCCAGAGGCCATTAGCCAGTAAAAATAAATAAATAAAACAAAAATGGATAAATTAGCCGCAACGTTGCATAGAAGAAGTAACAGAGGACCACAATTCTTGCTTGTTTGTAGGTGCTAAAAACTTCTTCTCTGCACCATTACACAAATAAATTGTTTTAAAATCATGCAATATGATTTCCTAGATATTTTCATTTTACATTTTGTCTCTCACAGTTGAAGTATAACTATGATGAAAATTAGAGACCTTACTCATTTTCTTTAAGTGGGACAACTTGCACAATCGGTGGGTGCCAAATACTTTTTTGCCCCACTCACCCTGTGGAATAACTTAAATATCCTGGACAAATGATAAACAACCAAGTGAAAGTGGTTATAATACACAACTGGTGCGACTTACAGATATGCTCCAGATCTGCATGCCATCAGTGTAGCCGATCATGAGGCAGAGAGGACGGTCTGAGGTGCCACAGTGCATCTCCAGAAACTCAGGGTTACGTGCTGTGTCTGTCCAAACAGAAAGACAGTTTAGTTATCTTACAGTGTTTTACTTTCCAACCTTCTGCAACCCCACAAATAATGTTATCAGAATGTTTCACTGTTGGCACTAAGACTCCACTTTTCCAAAGAAATTCAGGAACAAATGAGAAAGAAAGGAATTGAGATCTATCAGTCTGGAAAAGGTTATAAAGCCATTTCCAAAGCTTTGGAACTCCAACGAACCATAGTGAGAGCAAAGATTCAGAAATGGCGAAAACATGGAACTGTAGTGAATCTTCCCAGGAGTGGCCGACGGACCAAAATTACTCAGAGTAGGCTGACCAAACATCTTTTTTTCCAAAGATATGTCCACTTTTCATGTTCTTTTTATGCAACCATGTAGCATTTATTTTTAACCACATAGAAAAGGAATACTTCCATTGTGTTAAAATCTAAATTCTTCTTTAAGGAAACAGTATGATTGAAGTATTTACGGACAGGGACTCTTTTTTGGATGTCAAAATATGGTCACTCTACACAAGAGAGCAGCAAAGATTCATCCAAGCGCTCCCAAAAGACTCCACAACAACAACCAAAGAAGCTCATGCCTCTCTTACCTCAGTTAAGATCAGAGGTTATGACTCCACCATATTAAACAGTCCCTCCAGGATTTCGTGATGTTGCAATCGCAACTAAATACGCTAATTCAGCAAATCCTCGGGAATTCTGCAAGTCCTGCAATTTTATCCAATTATCACAACTTTAACGCATCTTTAACCCAATGCGATTCTCCTCATCCTCTTATGTCTGATGTTGTCACATATAACGTACACTCCCTGTTTCTTATGTGAGAGCGAGCAAGAATGAAATATGTTGCATTTACCACAAAAAAACCAATACCAAGGATCATGCTATAGGCTAAAGTTTCCTCATTCTCTACATGAAACTGGGGGTAACTTGTTTTGTACCTCTTGCAATATTGTGGTTCAACACAAATGGAAGTTATCAATTGACAAACATTTTTCTATAACAAAACAACATTTTGACAGATGACAATTCACATCATTCCCTGACCACTTGAAGCAGACGAGCAGATATTTTAATTTCAACTTTACAAACAGAGTACAGTTAATTAAAACAATAATGATAATAAAAATAAAGATTCCCATGAGAGCATCTGAGCGTTGTCTCAGACCTGGACACCGTACTCAATGCATCTCACTATTTGGAAGCAAATATCTGGAAGCTGACAGTACCGGACTATTTGGAGTGCACTGGTCACAGACGCGCTCCAAATAGCCCGGTGTTGTGCCAACCACTAGTGCAAAAGCAGGATGCTCCAGGATGTAGGCTACCTTCCGATGAAACGATAGCTTACTGGTCAGGAAGCGACTCATTCAGAGACTCTTTCCGACTTCTGATCACTTCAATTGGAGAAATGTTTTCTCATTTCAAAATTTTGGCTGAAGTGGCACTTCTCCAGTTGGGCAGCAGAGCGCAGATTTGGCCTCCAGAACATAATCAAGTTGTGAGACTTTCCATTCAGGGCACAGCAGGTGAACTGTTCATATTTTAAGTGCGATCGTATATCTTAGGCCCCAACAATCCAAAAAAAGTGCCGCAAAATCCTGGAGAGACTGATAAGAGAGACTGGACAAAAATGGCCTGATGGCAGAGCTCCAAGATGAAAACCACTACTAAACACAAAGAACATTAAGGACAATGTTTCTTAATTTTGTGAGAAAACATCTTGATGATCCCAAAGACTTTTGTTAAAATCCTCTGTGGACTGATGAGACGGAAGTTGAACTTTTTGTAAGGCGTGTGTCCCATTACATCTGGCGTTTTAAAAGTAACAGTCTTTTAGGAAAAGAAAAACATCATTACAAACAATAAAATGTAGTGGTGGGGCTATTTTTCTGCCTTTGGACCTGGAAGACTTGCTCTGATAAATGGAACCATGAATTATGCTGTCTACCAAAAAAATCCTGAAGGAGAATGTCCGGCCATCTTGGTGAACTAAAGCTAAAACCACATCGGCAAGTCCACCTCTGATTGGCTGAAGAAAAAATAAAATAAACACTTAGGAGTGGCCTAGTCAGTATCCTGACCTGAGTCCTATTGAAATGTGGCATGACAGTAAAAAGGTGGTCCATGCTGGGAAACCCTCCAATGTGGCTGAACTACAACAACTCTGCAAAGATAAGTGGGTCAAAATTCCTCCACAGCTGGAAAAGACTCATTGCAAGTCAACGCTTCATAGTAGTTGTTGCTGCCGAGGGTGGCCAACCAGTTTTGGGGGAGCAATCACAGGGTCATGTAAGCTTGGATCCCCCCCACCCCCCACCCCCCAGATAATAAAAACCTTAATATAAAAACTGCTTTTTGTGTTTTCTTGTGTTGTAGTTGACTAATATTTAAATGAATTTAATGATCTGAAATATTTATGACCATCAAGCAAAAAACCATAAGGGGAGAAGCACTTTTTCGCACCACCATCAGACAGCATGGGAAAAATTTCCACTGTCATGCTGATGATACACAGCTATATTTATCCATAAATCCAGGGAATCTACCCAATTAGGTAGATTACAGACATGTCTTGAAGATGTAAAAATCAGGTGAATTCACATTTTCTGCGTTTAGGTTCTGATCAGACAGAAGTTGTCTTCTTTACACCAGAGTCTTTGAAAATGAAAACTGCTTAGTCAATCACATAATCTGGATGGTATTAAACTGGCTTTTGGTAATAAAGTAAAGAACCCTGGTGTTATTTTTGACTAGGATATGTTCTTTTCCCATGTTACATCCCAAATTAAATAGGTTTCTAAGATTTCTTCTTTCACCTCCGGAATATTGCCAAAGTTGTCAGAAGAAAAGTGTCCAGGAGTGACACCTGTCCATACATGGGTTATTAAATGCTGGACTATTATATTTCTTTACTGTCAGAAAGTCCACAAAATGCAGATCTATAGATGATTGGACCAAACAGACCTTTTGGAACTAAGACCCAAAATGTTAAGTTTAGTTTATTAAACCTTAACATATGTTCTCACAAGGTTTTAGAAGATTTTAGCCAGTCCTGGAGGTGTCCTTTGGAAGAAAAGGGCTATGTCTTTCAACTGTACTTCTAACTTTATGCATATAGAGAATATAGGAGATTGTTGTCACATGTCAAACATAACACAACCAATACATTCCAGTTTACATGGTTTACTTCAGTGTTAATGTTAGCTTCTTGGCAGCCTCCTCAACAAATGTAATCTTTTATCAACGCTGTAGAAAAAGAATTTTTTTATTTCCCTCTTATCCCACATTTCCTCCGCACTATGCAGTAAATATTATGCTGTTGATTTTTTTGTACTCTTTTCTTGACTGATACCATTGAACTGAGATTTTTTTTATTTTATCCTTTGTAACTTGTCTACCAACAAAAAATCATGCCAACTTTAAACCAGACAAAATTGGACATTAAAATTGGATCAAAAGTTGCTCACTGTCAGATACATTTATTTATCTCAGGGTATGCTCATTTATACAACTAGGTTATTGAAGATTTTTTATTTTTCTTATTAAACTGATTCAGTTGTTTTTACTGAATTGTACAAGGTATAAGTAATCTTAACTTTAGACTAATCTGGAATTTTAACAGGTTTTTTAACACTTAAGATCCACTGTAATTTCATCAGTACCGGACTTGAACTGAACAGGTTAATTTAAAGTAAAACATATTCAGCCAAAAAAACAACTCAGTAAAACAGACTGTAGGGGTGTAGCGGTACGCAAAAAAACGGTTCAATACATATTTGGAGTTTTAAAGTCATGGTTTGGTACGTTTTCGGTACACTTTGATACACAAAAATAAAAAATGTGCATGACTTTTTTTCATTTACTTTGATCAGCATTAAACAAAGAACATTTTTCCTGAATTCCTTCCTTTCAATTCTTGAAATAAATTAGATTTTATTATGTTCTATAACTAAAAAAAGTTGAAAGTATAGAACTGACTGAAGATTTAATTGCATTTCTTTTTTAATAATTAAAATTTTACAAGCAGGCATAGCGAGAGAAAAAAACGTGGCGGAAAAAATGGGCACAACTTTAAGCACACTAAGGACGTTGCTTACGCACATTTTGGACACAGAGGACACTGGCAGCGCAGCCGGTGAGATGGCAAAATTATGAATTTAGGCCACATTTTCAGACCCTCACACACACACACACAAAACACACAACCAACAGTCAACCGCGACTCTGAACTGAGAAGTAAATAGGAATCTGAATGAAATGAGGTTGCATTTAAGAACTATATCATAGTATGTTCTTATGTATGTCTTTAGATTATACAGCAATTGCACTTATTGGTGCATTAATTGTGTGAAGTACAAATAAAAATAGTGCAGTGACACTCCTGCATAATGCTGCCGCTCATTGCACATCACACCACAGGCAGTGTCTGGATGGGGGGAGCCGATGTAGATTCTCTACAGCAATCCTATTAGATCTCTGCTGAACTCGGCCCGGTGTTAGATCTACCAACCTGCTGGAACAGTGCACCCCCCCCACTCCTACATTTTGGCTGTGGCACGCCATCTTCTTCTTTACCTCCACCTTTTTTTAGATAAACATTGATTGATAGACTGATTGAAATAAAATGGTTTTCTGTGTCTCCTCCCATCTCTGTGGAATTGAGTTCGTCTCTGCCTCTCGGTTGCCATGGTTACCTGTGAAGCCCCCATATCAGCCTGCCTAAGTGGATGCAGATCATTCACTAGGCACTTTGCATTGACCGTTTATGGCAGAAAGTGGATGTGTAGGAGACGGGATGTGAACCAAAATCACCTGAGCACATTTCTGAGAAAAGTTGGATTTATAAAGCGTAAATTGCGTGCACCTGTGAATACTCAATGTTTGACAGATCTGAAACTTAACTTGGCCTAAGTAAAAAAATTTTTTGATGAGCTTAAGTAAGGTTTTAGTAAGGATTCTACGCAAAGTTTTATAAAAAAGACCCCTTCGGTCCATCTTTCTTTTCTACAGTAGCTGCATGAGAAACCATTAATGTTCCCAAATATCAGAGTTTAGTGATAGCTGGTAGTCCTTTCCATTTTCGTTTTGGTGTCAGATTTTAAAGTTGCGCTGCAGAACGTTGCACTGTGCTCCGAGTTCTGCACATACTGAAAAATCTGAATACAAGTACCGTTACACCCCTGTGCTAACACTGCTCTACCCTACTCCAGGGGTGACTGACTGATGATAGAAAAATATAACTGTTATAAAACGACAAGATAGGTTAAGTTAACTTATGAAAATGCCACTGTTACCTTCTTTTCAGAACTTACCGTTGATGTCTGCTTTCTCAAATCGAACCCAGATGATTTTCTCTTTCTCATCAGTAGGTGGCGCTCCAGTATATGCCTGTAGTTTGAAAGATCAAAAAGAGGGTGGGCAAAATAGATATGATGCACTTTAACAGCAACAAATTCTACAGCAAAGTCGGGTTTTTAAACATTTAGCTCTCAGAAACACAACATTTCATTAAAGTGAGTACACCCTCACATTTTTGTTAGTATTTTATTATATCTTCTGATGGGACAACACTGAAGTTAGGACACTTGGATACAATGTAAAGCAGTCCCTACACCTTGCATAGTTTGCATTAATTTCTAAACCCCTGGCATCTAAAGTGAGTTCAAAATTTACCCTCAGTTTCTTTAGCAGGGCAGTGGCCATCTTGGAAGTGTTTGGGGTTGATATCAGGTTAGAAAACTGCTCTCTGGCCCAGTTTCCAAAGGGAGAGCATCATGCTCTGCTACAGTACGTCACCGTTCATGTTGGATCTCATGCAACCAGAAACCATGAAACTCCCACCACCAAGCATGAATGCAGGCAAGACACACCTGTCCTTTTACTTCTCACCTGGTACCTGCCACACACACTTGACATCATCTAAAGTTCTAGACCATATAAGTTCATCTTGGTCTCACTAGACGACATGACATGGTTCCAGTAATCCATGTCATTAGTCTGCTTGTCCTCAGCAAACTGTTAGTGGGCTTTCTTGTCGTCTTCAGCAGAGGCATTCATACATCTATTTTCAAAAGATAACCTCTGGATACAGCGCTGTGCACATGCGCTGAACTTCTTTAGTCAACCATGGTGAGGTCTGTTCTAAGTGGAACTTGTACTGGTGAACTGCTGTATGGTCTAGGCCACAATGAGATCTTCCTATAGCCTGGACCGTCTTTATTTAGAGCAGCAATATTTTTTTTCAGATCTTCACAGATTTCTTTGCCATGAGGTGGCATGATGAACTTCCAGTGACCAGGGTGAAAGTATCAGAGTGATAACACCAAATATAACACACCTGCGCCCCATTCACACCTGAGAACTTGTAGCACTAACGGGTCACATGACACATAGGTGTGAAAACGGCTAACTGGGCACATTTTAACTTAGGAGTGTACTCACCTTTGGTGCCAGCAGTTTAGACATTATTGCCTGTGTGTTGAGTTACTTTGAGCTTTGTAGAAGCTATTCAGGTGGCATATCTTCAGTGTTGTCCCATGAAAGGATATAATCAAATATTTACAAAAAGGTAAGAGGTGGGCTCACTGTAACTGTATTTGAAGGTGTTTTGGTCCACACTTGTTGGGATGTGAAACTATTCCTCTGGAGAAGTCAGCATAGATAGAAGAAACAGTTACCTGAGGGACTACGTCCTGCAGAAAGGTGACAACGCTTTCCATATATGACTGCTCCCTGTGGGAATAAAGAGCTCCAGTCACAATGAACAGAGATATGATGGAATCAATACTTTACCTGGGGATTCACAGCAGTCAGAAAAAAACAATCAAATCTAAGAAAAGTTCAAAGCCAGAGCAGTTAAAGCAGTGTTTTAACTGTGAAGCAAATCTAACCTATCTAACATGTACCGTGGATTGTGAACACATTAACACCCTTTATCACATTACAACCACGCACCTCAATGTGTTCTTTGGGGATTTTATGCGATAGATCAACACAAAGTAGTGCGTAAATGTAAACTTTAACTATATCATTTATCTTCTATCTTCAACAAATAAACAAATCTTCTTTTCCTCTGTCCGGGGCGCCCTTCCCAAGTGCAGCTCATGTTTACCAGACGTCAGCCCAAGAGTATGTTTAAGTAGAAAACATGAAGGAAATGTCCTTCACTCCATCCCGTTGGCGACTAATGTGTGGCAGAGAGCAACGTACTCATAGCTGGCAGATATGTTTCTGTGTATGACAGGTGGCAAACATCCCATTGGTCAAACTGACGCAAAAACTATGAAAGTGCTGCAAAGTTACAGTTCTGTATTAAATTGACAGCAGAAAAAAACAACGACTGGCGGATAGACTTTAAGTGTCTTTGGGAGAATGCTACTTTTTATATATTACTTTCAATAGAAAATAATACTTATTTTCTCAGAATATAATTTCATATTTTTGTGTAGCCTAATATTTGTCCTGTATGACTTAAAAAGGGAAATATTATTGTTCTAGCTTTGTTTTCTAATACATAAGATTAATTATTTCTATTTAGATTTTAAAGTCATCTCTGTAATGGTTGACTTGTAAAAGCTGATCCGAAGTATATTGAATTATTCTTTCTAACCATGTAGAGCAGGAATACTTTAAATATGTCAGTTAAAAGTCTTTAAGGTTTCTGTTCTTACGTAGCCGCTTGAGCTCGGACCAGAACTCCCCCAGCACAGCGGCTCGGTCTGCGGGGAGAGTCGGACGCCATCCTTCTCCTGCTTTTTCTTTTTACAGTACCTAGGGAGAACAGAAGAGCATACAAACAAATCTAAATATATATTTGTGTCAGAAAACTAAAAGCAAGTATTAAGATTTAGTGAAAACAGATATTTAAATACACTACAGACAAAAAACAAAAACAAAACTTTCTGTAAACATCATATCAGAGTACACTTTTGTGTTTTAGATCAATACATACTAACATGTTTTTGGCATTTGTGAAATCTCAGAATAGAGAAAGTCAGAAGTATATATACACTAAGTTTATTGCATCTTGAAACAAAAAGAAAACTCCAGATGATTCCATTCTGATCTTAAGAAGCTTCTGATTGGTTAATTGAGTCTTTCTGAGTTACCACCTGTGGATGCATATAAAGGCATCCACCCTCAAATGCCTCTTTCTTTGACATTATGGGAAAATCAAGAGAAATCAACCAGAACATTAGAAGAATTATGGAACTCCACCAGTGTGGCTCATCGTTTGGGGCAATTTCCAGATGCCTGAAGGTCCCACGTTCATCCATTCAGACAATAAAACACAAGTATAAGAACATGGGAATGTCCAACCATCATACTGCTCAGGAAGGAGACGGATTTTGAGTCCCAGAGAGAAATGTTTTCTGGTGTGAAATGTGTGAGTCAACCCCAGGACGACATCTTAAGACCTTATGAAGATGCTGGCTAAAACTGGTAAGATAGTTTCACTATCCCCAGTAAAACTAGTCCTGTACCACCATGAGCTTAAAGGTCACTATGAGAGGAGAAAGTCAATACTTCAAAATCACCATAAAAAAGTCAGACTACAGTTTGCAACTGACCATGGGGACAAAAATCTGAGTTTCTGGAGACATGTCCTGTGGTCTGACGAAACAAAAACTGAACTGTTCGGTCAGAATGATAAACTGTATATTTGGAAGAAAAAGGGGGAAACTCTGAAGTCTCAGAACACCATCCCAACTGTAGAGTATGGGGTGGCCGCATCATTCTGTGGGGCTTTTTCACAGCAGGAGGGACTGGTGCACATCACAAAATAGATGGCATCATGAGAAAAGAAAATGTTGTGGACACATTGAAGCAACATCTGAAGACATCAGCCAGGAAGTTGAATTGGAAGCAAATGGGTCTTCTAGACGGACAATGAACTTCAGGTTAGTTACAGAGTGGCTTTAGGACAACAAAGCCAAGGTATTGGAGTGGCCATCACAAAGCCCTGATCTCAGTCCCATAGAAAATTTGTGGGCGGCACTGAAAAGGCGAGAAGCAAGAAGGCTAATAAACCTGACCCAGTCCCACCAGTTCTGTCAAGAGGATTGGGCCAAGATTCCAGTAAACTATTGTAGAAAGCTGGTGGAAGGAGAGCTGAAACGTTTGACCAAAGTGAAACAGTTTCTGGACAATTTTACCAAATCCCAAGGATGAGTATGTATACTTCTGACTTTGATTAAAGTAATTAAAAAATATATATAACAATTATCTCTCTCTTTATTCTGACATTTCAAATACAAAACATATGTTAAGTTTTATCAAATTAAAACAAAGATTTCTTTGATTTAATATTTGACAGTAAAGAAAATGTTTTTAGTCTATTTTTATTTATTTACATGTGTCCTGTCTGGCAGTGTGGCACTCAGAACCCACCAGTGCGTCGTCCCAGTGGCCTCCCCCATCAAAATCCTGCTCACAAACCAAACCACCACAATACAAAAACCCCTGGCGCACACGCAAGGACAGCTCCACATTCCCAGTGACCTCTAAGCATGCCAAACAAGCGGTCTCCAGACAACGATGACCACAAGCCAATAAACTCAACCACCGCAGCAGGCCGGCCAACGACGGCCCCACACGGACCACCCCCCCAAGAAAATCAACACCCTACAGTCCACTTCCAACACACACTATACAGACGGCTGTAGGGTCTCGAAACACCAAAAGCGAGGTCCCACCTCCCACTCCAAGTAAAACACCCTCATAGCTCGGGGCCGGGGCCCTCACATTCAAGAACAGCACCAGGTCACCCGCGGATTCCCGCGACCCCAAAGAGGCACAGTGGCCAACGGTGCCAAGAGGCAAACATCAGCCCAACCTATACACCGGTCCACCCAGGCCTCGCCAGGCAGCCACCAGGGTGAACCAGCATTCCCCCCCCTCAGAACCCACCATTAGGAGCCACCAACGCACTGGGCGGGGGGCAGAGGGACCAGTTACCGGCAGGCAGTGTGACAGAGAGGAAACAGGCCCCTCATTTGGTGGAGGGCCTGAGATGCAGCTGGACAGGGAGCAGCCCAAGATCCAACCTGACGGATACACAGGAACACACAGACACAATCACACGTTCCCTCCCTTTACATACACAGGAACACACAGACACAATCACACGTTCCCTCCCTCTACATACACAGGATCACACAGACACAATCACACAGACACAATCACACGTTCCCTCCCTCTACATACACAGGACAGCAGAGGTGGAAACGATGTGGGCTACATTGATAACTGGATAACTTTTTGGGGAAAACCTGGTCTGATCCAGAGAGACGGCATCCTTCCCACTTTGGATGGAGCAGCTCTTCTTTCTAGGAATATGGCCGAATTTATTAGTCCTCCAAATCCCTGACAACCCAGGGTCCAGACCAGGAAGCAGAGTCGTAGTTTAACCCACCTCTCTGCTGCTTCTGTACCCATCCATTACCCTATAGAAACAGTGTCTTGCCCACGGCCAAAATTAAATGGATGAAAAGTTAAGCCAACAAAAGCAAATTATGGAAATAAATACAACATTGACTGAACAGAAAAATTAATCTATTAAATGTGGTTTATTAAACATAAGATCTCTCTCCTCAAATACTTTGTTAGTAAATGACTTGATTTGTGATAATCACATTGATTTCCTTTGTCTCACAGAAACCTGGTTGCAGCAGGAGGATTATGTCAGTAAATACGAGTCAACTCCTTCCAGTCATTTCAATTTTCAAATTCCTAGAAATACTGGGCGAGGGGGAGGAGTTGCAACCATTTTCCGTTCTGATTAACTAATTAGTCCCAGACCAATTGATAGCTAACGTTCTTTTGAACATCTAACCCTTAATTTTCCTCATCCAAGTTGCAAAACATTAAGACCATTTTTGTTTGTGGTTTTGTATCGTCCACCAGGCCCTTACTCTCAATTCTTGGATCAGATCTCACATTTTTTATCTGATTTAGTATTAAATACTGATAGGGTCATTATAGTGGGGGACTTCAATATTCATGTGGATACTGAAAGTGATAGCCTAAATGCAGCCTTTAGTGCTATTTTAGACTCAATTGGCTTTACTCAAAAAGTACAGGGATCGACCCACTCGGGTAAACACACTTTGGACCTTGTACTGACATACGGTATTGAGTGTGAGGAAATAACAGTCCACCCACATAAACCGGTCCTGTCTGACCACTTCTTGATAACTTTTGAATTTACTTAAAATTTCATTATAGTAGAGTTTTATCAGACAATGCTGTAACAATTTTTAAAGAATCTGTTCCATTCTTACTTTCCTCAGTGTCTCAGTGTAACACAGTGGATGGCAGCAATTCTATCTCTAACCCTTCAGAAATCGATGATCTGGTTCATAGCGTTACGTCCTCATTGCGTTTGGCATTAGATAGTGTAGCCCCTTTTAAAAAGAAAGTGGCTAGCCATAGGAGGCTGACTCCTTGGTTTAACGCAGAGTTGCGTACTTTAAAGCAGAATACTAGGAAGTTGGAGAGAAAATGGCGCTCTACACACCTAGAGGATTCCTATTTAACCTGGAATAACAGTCTACTGCTGTATAAAAAGACCCTTCGACAAGCTAGAACAGCATATTTTTCATCATTAATAGAGGCGAATAAAAACAAGTTACACAGAGTCATAGCTCTGTTGAGCCAACTATTCACCCAGCTCTTAGCAGTGATGATTTTATGGGATTCTTCATAAATAAAATTTATTTTATTAAAAATAAAATCATTGGCATCCTCCCAAACATAATTACTTCTTCCTCAGTAAATGAGGCAGTATCGGAAAGAACTGTAGAACCTCAGTTGTGCTTAGGCTGTTTTGATTCAGTCGAGCTTTCAGAATTTTCAAAAATATTAGCCTCATCTAAACCTTCAACTTGTATGTTGGACCCAATCCCAACCAAATTATTTAAAGAAGAGTTCCATTTAGTTCCTGGCCCCATTTTGGATATGATGAATCTATCCTTAGTAAACATATACGTACTACAGGAATTTAAAATAGCTGTAATTAAACATTTACTCAAGAAACCTTCCCTTGATCAAGATGACTTAGTGAATAACAGACCTATATCTAACCTTCCTTTCTTATCCAAAGTCCTTGAGAAAATTGTTGCTAATCAAGTCTGTGAGCATCTAAACAGTAACGAGCTGTTTGAAGAGTTTCAGTCAGGTTTTAGAGCTCATCATAGCACTGAAACAGGACTGGTGAAGGTTATTAATGATATTCTCATGGCCTCAGATAATAGACTTGTGTCTGCTCTGGTCTTGTTAGATCTCAGTGCTGCTTTTGACACAGTTGATCATAATATTCTCTTAGAAAGGCTTGAACATGTTGCAGGGATCAAAGGAACAGCACTAGGCTGGTTTAAATCATATTTGTCTGATAGATTCCAGTTTGTTTATCTAAATGATAAATCATCTTCACTCTCAAGGGATACTTGTGGAGTTCCACATGGTTCTGTGCTTGGACCAATTCTTTTGCCATTTCCACAGCTATGTCGATGATACACAACTATATTTATCCATAACTCCTGATTAACCCAGTCAGTTAGGTATATTACAGGCATGTCTGGAAGACATAAAAACATGGATGACCCTAAACTTTTTGCTTTTAAATTCTGACAAGACAGAAGTTGCTGTCTTTGGACCAGAAGTTCTTAAACAGAAACTGATTAGTCAATCACTTCATCTGGATGGCATTAAATTGGCCCCCAGTAATAACTCTAGGATTTCTTTCTTTCACCTCCGGAATAGCCAATTTTCTTCACTCTGCTACTTCCTTTTCCACTACTACTCTCCAGTTGTATTACAGTACATTCTGTTATTTCGACTGTGAACTTTGTTTTCTCTCAGTGTTTTTCTCTCCATAGAAGATATACCTGGTCTGGTATCCTGCTTGGCTGGAATGCCCTGTTGGACGGGGGGCATCGACTGGGATGGTGCTCCCAGTAACTGAACATCCACTGTGTCATGTTATCAACTTTTTACTTTCTGTAACATAGAAAGTTCTCTTATATCAGATCTTCTGTTCCTTCTGTGTTTCTGCTCTGTCTTCTCAAACCCCCAGACGGTCGTGGCAGATGGCCGCTCCTACTGAGCCTGGTTCTGTTGGAGGTTTCTTCCTGTTAAAGGGGAGTTTTTCCTCTCCACCGTCGCTACATGCTTACTCAGTATGAGGGATTGCTGAAAGATTGCTGTGGTTGGAAAGTCTGCCTAACCTCATGCCAATGACTGACGCAATCTGCTGGGATTCCTTAAATAGGAAACTTTTTAACTGATTGGAATGTTTGTATAAATGTATTGAAATGACTTCTTGTTAAGTGCCTTGAGATGACATCTGTTGTGAATTGGCGCGATATAAATAAACTGAATTTAAATTGAATTGAATTGCCCCTCCCCGTACTCCAGTGACGTGCCCACACCCCACACGCCCTCCATGAGTCATAAGTGATGGAGCGGGTGGACGGACGTGATAAGTATAGGATACTCAGCTAAAGTATAGATGGTAATTAGAAAACAATTTTCTAACTCACATTAAATCAAACGAAACCTTTCCAGTTTAAGGTCGATTAAGTTTATTTTATTTATTTGTATTTGCTAAATGCCAGAATGATAAGGAAACCATTTTTTTATAACCGTCTTCAAATCAAGAAGTTTTAATACTATTATAAAGACCAATCAAAAAACTTCAGTTATTGTGGAGAAAGATGTTCAAGCTGAGAGATTCTAAAAGTATAAAGACAGCAGGAAAGCAGCCAAGAGAAAAGAAACTGGTAAGTGAAAAGAGACATCCCAGCAGCAAACTGCGATCATGTTTGGAGTTTTAGAGAACCGTCTCCTGAACAAGGCTGTGGATTACTTGAGAAATGTAACATTCTGTGATAAATCACTGTTCTATATCAGATGTAGTAGTAGTTTGTAGTAATAGCAAAAACTACTTCTCACAATGATATCATATTATGCCACAAAGCAAATAGCTTTTAAAATTTTCTTTAGGATTGACATACAGTATTAGCAGATGGTCAACAACTAGGGAACATTTCAACAGCAGGAAATGCTGGCCTACAGGCTCCTAATGTTTTACCACCAGAACCTTTATCTGGAAAAAAACAAAACCCACCACTTATATCAGGTGACTGGCATAAGAACCAGAAATCCAACAAAACGGTTTGTGAGATGATGTAAACATCTTGAAAGGAATCCAATATATATTATCAGATGAGACCAGACAAGCTAAAACAAACAAACAGTTGGTTATCGACATGACCAGCCCATAAAGCCACTGATGTAAAGTCACATGCACCGGCGGCAAGCTGGGATCCAAACACCAGCAGTGGTTGTCTTCTAATGTGTCAAACAGGACTAGAAAGACCAGTCTGTGTGTGGACTACATAAAATGCTCAGTAACACACAACCTTACCAACAACAGAGGAGATAAAGCGACATGCAGACAGACAGCCTGCTGAGATGGAATTTACCCAGAGATCACACTGACGGGTTAGCTCATCTCAGCCCTGTTGTTGCTCACCCTGTAAATGTCCCTTGCGAGCCTCCACCTCCACAAACCATCAGAGACATATTGCGAACTTGTCAGGTCAACACACCACCCCAATTATCTAACGCTGAATTTCTGCTGGTAGGACCCAAAAGCTAGGATGGCTAGCCAAACCAGCTAGCTGGTAGATTAAAACGCCATAGTGACACTTTGGCTTTATTACACACTCGTTAGGTTATCTACACGTTAAGACCAACACGGTTACTAACCGGAGCGTGAAACGCCGACTGTCAGCCTCTTTCAGCTCGGACCTCTGCTGAACAGGAGAAGAGAAGAGATCCACAGTAAACAGTCAAAACACAAACAGAGCAGAATAGCGGAACTGGTCCGTGGCGTTGAAAGCCAATCAGAGCAACGGGAAGGTACTGTCAAGCCAATCAAGCTACACGAAGGGCGGGTCTTCTGATTTTATTGCTAAACACATTTGCAAAATAAAATCTGCGCTATTTTCAAATGAAGGAGGAGACATACTGAAGAGAACTGTGACTAGAAGAAAGCGTGCATATTAGAAACATATTTATTAAACCAATATAGAATAGAATAGAATAGAATAGAATAGAATTCTATTAATAGAATAGAATAGAATAGAATAGAATAGAATAGAATAGAATAGAATAGAATAGAATAGAATAGAATAGAATAGACTCCCTCCAGTGGTCAATACAGAAAAGGATGTTATGGCAAAAAAGTATCTCAGGGTTTTCATAATAAAGAAGACTTGAGTCCCAGAAGGCGTTTAAGTATTTGATTCAAACATCTCTGGCCAGACCATGGAGGGGACAGAGTTACTCGTGCATCACCCTATCCAACCTTTCTAACTAACCGCTTAAATTGTATTCAGCAATCACTGTTTATCTCTATAGATGTCTTCTCCAACCTTCACGCCCCACCTCTGGACAGCCGCTCCATGCGAGTCTCATATCAACGCATAAAACAGCACATCCGAAGGCCAGACTGTTATCTTACTGCCCCGGGGTCTGTCTCTCAGGTGACCTGACACATATATATCATAAACATTAAGTTGGAGCAATAACCTTGTCATTTTACCCTAGATGCATTCACTAAACAGAGAATATACACTTAATTCCTAATTGCATAATAATTTTCCACCACAATGATACCATAAAGAATGAGAGAATTTATCTATAGGCAGATGCAGCGTCTCAATCTTAGCTGAAACATTCATATGGAAGTATTTGGTATAAACAATATAAAACATAGATCCACCCTAACCTTTGGTAACAGGTCAGGGTGCCAGTGCTGCTGCAGCTGCATGTGATGTTGGGACATTTTCTGGACACTCTTTGTGACCTTCAGTATATCCTGTGCTTCACTGAATTCACTGTGCATTAAATGCTGCCTTCTGGATTTTCAGACAACACTTAAAAGTCGCGAGAAATGGAAATAGTCGAATTTCAAGTTGCTGTGGTTCCAAAGTGTAGGGGCACATAGTGAAAAAGCACAACCACCTCGGGACTCGCAACGAAAGGAATGAACAGTTAATAAATGCTGATCTGCAGACCTGAGTGAGCAAGAAGGGACATAGGGGGGAAGCAAAACAGCCAAATAGGCAGGTGCAAGGCCATTAAGAGATTTTAAAACAAATAATATTTTGAAATCAATTTGAAAACGAACAGGAAGTCAATGTAATCTTGCCAGTATGGGAGTTAAGTGTTCTCAGCGTTTAGTACCTGTCAGAAATCGAGCGGCAGCATTTTGCACTAATTGAAGGCGTGCAAGAGTGGGAGAGTTTACTCCAAAAAGAATTGAGTTAGAAAAGTCTAGAAGCAATGTGATGAAAGCATGAATAATTGGTTGTAAATGACGCTTCTTTAAAATTTATTTAAGTCTAGAGAGGTCCATTTATAAAGAGGAGTCCATTAAGACTCCAAGATTAGAGACCAAAGTTTTTTGACTTGAAGAGAGGGGGGGTTGGGGACAGGGAGATGATCTAGGGGGGAAAAAATGATGGTCTCAGATTTGTCCTCATTCAAGAGGAGAAAATTTGTAGCCAGCCAAGTTTTTACTTCATTAAGGCAGGCTGTCAATGTCTGGTACAAGTCTCCAGGTTTCACTGAGACATATGGTTGATAGTCATCTGCATGTAGGTGGTATTGTACATTGTGCTTTTAAAAAATATTGCCTAATGGAAGGATATACAGATTAAAAAATAAGCGTCCAAGAATGGAACCCTGAGGGACACCACAGGTTAAAGAAGCCGAAGGAGAGGAACATCCATCTAAGATTACACTAAAGGACCTATCACAAATATAAGAGGAGAACCAGACAAGAGCTGTCCCCTTGATACCAACTAATTGACTTAGGCGATTCAGTAAAATGCCATGTTCGACAGTGTCAAAAGCAGCGGTAAAATCTAATAATACAAGCAGTGCATCTAAACCGGTATCAATAGTAAGTAAAATGTCATTAAAAACACACAAATGAGCCGATTCCGTACTATACAAGGCTCGAAAACCAGATTGAAACAGGTCAAACAGGCAAAGATCATCTAAAAAAGAGGTCATTTGAATAAAAACCGCTCGTTCTAAGAGTTTAGAAATTGGGCGAAAATTGCCAAGGACGAAAGGATCAAGGCTGGGTTTCTTTGAGTATTGGTTGTACTGCAGCATGTTTGAATGCACATGGAACAACACCATTAGTCAAGCTGCAATTTATGATACGTAATAAAAGAGGGGCAATGACTAAAAAAGCTTATTTGATAAGCCAAGGAGACACTAGGTCAGTGGGGGAACCTGAAGGTTTCAATCCAAGCAACGGGTGTTTAAGAGAAGTCAAGGAGAGGGAGTCAAACTGCTCAAATAATCTAGGGGGAGGAGTAGTTTGAGAAGATGGGTCAGGCCCACATGGGGCAATATGGGCTCTAATGTAAATAATTTTCCCCAAGAAAAAGTTTAAAGATTCAGTACAAGAGTCTTCTCCCCTGATTGTTAGCGGAAATTCTTTATGGGATAGATTTAACAGATTTTAGTCCATGTTGAAGTTCTAGCACAATGATCTCTTTTCCATATTTAAGAACCCAGAGAAAATTCTTCTAAACATAAGAGATTCTTGTGCATGAAAATCCCATCAGATCAGAGGGCTGTTCCACGAAGAAAGCTAATCTCAAAAGCCAGGTCTACTTTGACAATCCCGGCTTAATTTCCCAAAATTTGGTACCACGAACAAAGCTAACCTGAAGCCTCGTTTAGTCACTATTTTTTCATTTTTTATTTTTATTAATTTCATTTCGAGCAAGTAAAATTGCAAAAGAGCAAATACAGGAAAATAAAAGAACATTAAAAAACTAAGATTTACATGAAAAGAAATTTTCACTATGGTGACACATACTCATATACACACACGACATACACAAACACGCATACACATGCACACATACCCTCCAATATAAGTTATTACAGTGGTGGCAGCAGCTGCAGTTTCCTGTTTAATGGGTAAATTATGCAATTCAATGTGGGGTTTTATCTTTTAGAATGTAGTTCTTCTCAGATATATATATATTTTTTTTACCATTTTGAAGAATATTACTGTATTTATTTTTCTTTACTTGCTGCTAGAACGTTTTTGTACTACCCATGTCGCTCCTAACACCAAGCATTATTTATCATTATACATATATCACTTTTTGTCTAAGATGGACCCATAAAATCAACATGCTGTCCTGTTTAAATGTGTTAAAATAACCTTAAAGTACCTCACAACTGGTAATAAAATGCATATGTAAAAGGAAATACTGTATTAACGTGACTTTACATTTTGACGGCTTTACTGTTCTTTTTTAGTTGTTAAATATTTTTACATCCTTACCTAAATCATGATCGAACACAATAAACCTGTCAGCTATTTTCTGTCATGTGTTATAGTCTGGTTTTAATAATTCACAACAGACTCCAGATCATCTCACCCTACCCAGTAGGTAATATGATTTATTAAGATGGATTTAGAAGTTTACAGTCAGAAGCTCTTATCAGCACTCACTGTGTGTCACATTCTAGACTGTCCGTGCAGCAACACCACCTGAATCTCCCTGAGCTTCGCTCATGAAACCAAATAAACCTGGTGTGAACTGTTAGACTAATTCAAGCAAGTCTATTTCAACAAAGCCTCGATTTTTTGAGCTTGCTTCGTGGAACAGGCCTCAGGAGTTTCTGAAATTCCTAGACTATCCCGTCAGGCACAAACCAAAACTGAGACCCATATTTTAAAACATTTTCCACATTTAATGTGTCTTTTACAAAGTAAAAAAAAATATACAGAGAAATACAAAAATACAAACAAGGGAACAATATAAACAAATGATGCAATAACCTTGTTCGATAAGTTTGCATAACGTTAGGTAAGTAGGCTACTTTATGTGCTTTTTGAACCAGGTAACATTTAGTCTTTTTTGGGTAGGCCTACACATCGTCAGTTATACAGACATTGATTAATTGTAAATTAGGTTCAGATGTTCCAGTAGAATTTTCTTTACATTTGCACATTTACATGCAAACAGCTCTCAGTCTGTCAGTTATTGTTTTATGAATACCAGTCTGGTGAAGTGTGGTATTATAGAACAAAAGATACTGGGGTGAATTCGCGCACTGGCATTTTCAAATAGCAAGCCAAGCACACATATACAGCACTTAACACAAACAACTACTGTCCAAAACATAAGAATTTATGAGTACAATACTTCAACTTCCAGTTAAAATACTTCGGTCAACAAACGCTTTAGCTAAGCTAGTAACATTCAACTAAACTAAAAAGTAAAAAGTAAAATAATAAGAAAACTAAAAAAACCTCTTAAAACTAAAAACAAATTATAGTATAAAGGGGCAAAGAAGAATAAAACTTAAATACTAATAATTAATAACATGACAATGCAGTTCAGCACTGATATATATATATATATATATATATATATATATATATATATATATATATATCAAATCAAATCAAATCAAACTTTATTTATAAAGCGCTTTTCATACAAGAAGTTGCATCACAAAGTGCTTTACAGATTAACATGACCCCACATAAAACCACCTTCCCTTCCCTCCCCCACAGATTTAAAAGCATGGTCACAGTTATACCCCCCTCCCCCCAACCCATCTCCCATGCACACACACAGTTAAAAGAAAAAGTTAAAAGGACATTGGGCCGAGTGTAGATGAACCATGCAAGGAAACGCCGTCAGAGGAGCCATCTGCCCCGGCAGTGGTAGACTAACAGCAGCAGCCGAGGCACCGACACAGGGCACCCAGTGGAGGCAAGGCCAAGACCCCCACCTCCACCCACGCTCCACCTGGAGAGCACCCAGGCAGCCACAGCCGACCACCGCTCCCAGGGCAGAGGGCTACCACAGAGGAAACACTGGAACGGGGATTAAGATAAATTAAAGTATAAAAAGAAACAGTCAATTAATGTGCTAAGATTAAATAGTAAAACTTATAAAAATATAATCATATAAAACATCCAGAGCAATTAAACAAACAGTGATAAATAATAATCAGTTAAAAGCTAAGCTAAAAAGGTGAGTCTTGAGCCTGCTCTTAAAAACATGAACGTTCTCTACAGCCCTGAGGTCCTCTGGCAGCCTGTTCCAGAGGTGAGGGCGACAAAACTGGAAAGACGCCTCGCCATGCGTGTGTGTCCTGACTTTTGGGGTGACAAGGAGACGGCTGCCAGAGGAGCGCAGAGACCGCGAAGGTTTATATGGTAAAAGCAGTTCAGAGAGATAAGAAGGTCCATGACCATTAAGACACTTAAAAACCATTAAAAGAACCTTAAAGTCGATCCTGAAATGTACGGGGAGCCAATGCAATGTTTTTAAGACCGGTGTAATGTGAATATATATATATATATTGTTTTGTTTTGTTTGTTTGTTTGCTTGTTTGTTTTTAAGAATGTGCGTTATGGATAATTGGAAATTATACCAAATTAGCTCTAAGGCTAACAAAGAACAATGGGTGCTAGGTGTTCAAACAACCAATCTACAATGCAAAGCAGAAGGGAAATTAAAACATTAGAGAAATCTTCTGTTAATCAACCATCATTGCCACGAGTAGAATAGAGTTAGGGACAGCCAAGATGGAGAAAAACAAGAGAAAACAAGATCTGGATTCACAGGATGGTGGACAAACACCAGCTATGGTGATGTCAAACACTAATATGTGTATAATGGTGCGTTCTATTTGTAGTCGGAACTCAGAAATTCTTACTTCCAAGTGGAAGAAATAAACTGAAACGCCCCCAAAGTCGAACTTCCCACTCGGAAAGTCAGAGATTTTTATTTATTTTTTGTTCCGAGTTTGACTTTCAATATAGCCGCTCATTCCATCAACAACTGTAGCTGTGGTGGAAACATGTTAATTTTACAAGACATACTTGTGTGTCTAAAATCAATATTACATATAGAGCCTGTAGCAATAAACTTAGCAAAATAAAAGTGGTGTTTGCATGTGGAAAGTACAGCTTGTAATGATGTTTATAATAGGTACTGCCAACAATGGCTACCTGGGCCTATTGGAATCCCGACTTATTCCACTACTTTACCAACTGGAACGCTGTTTATCCGGGTGTGACGTCAAACCCAGCTCCGAGTTCCAACTCCAGAGGTAAATTTAACACAGCATTAGCTCTGTGGCTTATGTGTTCGCAGTGCGAACAGAACAGCTGTGTAGTAAACAGAGAGCTAATGGTTACTAATGTTAGCAACCGGGTATAATCAACTACCATTTAGTCCGTATCTAAGGAAGCTATGCAGTCATGTGGGAGAATGGATTAGTAAAACAAGAGAAAGACTGAGTCTTTTACTCCACTATTAAGATAAAGATTTTAATTTCATTTGCCCTCACAGAAAGACAAGGTAAAGTGTATCATACATTTAACCCTAGTTCCAAAGGTAGGCTGGGTGTTTGCCTGAAGGATGGAACATTGGGACCTGGTTCCATAACAGAGGTGCCTGTTAGCTCAGAATTGAAATGACAGAAAGCACCAGTAAACCTCCAGTCTGAGACAGAAGTGTTCTGCTGGGAACATATGGAACAGCTAGATATCTGATGTATCATGGAGCTTGTGTTAAATCCCTGCACATGTATTCATGTCAGAGTGAGCTGTCTCTAGTTTTTAGGATCTTAGGCGGAGCGCGTCTTCCTCCTGCTGTGGCTGGCACACAGGTGGGCAATCTGCCCTGTTAAGACTGGGGCTTTTCAAGGAGAGACTGACAACACCTCACCTCGACGCCTGAAGCTTACTGTCACTGGCAAAGTCAAGCCTCCCTCGAGACATCCTAGTCTACTTTGTGAAATCTGATTAACTTATGTTTGCCCAGATCTTATTCTGTGATCTACTGACCTGGATCCTCTGTGCCTCCCAGGTGGTTGCGTCATACTCTCCGTGTTTCCAGAGCTTTGAATCCTTGCTGGGCCAACTGAGCTCACATCTCCACCTCAAGATAAGTCAGATCCCCAGTCCGTCGCGCCGCTCCCAACCATTCTGATCCTGCCAGACTGCCCACTCTGCCCGCTCAGATCACCACCCTGAAAGAGACGCCAAACCCGCTCAGTCTCACAGTAACCCATTGTGGAACCAACTTACCTTTTCCCTGCAAAAGAAGTCTCCATGCTAACCATGCCGCCCACATTTATTCTCCTGATCGTTCCCCAGCTTAAACTCCCCTTTCTCCTTCAGCACAATATCCCATGTGTATCTACGAGTGCTTTTTCCAAATAAACCTTTGAACTTTTAACCTTTTAACAGTAACAAGAATCTAAACCTGTTTTTTTAGGATTTATCAGAATAGCTAATGTATAAAAACCCTGGTATTGTTGTGGGATTAAGTAGTGGTCAGCACGAGAGAGAAAAAGCCTTGAGGAGCTGTGAGGACAATGACACAGGAGGCTCTCTACAGGCATGCTTTAAATAACAACAACATATTATTGTCTGCATCTGATGTTGTTGATTTACCTATTTCTCTTATCAGATGGAAACTGGAGGATAGGGTTTGCTTTCTTTGTACCGGTGGACCACATTGCTGCTGGAATTCTTTGCTATGTATCAAGGGATAGAGTACTCGAGTCCTGACTCGAGACTCGTTTAAGGGACTTGTGACTTGACTCGAGAAGCACACCGATGACTTGCACTTGGACTAGGGCTTGCAATGTTAGGACTTCAACTTGGACTTGGTCTCGGACTCGGACTGTTGGAATTAGCATGTAGCATGTAGCCAATGCTAATGTAAGCTTGTTATATTAGGTCAGATTACTGGAAAAATGTAATAACTTCCCAAAGTCTTTGTAAGTGTACAGTTATGTTAATTATTTATTGTTTTCAAATTTATTTTAAGCATTTGTTATTATTTTGCTCCAATTTTTTTATTTTTTTTAATGAAGTAAACCATGTTTGGCTGCCATCAATTGAGTCTTAAAAACTACACTGCTCTCGTATTTTTGACTTGTTTTCAGGTGATAATGATTTGACTTGGACTGAAAGACTCTTTTTGGAACTCAGACTTGACCTTTAGGTTCTAGTGATTTGACTTGTACTTGACTTGGACTAATCCTACGTGTCTTGGACTTGAGAGATGGTGACTTGACTACAATTCTCAGTACATTTACATGCACATCTAAATTGAGCTTTTGGCAATAATTGAATGAATACCCTAACCAGAGTGGGAGCCTTTATCCCATTATTATTATTGTGATGTAAAGATCAGCTTTGGAATTTTCAGGACAAACCCTTTGTAGAATTGTGTACAAAGTATGGGTGCATAAAAAACAAAATCCTTTAAGACAGTTGTAACACTAAATAAGATTTTCAGAGAAGTGTATATAGAAATGTGCTGCTTTCTCTCAAAGATGCACCTGTTTTCTTTTTATTTCCGCTGTTTCTTGTGTTCCTCTGTAATGACAGCCTGTGTCTGTGCATATACTGTAGTTTTCAAATGATCCATACAGTACAGCTTTTGTAGTTAAACAGGGTTCTGCTCTCACTACCTTAACTACATTGCAGACAGTCAAGCCTCACCTCTTCCTCGACATCATGAAGGGCTCAATTAAATAACTGACCAGCATTAATGTTGATCTCGCAGCACACATACACACGTGCACGCACGCAAACACGCACCCCCACACACACACACTGAAGGACAATGTCACAGAAAGAGGAAACCATTCAGGATGAGCTGTTGTGATGTAATTACTTCTCATTTGATGTGAAAAATTATTCAAAGTCAATGAGTCGGAAAGTGTTCTGCAGTCTGTCACAGGAACTGGCATTGTTTACTTCCCCTCCAGCACATCATTTGCTCTATCTCACAGTCACAATAATTCTCTCTGTCTTACTGTCATACACGTTGCACTACAGTGTATCACATGCCTCATTTAACTAGACAGCATTGCAACGCATGCGTGTGTCCAATCCCTCATGTTTCTGCTGCTCCATTGTGTTTTTTAAAACTATTTGTTTTCACTTACAGGAAAGTTGGTGTTTGGGAAATTCTTTTTGATGATAAATGTATATGCTGCTGAGCTGTGCCGGTCCAAAACAATGTGCTGTATGTTGCTGTGTATTTATTCCTGCTATGAGCACATGATGTGTTCAAGAATACCTTGTTTATAATTGTAAAGGACAGCTATCTTTAAAAAGTATGTTTTTTTTTTACATAGCCAGTATTTACTGCGAGTACTTAAATGTTTATGTTCAGCAAACAAATTTTAATGTCAGAATCTAAAATAACCTTTTATTATTTTTTATAAACCCTGCTTTTAATAGTTTGTGTAACTCCTATTAGCAGCACTGCTGAAGATAATTTTATGCTCAGAAATGGCTGCCGACATTTTTCACGTACACCAGATGTTTAAACACTGCTCAGTTAGAAATCTGATATCAACATATTTTGATGTAAAAATGTGCTTTCCTCTGATGTCTTTGCTTTTTTGCCAGATTTAAATGTTTTAAATCATGAAACAAGTTAAGAGAAAGATGACCAAATGCAAAAAGCTTTTCTGAACAATTATTTTGTTTCTTGGGGGAAAAACTATGCAAACTCTGCTGACCATATGGAAGAAGTAGATGTCCTCTAGAGCTAATACATGTTTCTGCCACACTAGGCAGCAACAACTGCCCAGAAGTGTTTTGACAGGTTTGCTGTGGAAAAATGTGGACCCACTTTTCTTATTTAAATTCTTTAAATTCAGTCACACTGGAGGATTTTCAAGCATGAATGGCCTTTTTGAGGTCATACCATACTATCTCAATCCAATCTAACTCTAAGCTGGTCATGATTTGTACCTTGAGAGTAGAACCAAAATACAGACAGGAACTTGGGATGAGCATGGTAGAGGTTTAATAAATAAAAGAGAAAACATACAGAATAAAGGAAGCTGAATTGGATACAAAGAAACTACAAAGAAATAAATCAAATGCAGCAAGACCTTTTAAACAATAATAAAGAACTCATAAATGATCCAAACACAAACTAGAATAAATATGAAACCCTAACAACCAAGGTTCACAACAAAACTATGACTTGGCCACTTCAAGATAATGGTCCTACTAAAAAGGTTAAAAACCTGTTAACTTAAGGCTAAGAACATAAACTGGTGGCCAGAAATTCTTCTAAAGGATTCTCTGTCTCAAGTGGAATTAATGGTTCCCCCAGTTACGGCAGATTCTGAAACAGCAAATCTCATTGCCAACTCCGTGCTTGATTCTTACCATGATGTTGTTTATCTTGAGTGCTGTATTAGTTTCACACCAAATGTAGCGAAACACACACATTCTAAAAAATCCCACTATAGTCTCATAAATCCACAACATATTCTGAGGGTATTTTCGGCAGATGTGAGCTGTGTCTTTCTGTTCTTTTGGTTAGCTCTGGGTTTTCCCTTGGAAACCTCCCATGGTTGGGATTTTTGCCCAGTCTCTTTCTTTTTAAAACTTTCTTTTTATTTGTTTTGTATTTATAAAAAAAAAAGAAACATAACAAACAGCAATACATACAGAACAATCAATAACAGTCTGCATAATTATAATACATCACACTTTTATAGTTCAGTCAGTTGCAGTTACATTTTTCTGTGTCTCTTACGAATAGCATCCATTTCCTGCATGCTATTTGTTAATCTGCCGTTACCTTAACTCTGGCTGTGAGTTTATGATACAACATTTTTACACACTGGATTGAGTTTTAAAACAAAGTCCAGATCCATCCAGTACTACACCCAGTCTACACTATCAAATGCTTTTTCCTGGTCTAAACTGATTAATACTGTACCAATGTAAATGCTTTGACTATGATCTATAATATGTAGTACTCTCCTTATATTGTCTTGAGTTTGGCTTCCTCTAATGAATCCAGTTTGATCCAAGGCAATTAAATCGGGTAAGAGGGTCTCAAACCTTTTATAAATAACTGAATTATATATTTTATAATCCACAGTTAGTAATGGTGTGGCGCTATAGTTTTGCTCTGCTCCTTGTCCCTGCCTTCTTTAGGTAGAAGTGTAATGTTTGACTCACTCCATGACGGTGGGTTCACTCCTTGCTTAAGACTCCAATTGAAGCATGACAAAAGTATTCAGACAAAAGGCCTAACCTGTTTCTTATTGTTGAATCATAAACACCTGAACTGAACTGAAGGACGTGAGTCCGGCAGAGCCTTAGATGTTGTTCTGTGTTGTTTTGCTACCTCTTGGATGAGTTGTAAACCTTTTCTTGGAGTTTTGGTAAACTGGCCATTCATGACATTCACGACTACAGGTGAAACAAAAAAAAATTAGAATGCCGTGCAAAAGTTCATTTATTTTACTAATTCCACTTAAAAGGTGAAACTATTATATGATATAAACTCCTTACATGCAAAGCGAGATATTTCAAGCCTTTATTTGTCATCATTTTGATGATTATGGCTTACAGCCTATGAAAATCCCAGATTCAAAATCTCAGAAAATTTGAATATTTTGAAAAGGTTCAGTATTTTAAGCTCACATTGTCACTAATTAAAAACACCTACAAATGGGTTCCTAAGCCTTTAAATGGTCTGTCTGTCTGGTTCATTAGGAATCACAATCATGGGGAAGACTGCTGACCTGAAAAAAGAAGTTATATGTTCCCAAAGTGCTATATCAAAGCTCATTAATAGAAAGTTATGTGGAAGGGAAAAGTGCAGAAAAAAAAGGTGCACAAGCAGCAGGGTAGACCGCAGCCTGGAGAGGATTGTAAGGAAAACGTCATTCAAAAGTTTTGAGGACATTCACAAGGAGTGAAGTGAGGGTGAATAGAAGGCTGTGTCGTATTCCTCTCGTCAAGTCACTCCTGAACAACGAACAACGTCTTACCTAGGCTAAAGAAAAAAAGAACAGCAAATTCTGCATCTCATTTGGAAACCAAGGTCGCAGAGTCCAGAGGAAGAATGGAGAGCCACACAATCCAAGTTTCCACCGTCTGGGTTGATTTGGGGAGCCATGAGATCTGCTGGCGTTGGTCCACTGTGCTGTATTAAGTCCAGAGTCAACGCAGCCATCGACCAGGACCTTTTGGAGCACTTCATGCTTCTGTCGACGAGCTTTATGAAGATGCTAGCTTTTTTTGCTAATTTTTGCTGTCAGAAATCTTATGGTTCTACGAGCTGTTTTTAGAAAGTGCCTTTTTGTGACCCTCACAGTAAGCAGAATTTGCATATAACTGCCCCTCACCTGTCAAAACCTGCCCACCAATTCCAATTCCATGCCATTCTTGTTTATGACCAATCAACAGCCTAGTACCAACCTGGGTGGGCGTGGTCTGCAACCGCAAACTTGCATAAAAGTGACAGAGCCCTCTAAACAGCTCATTCTGAAAGGGGCTGTAATTGTCAAGAATTGAGGCAGTGAGATCGCTTTATGTGACAGTGATTTATGTGCAAAGAACTTTAAAATATTTTGTCCAGACCATAGACCTATTATAACTTGTTTAAAAAGAGACAATCCTCTTTATCCCCTTTAAGACCTGTAGCCAGGGAAGTCCCCAGATCTTAACATTAAGGACCTGTGGTCATTTCTCAAAAAGCAGGGACATAAACAGAACAGGAGTCATCAGTTTAAATAACACATCTGGATCTCTGTCACACTGCTATAAACTCCCACCTATCTGATGGTCTATGTGTTTGGTTTTATGGGTTAGTAAATGCTGCTGTCAAATAAGTTAAAAGCAATGTGACTTCAGTGGAAAAGGTGCCACTCAGTTGCACTTTTGTTTTTGATCAGATATCAGGATCACCCTGAAGGTGACTGTGTGCAACTTATCTGTTGAAATAATTGCAAGGATTTTGACTTTGGACAATTGTGACATATATAAGCTCTCAGTTCTGCTCCTGCAGAATTTTCCTTTGTCCACTTGAGGGCAGTGTGATCCCAATTCTGAAACTTTGAGGACATCCTCCCTCTTTGTTCTCCTGCCAATTTCTTCTCCTCTGCTACCCATCCACCACCACCCCACCCACCCAAAACAACATCTATGAGAGGAGAGAAAAAGACAGAAAAAAATGTATCCTCGGGTTAAAATAAATAGCCTTTCACAGTTAATTTAATTGACTATTTTGTACACAATCGAGGTAATTCCGCCTCGGCAGCAACAGCAAACAAGAATAGCATTGCCTCTGCAATCAGTTACCAAGCAAACACACAGAGAGAGGCTTTAATCTGCTTTTTATCACAGAGGAGCCATGGCTGAAGTTTGTTCAGACATTGTATGCCACTGTCTCTCTTAATTTTTGTAACACTGAAGAAGAAAATTACTATCAGTGCTGCAAGAAAACAAAAAACGGGTTAAAATGTATTCAGTAACAGAAGTTAGAAAAAGGAAACAAAGGGCAAGAAAAGTGCATGTGCAAAATCAGATTTGTTGAGATACATGTTTCAAATTTTGAAACTTGTTTGCTTGTAGAAGCACAGCGTAAAAATAATAAAACTGGATAGTACTGACAAAACATGCAAAATGACCTATCAAATTATTTTCAGTATATGTATATATAATTTTTTTCATCAACAATAGGGAAAATGTGCAGATTCTGTTTGTGCGGTTCCATGGGTTCAGATTTGAGGTCATGTCTGGAATTGCTCTTTCTCCTCAACTCTCTAACTTCTTAATCATTTTTCTCTCCTGCTGGCCAGCTGCAGGTGTGGGAGTACATCTCTCTTTCTGTGTATGTGTGTGTGTGTGAGTGTGCGTGTGTCCCTCAGTGTCTGCCAGTGTAACAGAGAGCATGTCCGTCTGAGGTGTTGCTGTTCTCGCCTGTCCTGCTACCTCCAGCTGCGTGTCTACCGCCCCCCGCAGGCCAGTCGAGGTTACCCCACGCTGACCTGTTTAATTGTCTGCCTGTCCCAGGGCCCACCAGTGAGTGCATACGGTTGCTCCCGCTGTGCCAAGGAGGACAAGGGCGACAACATGCACGTACACGCACAAATACACACACATATGCATACGGAACAGGCCCAAGGAGTAAAAGCATTAAAACACGAAGCCACACAGCGGCTCTGTCAGATACTGTCAGACACACATTGTAAGTGTGTGTCCCATTAAAATGTGCTTATAGCAAGGAGCTTCTCTCAGTCTGTGTGTTGTTTTAAAGCATCTGAAACAAGCACACACACACATCACTTCAGCAAATTCGGAGGCTGTGACTTCACACCAACAGCCAGAGAATCAACGAGTCTACTTGTATGAGGAGTCATTACCAGTCGCTCCAAATAAACACAAATGGTAATCTTTTGCAGGATTATTGGTGTCCGCTAATCATTTTAATCAACCTCGTTAATTATCAACATTGCATTAAAAAATACTGCAGTTTGGTCAGTGTGCTGTTATAAAAGTCATATGGAAAATTAAAAAACAACAACCAAGTATTTGCATCATACAGGTTGAAATGCATCAGTGACTGCACCAGAAGAATATCTTTAGAGATGCAGCAACTTGCTTCCCCTTTGAAACCAAAGTCAAATGCAGCACTTTGGCACTTTGCATTACAATGTCACCAGGTGACTCTGAACCCATTCAAACCCTAAATCAATGCATTGACCAGATAAATGGATGGATGTGCCATAACGTTCTCCAGCTGAATAGAAACAAAACTGAAGTGATTATTTTTGGACCCAAGGAGGAAGGATCAAGAGTCAGCACACAGCTTCAATTAATACAGCTAGAAACTACTGATCAGGTTCGAAACCTAGGTGTAGTAATGGACTCAGACCTGAACCTCCAGGGTCACATAAAGGCAATAACAAGGTCAGCCTTCTATCACCTGAAGAACATCTCTAGGATTAAAGGACTGATTTTGCAACACGACCTAGAAAAACTCATCCATGCGTTTATCTTTAGTCGGATTGATTACTGCAACAGCATCTTCACAGGTCTGCCTAAAAAGTCAATCAGACAGCTGCAGCTGATCCAGAACGCTGCCGCTCGCGTCCTCACTAGAACCAGGAAAGTAGAGCACATCACCCCAGTTCCATAAATCATTACATGGCTTAGCACCAAAATATGTTGAAGACCTGTTGTCATGGTACCAACCACCAAGACCACTCAGGTCCTCCAACTCTAGCCTACTAAACATCCCTAGACTCAGAACTAAACATGGAGAAGCAACTTTCACTTTTTATGCTCCCCTTATCTGAAACAGACTTCCTGACGAGTGTAGAGCTGCTGAAACTCTGAACTGCTTTAAATCGAGACTAAAAACCATCTGTTTAGAATTGCCTTTGAGTAAATGCTTGATGTCATATGTATGAAATGTGTTCATGCTCTCTTGCTTTTTTTTATTTTTCTCTTGCTTTATTGTGTATCATGTGTAATGTGTGTTTCTTTTATGTGTTTCTTTTAAATCACCAAATCATGTAAAGCACCTTGAATTACCCTGCTGTTGAAAGTGTGCTATACAAATAAAATTGCCTTGCCTTGCCTTGCCTACTGTGATATTTGGTTGTTGTGTCCTAAAAGTCAAAACCGCATTTACCTTGTTGTTGTTTAATTTAGACAGTTTGGGGTGTCAAATGTTCCATACCAAAAAGTCTATTCCATCCCTGACCAGCTTTCTATGCAAATTCATCATTTTATAATTGCCACTGAGAAACGGGCCAATCAGGGCAAAACCCTGACAACACCTTATAGGCTGGAGACACACACCCTTCAATACATGTTCCAGCCCACTTCAGCATCAGCAGTATGTAACTGTTGGTTTTAGAACTATTAACCCTATTGTCATAGAGCCATCTAGTTAAACTGACCAGTCAGCACGCAGCTCTTTTAACATTCATGGAGGGTGAGGATATCCACTGTTTTAATTGTAGAGCTTTATTATGGGTTGTATGCCCATTTATAAGGGCTCCTGGGCCATTTTCAACCCCAACAAGGTTTCATATATGTGTGGGTGACTGTGGCTCAGTAGGTAGAGTAGTTGTCTAGCTCGGTAAGATTTAAGCAAAGATATTGGTTAACTTCATTTCTAAAAGCAGTCAAAGTTGAGGTCTAATGTAGACTAATTTAGACAAACAATGACTATCAAGTAGATAGTAGATTCTGGCAGGAAGGCCGTCTGTCTGTCTGCCTGCATTTTGACACATACTACCTTCCAGCACATCGTGGCGGACAAACTACAAACTGTTTGGCCTGAAAGGCATATGTTGCAACAGATAAAAGAAAACAGCTAAGTACATTTTGTTGGATTGTGTTGGAAGCCTTGAGAGTGCACCTAATATAATCACAATTACAGTATAGAGAGGGCAGAGTTATTGGCCCTTTTGAGTTTGGTTTACAGTTGTCTGACTTTGCTCAGATGTATGATCTTCTAATGACCTTCCTACCTGAGAGCAGGATATCGCTGAACTGCTGCCTGCATATGTAGAAAATTTCTCTGACTTCACACCTTAAACATCAAATATTTTCTCCTGAGAATTCAGATTGTGTTTGATGCTCAAAGTCACAATATTCTACATTAAAGATTGAATATTGAAAGAGATTCACTTAAATTGTTTACAACTATCGGATACAGCATCATGATACAAAGTAAGTACACCTGTTTAAAAACTAAGGTTTAACCTCTGAGGACATCATCTGTACCTTAATAGGATTTATGAGAGGACATACCCAACATGGGCTGTTAATCAAATGGACTTCATAAACTTACCATCATCAAATTTGAGCCTCTAGAAAAAGCACAAATATTGACCACATGCTCTCCTATAGATTACAGGTGTTTGCTAACAAGGTGGAAAGATTTCCTTAAAGAAGCAATCGTTGCTGCCTGTCAATATATAAAGTGTTATAAGACAGTTTCCAAACAGTTTGAAGCCTATTGCTAATAAAAAAAGATTTTTCACAAGTGGGAAGCATTTAAGACTTGCCAGGAGTGGACGCACAGCAAGTTCATGCCAAGGTCACACTGTGGAATGCTCAGAATTTTTTTTTTTTTTTTACTCAGCAGCTCAGCAGCTCTATCTCAGCCTCTGCCTCTGCCTCGGTTGGCATGGTAAATGTTGAAGTTCAGGACAGGGCAGTTAGAAGAAACAACTTAACAAGTATAGCTTGTTTGGTATGGCTGAAATAAAAAGGCCTATCCCTCTAAAAACAAAAACAAATTTAATATAGATATATAAAAACATGTCTGCATGATTTGTAAAATTTCTTCTGACTAAACCAGAACCAGCTTTATTGACCGACATTGTGTGCACAGGTTGTGGTAGTGCCATTACCCTTATTTGGTTTCACAGAAGAGTAGCTGACCACTCAGGCTGTAAGGTGTTCATTGTGTTCATCAGAGAGACAGCCTGGGGGAAGAAACTGTCTCTGAGGCGGAAGGTTTTTGCAAATAGCGCACCATAACAGTGACCTGAAGCAGCACAACCACAAGAATAACCTATGCAGGGTTGCTGGGGGGGTTGGTGCCTATCTCCAGCAGTCATGGGGCGAGAGGCGGGGTACACCCTGGACAGGTCGCAAGTTCATCGCAGTTTAATAAATAATAATGACAATGTGAAATCAGCATTCAACAGATTTAGAACCCAATAAAGACGTGGGGTTTCATTTACAAAACCTTGCGTAGAATACTTAATAAAACTATTCTAACTATACTAAGAGACACTCACCCTCACATAAACTTTTTTTGCTGATAAACTGTTTAAATAAGTGTCTAATAGTGCTGTCTACATGTCTGCTCATTATTTTTGGTATTTTAGTATTTTGGTAAAAATATTATTTTCTACAAAAAACCGTCAGTGTAACCTTTTCATGTTAAAACTTTGCTACTGGCTCAGCCATCTTGCCGCTGTGGAGTATTAAACAAGCTCAGTCTCAGCCACACCTCCGTAGCGAGTTGAAGTTGGAATAGCAAGGAAGTGTTGATGTGGGCTGTTCGGCGTAAGTTACTCTTTAAAGAGCAAGTCACCCCCCTACCAGAGTCTTACTCCACCCACATTTCCTGTTTGAAAAATGCGTTAAAAGCCTGGCGGACTGAGGGACGTGCTGGGGGAGAGGGCTGGGCTGTGACTGACTGACTTGGTATCCCAACTCCAACTACGGAGGTGTGGCCGAGACTCGGCTGCTGTTATACCCCACAGCGGCAGTGCAGCTGACATCACACATACCGGGTAACGTCACATATCATTGCTTAGCCAATAGTGGTGGCAGATTAAAATTCAAATGTAGGGCAGACTTTTAACCTGAAGAGGGCGCCACACTGACTGTTTTAGTCAGAAAATTCATATTTTACATAAGATGCACTAAAATGCCAAAATAATGACTACACATGTAGACAGCACTATTAGACACTAATTTATACAGATTAGGGTGCACGGTTCCGGTGGGTCGGTAGATCTAACACTGGGCCCAGTTCAGCACATAGGACTGCTTTAGGGAACCTAACTTGGCTGATCAGCAAGTCATCATCATGGGCCAGGAAATCTCTAAAAACTCTCCCCATCCAGACGCTGCCAGTGGAGTGATCTTCAATCAGTGCCAGCGCATCCATTGTGCAGCATCACGCAGGAGTGTCACTGCAGTATTTCTATTTCTATTCATCACAATTAATGCACCAATAAGTGCAACTGCTCTATAATCTGAAGACGAACATATGAACATACTGTCACATAATTAATATATGCAACATATTTTCATTCAGATTCTAATTTTTATTCTCCGTTCAGAGACAGGGGCGGGGGCTGACTGTGGGTTGTGAGTGCGAGGGTCATCCCCGTATCATCTTTTTTCAGCTCTCTTTGTGTGCTTAAAGTTCCACACATTTCCATAATTTTCATTTTAAATCACAAAGTTTGCGTGTGAGCTAAGTACCCAATTTTTAAACCCTGTTTTGTGGGTAAGAAAGCTTTATTAAAGAGAGAGAAAAAAAAAGAGACCCCAGTTTGTTTTCTTTGAGTATCCCTGTTGCAGTGGGATTAGATACGTTTTGTTCCAAATATTTCCCAACCGAATGTGTCAGAATTGTCAGTAAGTTGGTGTCTTCTTCATCAAAGAAGTAGAAAGATCTGTGGTCCCTCTCTACTATATGCACCCCATGTCCACGTTGCTGAGATTAGATCAAAATTCCCATCAGGTCATCTCCAGATGCAGCCATGCCAATCCAATTTCATTCTCATTTCAGACTTTTGCTGCTCTTTACATGGCAATCTGAGCTAAATCACAAGCTAATGTCACGTGCATACTTGATAAATCAGAAAGTTTGGGACTTTCCTGTTGAGCTTAGACTCAACAGGGACCTGGTGCCACAGCAAACACAGTTGACTTAGCAGCAAATCACAAGAAAAAATATGGAGCAGAATAATATGAAATCCATACTCTGTGTCACAGCAGAGTACTGGATACTTTTCAGCGTGACTATAGAGGGAGAGCTGAGAGGGGATTCATAGTGTGCTTCCAGTTGCGGATCATAGATGCTCAGCCACCCCAGGGCAACACGGGGCACCAGGATGAACTACAAGACCAAGGGAGCCAGGGCTGATGTGTATCTTAGCTCTGTGTGTGTGAGGGTGTGAGAGTTATACGTGCATGAGTGTGTGAGGGCTATTAGTGGGAGGTGTGTGACTTGGGGGTGGTGGTAGTTGTTGCGGTAGGGTGGATACTGAGGGATGTTGTGCATGTCTGTGTGTGTGTGTGTGTGTTTGCGTGCGAGTGTGTGTGTGTGTGCACATTTGCACTTCGATGCCAGCCCCCGGGCCGGCCCCATAGTAATTACACACTCCAGTGGCTGGACTGCGAGGGAAATTGAAGGCCTGGGCAGGAGGCCCCAGCTGCCTCACGCTCCCTCTCCATCAGCCTGCTGCTGATTGAGCTAGTCCAACACATGCACGCGCACGCACACGCACACAAAGAGACAGACCCATAGATAGATAGATAGATAGATAGATAGATAGATAGATAGATAGATAGATAGATAGATAGATAGATAGATAGATAGATAGATAGATAGATAGATAGATAGATAGATAGATAGATAGATAGATAGATAGATAGATAGATAGATGTGGGTGCACTCTAGTTCAATTTTGCATACGCAAACACTGTCTCACTCTTTATTTCACACACACATGCACTCAGCAATCCTCAGAGGAAATTCTGCTTTGTGTTGTGGTAATGAGATTCTCACACACTCTGCCTTATTTACCAGCCCAGGCCAAGAAGAGGTGGGATTGACTGAGAGGTTGGTGTTCATGTGTGTGCATATGTGTTTTCACCTGGTGTGTGTGTGTGTGTGTGTGCGTTGGTGTGTGTGTGTGTGTGTGTGTGTGTGTGCGTGTGTGTGTGTCGGTCTGTGGAAGTGTTTGAAGGTAGGGGTACAGGCAGATCCAGGCGTCTTGTCCTTTCGATCATGATATTCTCATATCAAAATACGTCCTCCTCCTCCCATCAATCAGATCAGAAAGGTTCAGGTGTTGTGCTTAAAAAAAAGGAAGAGGTTCTGATATGATGCCTTGAAATGAATCACTAAAAGAAAAAGAAAGCACATGGCATTCATTGATTACCCTTTTCTTTTGGAGAGGCGTGTCCATTTCCATCGTGTGTGTGTGAGCTGAAAAAGACCCTGGCCTGCAGCCAAGCACTGTCAATCCTGATCAAGGTACTTGGTGTGGGAGAAGAGGAGGAGATCCATTCAGGTTGATTTGTTTCAAAGCCAAATTGGCATTTGTTACTGATCAATGTCTTGCCTTGTTTTTCACACGTCCAACAATGGCCACAAACATAGCTATTTGAAGCTACATTTGTGAGCATTTGGGAACTACATATCACACACTGATCAGATAAACTGTTAGAGATGAGCTCATGCTGTCGATAGACATAATCTAATGCAATTCTCTTCAAGTTTATTATACATGTATATTTTTATTACATCAGAGCTGATTGAATGGTTCTCTGGGTGAGCCCCTTCCTCTGTGACCCAACAACAATCGGAAGTGTTGCAAAAACCAAAAGAAATAATTGGTGATATTACTAAAGGTTTTAGGTAACGAAGTACAAATACTTTGTTACCTTACTCAGGTAGGACTCCTCACTGGAGTACCTATTAGCCAACTTTTTATTTTTACTCCTTACATTTTCACACAATTATCTGGACTCCCTAAATTTGAAAAATACCCTCATCACTGTTAAAAAAAAACAAAGAGAAAAAAGCCTAACCAGTAAAATTGCACCAACCAGATAGAGAGAATTTGACTGCCGTTGGATAATAATTTTAAACATGTACCATTCTGACATCCTATTAGTTAGTACGCGATTCATTGCACACTACGCATGACACAAATCCTGTCACAGTCCAGCCAGGGCGTACTAGACTTATGTTGCTGAGTTCAAAGATGTCCATAGCAGATACTCAAGCAAATACACCATCACAATACTTACAGGCTACTTGTCATCATATCTTCCACTCCATGAAATGTGTTTTGACTCTCAGCAGTTCATAAATGCATCATGCATTCATTTTCAATGTACATATATGAAGCAGGTAGTCTAGTGTATCCTATATTTTTTAATATGAACATTTTTATGTAACATTATATTCATTGTGACCTTTAGTCAAATGTTTTTTTGGGAGGTGTGGTAGTCCTGTGGTGCAGCTTAAGCTTTTTTCCAAAATGACATTTTTTTACTTACATTACTTGTGTACTTTAAGAAGTTTCGAAACCGGTACTTTTTACTTTTACTCAAGTAAAAAACTTTAATTGATACTTTAACTTCTACAAAACTCTTTTAAACCATTATCTATGTGTCTACCTGAGTATTGATTATGAATACTTTTGACACCTCTGGATATTACCAAAGGTTACATCTCAAACAGTGGGGCCACTTACTCCTACATTAGCAGGAAATGTAAATAGGTCATAGTTTTGGTTACTACTGACAGAAAACAAAACATTAAATAAATTTGATTCACCCATAAAATATCTTTGGTTTTTACTTTCTGATTTAATTATGTATTACATGCTTTCATGTTGGCCTTAACTGATATAGTGTAGACGACAGTTTTGACTTAGGAATAATTGTGGGAAATCAGTTTTTATCTACTACAAAAAATATATATATATATATTTTTTTATATTTTGTGATGTCAAAGAAAACATTTCTTGCCATTTACAAATACCTACAAAATAAAAATAAAAACTCTATTTGAATTTTTCCCTCACATAACTGATACCCTGTAAATTACAAATCTTTTCTTCGCCACACAAAGGAAGTAGAATCTGTTGAACACGGACCATGTTAAACGTCATCATCTGGTGATAAAAGTGACTAAGTATAAGAATAGTGATCTTGAGATTTGGATTTACATAGATGCTGAACAGTTCATTTTTTGTCTCTCTGTAGTTCCTTTGTGGTACCTACAAGCCTCCAGTTACTGTTCATAAACAAAAGTTTAAAATAGCTCAGGCAAAAAAACAAAAAGTCAGGCCTTCACGCAGGCTTTATAGGTTCCTAAGTGTAGTTTAATTTAAATGTTTTATTAATGAATAACCACAATTTTTTATTTTTTTTAAATGCAGACCAGCAATCAGCTACAGATGCCCCCTACCTCATAGACAAGCTGCATCAAAGTATAAATATGCAACCCACAACGTATAAAACTCCTCCATGGTATGTATACAACTGGTGCATGTGTAAACATTCATCCATCCTCTACAGCAGCATTTCCATGCAGGATTGCTGGGGAGGTGGGGGACTAGATGGGGTACGCCCTGGACAGATCACCAGTTCATAACAGGTCAACACAGTTACACACAGAACAGACAATCACGCACACACATCCACACACCTAAGGGCAATTATAAAGAGACATTTAACCTAACACTGGGAGGAAGCTGGAGTACCCAGAGATAACCCATGCATACATGGAGAGAGAATGCAAATTCCATGCAGAAAGACCTCAGGCTGAGGTTCAAACCCAGAACTTTCTTGCTGCAAAGAAACAGTGGCACCGCCATGCAGCCCCATTTGTTAACATGTCTTGTGTAAATTTCAGTGCTATTGGGCTTTAAAAGTCTGACTTATAGGATAATATAGGGAACTGCATTATATAAGTTTGTTCCAGCTTGAGATTTTTTTAATATGAGAAATAAATATGAGGAGAAAAAAAATGCTAGTCTCATTTTATACCAGCACACGTCACTTAAACTGAGCGTATTACTATGATAAAGTCACTTCATTCCACTCTGCACCTCCTCCACTCCCTCTCCTGCCTCTTTACATGCAGCAGTGTTGCTAGTGGTGGTGCAGGGTGGAGGGTGTGCTGTATGCATGGATGAGGCAGATTGTGTTTGTGTGTCAGAGGCCACGGTGTTCGCCGAGGACGAGACGGAGGCTGTCTCTTTGAGGATTCGGCCCGCTCGCCTCGTCTCGTTTCGCCTGCCTGGCTCTTTGAAGCTGTTCGATGACCGCACAGGGCACATCACTGCAGGTGGAGGGGGAGAGGGGAGGACGGGTGGTGGCGGTGCTGCTGTTGGTGGGGTATGGAAGCTTGTCATTTGTATACAGCTGTTCCTTTCATCTTGTCGTGCTCCCTTCCTCCTCCCACCCCTCTATCTCTTTCTCTACTTCCTCTGTTGCTGCCATGTTGCTGTTATTTCGCTCTTCCATAAAGATGCCTTTAAGCTCTTCATGCTGCTCTTAGGCGCCCATGCCTGCAGCCAGACGAGTTGGAGGAGGGCAGCAGGAAGCAGAAATAATCTTGAAAGTTTCACATACAATGGGTATCATCAAGATAAAACGAAGGAGTTGTTCTGAAGACTATTTCTATTTCTTTAGCACTGCCCCTCTCACTCTGACATTCTACCCAGGACTTTTCTTATACCACACTGAATGGATTCACTTTTATTGAGAATTTAGAGTAACAACAGACGGATTTGATGGAATCGTCCTATTACGATGACTATCCTTACTAGGAGAATTGGATAAACAGGTTCAATTAATATTCAAGTGGCTGTCCTGCGCTCAAAACAGATAAAAATAAATGTGAAGTAAAACAATCTGCAACAACAATCAATTTATTTTGTGGTGTTTAGCTTCCATTTATTGTACAATTTTGGCTTTAAATGAAAATACCATATGTAACTATATCCTAAAACCAGATATTTACATATACTGTAAACTATCTGAAAATAAATCCGACTAAACTTTTCTGGTTTTATGTCAGGTAGAGACAAATTTCTGTCAACCTTTTTCACGTTGCTTCTGGAGTGTCTAACTGAAGACTGGGGCAGGCCAGCTGCCAATAGGTGGGCCCATTAAGGTATTGGGCCTACCCAAGACAGATTACAATGCCTGTGGAAATTAAGTTGCAACCATGCAATGTATTTACCCAAGACGGCCTGCAGAGGCTACAACAGTTGTAGGCTATTATTTGGGACTGTTGGAGGCAGTAAGGAAGATACTTTGAAACAGTTGTATACCAATATGGACTTGGCTTAATAAAAACAAGAGCAAAGCTAGCACAAGCACGGACGATGCTAATACATCACCAGTCTTAGACAGGCAATTACATCCTTAAGTGACATTCTGGTCCACTCTCCATACCAGTCAGTGGGGATAATGCACCAATTTGTTGTTTGCCAGCCGGCAATAAACATCACAAAGAAGAAGGGTGCTGTGCTACTTGTTACCCAATATGAACATGCTAATGGGAGTTATGATGAAAACCTTGTAAAAAATATAAACAAGAAAGGAAACTCCCAAGTTTTTTAGCGACCGATGATGTTAGATTGTGAACGTAAGACTTGTTGTGGACTAACGATTTTACTGGAGGACATCAACTGGACCCTTGTGGACGTAAAAAGGTTTTGTTCAAGATGGCCTGGTTCCGTCAGTGATATGCGGCTTCAAAGAGAATTGCACATCACTTTTCTTTCTAAGTGGTTTGATAAAAGCATTTACTGTGTCTACAGTTATGGTTGTTTCCTTGATTGGCATGCATCATTGGAATCTCAAGGATCTTAGCTTTCCAATGATGTATAATATGTATATGTAAAAAGAAAGGGTGTTGCAAAAAAGGCAGATTTGACCCAGAAGTATGTAACGTACCACCAAAGTAAATAACAAGGGCCACGTTTCCCAAATGAGTTAAGAAGCTCTTAGCGCTAAGATCTTCTTTGGAGTGCTCTTAAGAACGCTGTGAAAGAAGAACGCGTTTCCCAAAATCGCTCTTAGAAGGAAACGTAAGATCGATCTGACCCACTCTTAACAGCCTTCTTTGCGATCAAATGCTCAGTGATCATAGCCTGCCACCAGGGGCGTCTAGATTTCTAGGCTACAGTGATCAAGCTGCGTCAGGGAAATTTATATCCTCCACTTTTTGAAATAATAAAACAATGTTTAATGTTGAAATGCACTCATAGCTGTGGAACACTGGCGCAAGAAACATAGGCTAATAGTAGAGAAGGAAAAAATATATATTATTGAAGTACACGTTTAAGTTTTCCACATATCTGCATATGAGTTTACACATAAAAAAACATCAACCACCCTGTGGCATTTTACAGATATCAAGGAAACAGATGTAATTGAACTGAGCTGAACCTAATCCAGAGAGGCTCCACCTGCTACTCAATATAAAGGCGTTGCCAAAGTCCGCTTGTGTGAGAAACCATGGCTGCAATACAGCACATTCTCGCTGCTAATCAACAGCGTCGCCGAGCAGGGAGCCAGACGGTTTATATAAATGTTTATGTGCGTCAGCACTTCTCCCCACTCGACGTACTGTCAGACCGGGCTGACAGTACGTTAAAATTACAAATTGCCTCTGACTTTTTGTTGCTAGGTTTAATACTCATTACAATGCAAAATGATACACAAAATACATGGTTAAAAAGGAAACCAAAGTTTATTGAAAGCATAATGGGGGAGGAGGGGTGACGTCTCCGGCTTCACTGGGCCGTCTGGGCGTCTGCATCACCTGCAATGAAGGGGGATTGATTAATGAAATTGAATGGGATACATTGCGTGATGCTAATAAAACAAAATAGAACTGTCCCGTACCTGAATCCTGGGGAAGGATGATTGGAACGGAGATGGAGGGACGGTTGAACTGTGCCTCGGACAGCGCCAGCTGTCTCCGGTGCAGCTCCAACCTCTCCTGCTTCATTCGGACCATCTCTTCCTGGAGAGCAGTTTGTCTCAGGAGCTGGTCCTCTATCCCCCGCAGCACCACCAGCTTCTCCCTCTCCAGGCGCACCAGCGTCTCGCTGCAGGTGCAGTTGGTTATTGTAGGCCGCCTGGTTAAGCCTGCCCGCATGCGGACACTGGGCCGTGCTGGTTGGTGCACGGTGACAGGGCACTGCTGTGTGGGGTTGTCCTCTCCTGTGGGCGTGCACGCCCCTAATCTGCTCCCGGATGGCTCCTCTTCCTCACTTTCTGAGAGGCCCTCATCCCCCTCAACGTCGATGCCCCCTGTGATGCCTTCAGAGGCCGTCTTCCCTATGATGGAGAGGACTTTCTCTTCATCAGGAATGAGGGTCGTCCCACCCAGTGCTCCACCACCCGTGCCCATGGCTTCCCTTCTCACCTTGGCATTCTTCTTTTTGGTCAGGCTCTGAAACTCCTGCCACTTCTTTCTGACAGCACCCCAGTGACGCAGGCCACATGTGCTGGAGGGGGACATCTTCTCCGCTATAGCCTGCCATACAATTCAATTCAATTCAGTTTATTTATATAGCGCCAATTAACAACAGATGTCATCTCAAGGCACTTAACAAGAAGTCTTTTCAATACATTTATACAAACATTCCAATCAGTTAAAAAGTTTCCTATTTAAGGAATCCCAGCAGATTGCGTCAGTCATTGGCGTGAGGTTGGGCCCCGTTGATGCAGACTTTCCAACCACAGCAATCCTTCAGCAATCCCTCATACTGAGCAAGCATGTAGCGACGGTGGAGAGGAAAAACTCCCCTTTAACAGGAAGAAACCTCCAACATCACGGTTCTTCATCGTGATGTTTTGTTTCCCTTTTGTTCCTCCAAATAAAACCTCACGTTGCTGCCACACCTCGTCCACTAGGACGCCCATCTCCTCCGTGGTAAACGACGGTGCCCGGTTGCTCTTTTTGCTGCCAGTTTCATCCATTATTACATGTGTTTGCCAATATTCATAGGGGTATATATGAGCTAATGGGCTCGATTACTACTTGGATACACCTGATGGCACACACACACACTTAAAACAAAAAATTTACTTAATGCTATATCAACGTGCAAACACTTTGTTTGAGCAGGAGAGACGCGCGTAGGCGCAACTAGGCTACTTGTTGTTTTCTTTCCATTATTTTTTCTTTTCTTTTCTTTTTATTCTATCTATATATGGTTATCAGCACACAATGTGAAGCTAATTCACTAACTCTGTACTCATCATGAATATCACAAGTTCTTATAAACAACGCTGTGTGTGACTGCGCGCTGCGCTCAGCGCTGATAAAGGAGTGGGTGATCGATTAGCCTGGCATCGATTGATTCAGTTTCAGCACCACCGCGGCTGATAGCTCCCGTTGAGGGCTTCTTAAGAAGCTTCTTAGGCTTGATCTTAAGGTTCTCCTAAGAAGGCAGTTAAGAACACTTCTGGGAAACACCCGTATCTTAGCGCTCCTTCTTAGCCGAACCCTTCTTAGGAGCCTTCTTAAGTCCTTAAGAACGATCGCATTTGGGAAACGCTGCCACGATTGTTTACTGGGTCCTCCCAGAATAAGCCTTGACCCCCAGTTAAATTCCTCTATCGCCACATCTGGACTTCAGAAAGAATTGGCACTGGACCCCCACCTCACCCTGGATGCATACAGTCATTCACTTCCCACCACTCAGGAGGGTCCCATTGGTGACCTCTCCCAGGTGTTCCTCTGCGTCTCGCCCATTGACCACTGGAGGTAGGGACAGGTGCCGTGCAAAGATAGTTATACCTGACAGAATTTGTTTGTCCTGCATCTGGAGTGTGGTCTCAGCAGGAGTGGTGTTTCACTTGGAGCTAGGCATGGATGAATGGGTGTAGACCATGGACAGATAGATGAATGAATTTCTCATTTTTTATTTGCTGACAAAAATATAAAACATTTTAGTATGGTTCTCGTCATTCAAAATTAGGTTTTATTAAGTTTTTTATGTGAAAATGACCACTGATTAACTACTTTTGTCATAATGTTAGTAAAAAAAATTATCACTTCTGTTTATACATGTATATGATCGTTTGAACAGATGAATGTGGCACTTTGAGTTATCTGAAAATTTTACTGTAGGATGTCCAACATTTTCTTCTTGTCTTCTTGCTTGATTTTTTTCACCAGGAAAGTGTTGCCCTAAAAAACACCCTCAGGGGTGCCTAAATTTAATTCAAACGATGTGAATTAACCTATCAGTGTCATGATCCGTGGGTATTTGGGTTTTCATTTGTGTTTAGGTTTTTGATCATTTCTGAGTTATGTTATTATTGTCAGTTGGGGTTTTCCATATATGGTCATTCCTCTGTGGTCTTTGTTGTGGCTAGATGTCTTAGTAGTTTATTTCTTTGTGCTTAGCTTATTACCTATTCTTGCTTTCTGAGTCCACAATTTAGTTTCTTCTCTGAGTGTTGCACTTAGTTCAGCTCCCTTTGTGTTTTATGTTAACTAGTCAAGTCAAGTTTATTAGTATAGCACATTTCAGCAACAAGGCAATTCAAAGTGATTTAAATTATAAAAACAAAACACAATGAACAAACAAAAAGGAAGCATTTCATTACATTGCAGTAGCAAAATAAAGATAAGTAATAAAAAGTTGCAATCTAGACAAAAATTAATCTATGTTCACTTATTTATCGAAGGCAGCTCTAAACAGATGGGTTTTTAGCCTTGATTTAAAGGATCTCAGCATTTGAGTGGTTTTGCAATTTCCTGGAAGTTTGTTCCAGATTAGAGGAGCCTAAAAACTGAATGCTGCTTCTCAATGTTAGGTTTTAATTCTGGGGATGCAAAGTGGACTAGAACTAGAAAATCTGAGTGCTATTGAATGTTGATACAATGACAGATCTTTAATGAATTTTGGTGCTAAGCCATTCAGTGATTTATAAACAAACAATAGTATTTTAAAGTCTAATCTCTGAACCACTGGGAGGCAATGTAAGGACTTTAGAACTGGGCTGATGTGCTCTATTTACTTAGTTCTAGTGAGTACGCGAGCAGCATCATTACATTACATTATAACATTATTACTTTAAACATTGAAATGTTCTTCAGGTGATGAAAGGCCAACTTTGTGATTGTTTTATTGGGTTTGTTTCCACTACCCGAACTTCCACATAATTTTACCAGACCTTCATGGTATGCGCATGTCTTCACTTTACCAGGCTGGCCCTAAATTTGGTATGGAGACACGACGGCTAAGAGGACAGAGCCAGCGTATTTTCCCACTCGCCTTCACCCCTTCCAGAAATGTCCTGGAACTCCTCAAGGGGAAATGTAAGTTTTCTGACCTGCAAATGGAACACGGTTAAGTTGAGGTTGATGACCCTCTGAATTGCTTGGATTCTCTGATTGTGATCAATTCTCATCTAGAAAATCAAATATTAAGCATTTAGCAAAGAAAAATGCCTGTAAGTAAACAGTGAAACCCTTTCCTTAACCTGCAATGGAAAATCTGGAGCGGCTTTTGAGGAGAAACTTTAGTGTGAGCGCTATTGACAGCGTGCTCTTTGGAGAGGCTCTGGATCATCTTGTTTCTGCCACTGAGACACTTGACAGTCCCCTCTGTTCTCAGTGTAAGACACACAGACCACATATGCCTTGATGTGTTGCTACACCAATTAGCAGCAATTAACACTAACCCACTGCGCACCTGCGTTTTTCGCTCTGGCCTCTGGCTTGAATTATCAGAAGTATGTTGTTGCTATATCAGAATTAATGCTGGAATATTGAAGCATTCCACAGAGGGTTTGTGTGTCCCAAAAGGGTTTCTATGGGTTTCTACTCCAGTATCCTGCGTTTTCTCCTTCTTCATAAAGGCTTTAGTGCTTGGCTTATCCAGCCTCATAATTCAAAATGTTCTATTGTTATTGGGCCAAAGAGACATCAGTAAAACATCTTTTCTGATATATGAAAGAGCTCCAGCACCTTGGTTCTTTCTTTCAGCTGTGTTGTTGTAAATGATCGTTTTGCATTGAGTTTTCTGAGTACCCTGGTTGGGTTGAGAGACTGCTCTATACAAACAGACTGAGTGGCTGTTATTTCAGCAACGACGCCTGCCTCAGCAGACACAGAGCAGTTTATCGATTGACTGCCTCTGAGCATGCAAAGCAGCACACTGAAGGAGACACATGAATGTCAGCACAGTATGTACAGGGAAGAGAAAGCAGCTCACATAAAGAGTGAGGCAGGTGGACAGGAATGAGAGCGTGTTTGAGAATGTTCAGATGCAAATTTGGGATTTCAGGCTGTACAGGGCAAGATTTAGATCTGCAACATGTGTTCTCCTAGTCAATTGCATGTTGCCTTCATTGTACTAAAAGTGATTTTGGTTCTAATAACAAGGTTTCTTTCTATATACAGTTATTAGAAAATGTATTTCCCCTCAATAGATGTCTTCTGTTTTTGTGTCACAATTAAATTTCTCAGATCACCAAATTTATTTCAATATCAGAACGATACCCTGAGTAGATACAACAGATTGGTGGTAAATGGTAAATGGCCTGCATTTGTATAGCGCTTTTTCAGTCAGAGGACCACAAAGCGCTTTACACTACATTCAGTCATTCACCCATTAACGCACACATTTACAGCTACCCTGGGGCACACTGACAGAGGAGGGGCTGCCGGACACAGGCGCCACTGGGCCCTCTGACCACCACCAGCAGGCAACAGGGTTAAGAGTCTTGCCCAAGGACACAACGACCGAGACGAACAGAGCGGGGAACTCGAACCAGCAACCCACCGATTACGGGACGAATTCCTACCACCCAGAGCCACAGTCGCTTTGCTTGTGAAAGGCAACTTAATCTGAGCAACATGAAATGATACGGTTGCAGTTGGAACTTGTGAAGTGAAGTCTGTCTTGTGAAGCGCTCTTCAGTTGCTGTCATCATGATGCTTCATCTGGTGAAGCAAGTGTAAAATTTTGAAAGCATCGGATATGAAGGTGTGTGCCTTAAGCGTGATATCTTTTAGCAATCTAGACTCTTAATTTGAAGCAAGAAAGGAAGTAGTTATTTATTTGTGTTGACGGAGCTAACAAATAAGTACTTCTCAAGTTTGCTAACAAGGGTCTATAACAGGGGTGTCAAACTCCTTTTCATTTTGGGCCACTTCAAGATCATGAATGTCCTCAAAGGGCTGGTTGTTGCAGACTGTATTGATTAAACATCCCATAAACAAACTGTAAAAATATTAATAAATAGCTATCTGCATTCAATGAGTACTTCCTAAAATCTAAAATTATTGAACATCTTTTCACATTGATGTAATTTGGCACTGTACAAATACCAACTGATTTGATTAATTAAATAATATTATATCTATAATAACTGTTTTATATATATATATATATATATATATATATATATATATATATATATATATATATATGAATGTTTTTTAAGGTTTTGTGGCCATATTGGCCTTTATTTGACAGGGGATAATGTAGAAAGGGGGAGAGAAGTGGGGGAAGACATGCAGCAAGGGTCGATGAGGACGGGACTCGAACCCAGGATGACCACGTCCTCCGTACATGGATTGCCTGGACTAACCACTCCGCCATGCAAAGCCCCTAACTGTTATCGTGAAGGTTCTAGAAATGTGACCCTCCAGACTCTAGAGCAGGGTTGTCAAACTCCAGTCCTTGAGGGCCGGTGTCCTGCAACCATTAGATGTGTCCCTGGTCCATCGCACCTGAATCAAATGGTAAAATTGCTTTCTAAGCATGAAATTAGGCTTCATGGGGCCCTGTTGATTACCTAATTATTTGAATCAGGTGTGTTCAAACAGAAACATTTCTAAAAGGTGCAGGACATCAGCCCTTGAGGACTTGAGTTTGACACCTGCATTCTAGAGGACCACATAAATAGCTATGTAGGGCCGGATTTGGCCCTCAGGCTTTGAGTTTGACACATGTGGCCTATAACATAAACTTTGAAGATACCTCTACGTCTTTTAAATGGTTTATTTCAGATCATTTTGGGCATTTTTTCTAAATACTGTGAGAATACTACAACTCTCTAATGATGATAAAGTTGTTGAGGCAGGAACAAGAAGTGCCAAAACAACAGTTCTTAGCATGATCAGAGTTGCTTCATTCAGTGTACAGGAAGAAAAGGATTACATTGAATCTATGCAAAGCAAGCAAATTTGCATTTATATTACAAGAATGAACTGCAGTATATTGTGTGTAACCATGAAACTTTCTTAAGTGTTGTATAAAAAAACAGAAGTGAAGTTTCTTATTCTTATATTTTTTTTATAAGTTTATGCAATCAGATGAGGAACAATAAGAAATTGTACAAACTGCTTGTAAGATCAACACCAGAGTCTACTAGTAGATGTAAACTTTTATTTAAAATAATTAAAGTAATTCTTTCTCACAATAATCTTGCTATTATAGTTGAATTAGAAAATGTATTTTGTTGTGCAACAATAGACTTTATTTTGCTATGATTAAATATTATTAAGTGTGTAAGGCACTTATCAATAAAATGAGTAATTTAGAAATTAACAAGTTGGGGCACCACCTGATGATCAAGATATAATAGCCAAATAGCTTTCAGTCTCAATGTTGCTCTATTAATACAGGTCCTTCTCAAAAAATTAGCATATTGTGATAAAGTTCATTATTTTCCATAATGTAATGATAAAAATTAAACTTTCATATATTTTCGATTCATTGCACACCAACTGAAATATTTCAGGTCTTTTATTGTTTTAAAACTGATGATTTTGGCCTACAGCTCATGAAAACCCAAAATTCCTATCTCAAAAAATTAGCATATCATGAAAAGGTTCTCCAAACGAGCTATTAACCTAATCATCTGAATCAACTAATTAAGTCTAAACACCTGCAAAAGATTCCCGAGGCTTTTAAAAACTCCAAGCCTGGTTCATTACTCAAAACCGCAATCATGGGTAAGACTGCCGACCTGATTGCTGCCCAGAAGGTCATCATTGACACCCTCAAGCAAGAGGGTAAGACACAGAAATAAATTTCTGAACGAATAGGCTGTTCCCAGAGTGCTGTATCAAGGCACCTCAGTGGGAAGTCTGTGGGAAGGAAAACGTGTGGCAGAAAACGCTGCACAACGAGAAGAGGTGACCGGACCCTGAGGAAGATTGTGGAGAAGGACCGATTCCAGACCTTGGGGGACCTGCGGAAGCAGTGGACTGAGTCTGGAGTAGAAACATCCAGAGCCACCATGCACAGGCGTGTGCAGGAAATGGGCTACAGGTGCCGCATTCCCCAGGTCAAGCCACTTTTGAACCAGAAACAGCGGCAGAAGCGCCTGACCTGGGCTACAGAGAAGCAGCACTGGACTGTTGCTCAGTGGTCCAAAGTACTTTTTTTGGATGAAAGCAAATGTTGCATGTCATTCGGAAATCAAGGTGCCAGAGTCTGGAGGAAGACTGGGGAGAAGGAAATGCCAAAATGCCTGAAGTCCAGTATCAAGTACCCACAGTCTGTGATGGTCTGGGGTGCCATGTCAGCTACTGGTGTTGGTCCACTGTGTTTTATCAAGGGCAGGGTCAATGCAGCTAGCTATCAGGAGATTTTGGAGCACTTCATGCTTCCATCTGCTGAAAAGCTTTGTGGAGATTAAAAATTCATTTTTCAGCACGACCTGGCACCTGCTCACAGTGCCAAAACCACTGGTAAATGGTTTACTGACCATGGTATTACTGTGCTCAATTGGCCTGCCAACTCTCCTGACCTGAACCCCATAGAGAATCTGTGGGATATTGTGATGAGGAAGTTGAGAGACGCAAGACCCAACACTCTGGATGAGCTTAAGGCCGCTATCGAAGCATCCTGGGCCTCCATAACACCTCAGCAGTGCCACAGGCTGATTGCCTCCATGCCACGTCGCATTGAAGCAGTCATTTCTGCAAAAGGATTCCCGACCAAGTATTGAGTGCATAACTGAACATAATTATTTGAAGGTTGACTTTTTTTATATTAAAAACACTTTTCTTTTATTGGTCGGATGAAATATGCTAATTTTTGAGATAGGAATTTTGGGTTTTCATGAGCTGTATGCCAAAATCATCAGTTTTAAAACAATTAACGACCTGAAATATTTCAGTTGGTGTGCAATGAATCTAAAATATATGAAAGTTTAATTTTTATCATTACACTATGGATAAGAATGAACTTTATCACAATATGCTAATTTTTTGAGAAGGACCTGTATTTGTTTGGTGAGGAGCGGTATTATAGAACAATAGATGAAGGCCTGAACTCGCATTTTGGCTTTCTCAGTAGAATAAAACATTTATGTACTGACAAGAAGGCGAACCAATAACAGGCTTTATAATATCACAACTGCAATTTGTGGCTGAACTTGTCCCCAAACAATTCCAGCACATTGAAGCAATTATAGCAATCCCTTAAAGTCCTACATGTACTTTTAAGCACCATTAATACCAATATTAATTGGTATTAATGGTGGTGTGCTTCACGGCGTGAACGGTAAAGTTATGTTCTAAACACAAGAATCAGAATCAATAGCATCAGCAGACTGTTTAACTTTTACCATTAGCAGCTGAGACACAATTTAGTATGTTTTAGGTAATACACCAACCTATTTTATGCAGGTTATTGAGAAAAAAAATCAATAAAGAGGAACAAGTCCACGTTACCGGGACTATCAGTGCTAAAACCACTTGTATGAATAAAGTTTGAATCACAGATAGCTTTAGGTCCAGTTTGGTCTAGGTCTGTCAACAATGCCAAAGCACAATAAAAAGAACAATATTTAAATTTGTTTTGTTTAGTTTTGCTGGCAGTGCAGAACCCATGGAAGCCGGCGGCGCAGGAGCTTAACGTCTTGGGCGGCCAGCGGAGGGAACCTGTAGAGCCTTGATTGACCTCAGGAGGCTCGAGGTCATCATGGTAGGGCTCCTGTTCTATGAACCCTGTGTGAAGCTCTGGAGCTCGCAGGCCGTTAGGAGCAGGCTCTGGGGCCTGAAGGTGGTGACGAGGAGCAGGCTCTGGGGCCCAAAAGCGTCAACGAGGAGCTGGCTCTGAGGCTTTAAAATTGCATGCGGCAGCAGACATGCTGACCAGACCCTCTGTAAAAAGCTGTGGATGTTCTTAGGTAGACTTTAGAGTGGGAAGTCCCCTAGAACCTCTTGGGACAATACCCAGGTGGAGCCAAAACAAGCTTTGTACCCCAGAAGGGTGATCTCCTCTCTAGCTCATCCACCAGCACTGGAGAAGGCAGGATCTCAACATATTAATACAGGTCTCTTTTTGCCTTCTTCCGCTGCTACTGGATCCACCAGTCTCTGTAAGCTCGGTCCTTTTGGCTGGATTCTTCTGTCATGATGTGTGAGGTTGAGGCGGGACCAAAATGCAAACAGGAACGTAGTTGGTAGACGATGAAGGAGGTTTTTAATATTGAAACTTACAAAACTGAGCCATAACACAGGGAGCACATCGATGCAACAGAAGTATAGAAAGCAAACAGAGGCAACAAAAGACTCCAGCAGTGACTGACAAACAAAGGGGAGCTTAAATAACTGGATTACTGACAGGTGGCTTATTAGAAAACAGGCTGCAGGAGAGAGTTGAGACTAGACAGACAGGCAAAGGAAGGAGAACAAATATGAACAGAGTTGGAGAGGAAATAAATATCCAAGACTACACCCTGATCTAAGGAAAACTAATACAAAACAGAGAAAACCCCAAAACAACCCAATATATGACACTTGAGGAATCCGTAACTTTAAAGCTGCTGTCCGGAGTATTTGAGGGAGAGAGATTTTTATAAATCCCTCTCTCAAGGTCCCTTTCCAAAACATCCCTCCCCCTCCCTCTAGCCCCACCTCAACAGTTGTGAACGCGCATCACCTGTGTTATCACAGCGGGTCAAAGAGGAAAGCGCTATTGAGCATCACCCGACTGTATTTTGTTATGGATATTTCAGAAGTGAGCGAGTTCTCCATGACTGACGCTCTCTTCCAATATGGCGACTCTAAACAGAAGCGGCCTGTGTGCTCGGCCCCATAGCGCGATGCACATGTAAGTTGACTGACAGCTGACAAGGCGGAAACTGGAATTCTATTGGCTAACGAAATTCGGCGGTCAGTGTGAAAAGCATAGCATTCTATGGGAGGAAGACGGGACTTAGGAAGACTAACAAATATTGTGGAGCACTAGCCTTTTATCATAGCATTGAACCCCACTATCATTTTAAAGATTTATAAAACTTTGAAACATAAATATATCCTCCGGACTGCAGCTTTAACACTCAGCAGACAGGCTTTTTTTCAGCTGAAACACAGTAACCGGATACACATATGGCAGAGTGAGTATTTAACTTGTATACAGGGTGCCTTTAAAGATGCAGTCTTTATACTTTGCCAGGGAGTAGATTCATGTGTGTCTTGCCGTGGATGGAGACCATATTTGGCACACTCGAGAGTTTTGTTAAACCATGATGTTACTTGTAAAACTCCTTCCTTCTGAAAACTTGATCTGGGATTCATGGGTTCATCCAGTGCAATCTGGAATTAAATTTTTACCAGTCTACACTAGTGTATACCTAAAACCATATAAGTTTCATGAAATAAAATATTTTCATCAGTATTAAATCTATAAAATTCTGTCTCATGGGGGAATTCTCTTTTTCAGGAAGTTTAAATTGCATGAAGAGACTGAGAGGAATATCTCATAAAAATGAACACTCTTTGGTTGTGCTCTGTATCCAGGAAGCCTCCCTTTCAACTCCTCTGGGCTTTGGGGTTGTAGTTCAGGTATTTTTGAGCTTTTAAGATTCTAATCAGCTCCACCTGTTTTTAAAAACAATACCTTGTTGCAACGATTATGCATCATAGGGATGAAGGTGGCTCAAGAGGTAGGAGTTTGTTCTGTAACTGGTGGGTTGCCCCCTGCTCCATCTGCCTTACCTGTGCATGCCTCACTTCTGTCAGTGTGCCCCAGGGCAGCTGTGGGCTACACTGTTGCTTACCATCACCAGTGTGTGAATGTGTGCGTGAATAGGTGAATGTAGGGTAAAAGCGCACTAAGTGCATTGGGGTCCTCTGCCTTGCAGGTCAACATAACAAATGTCTAAAAGGAACAAAAGCAGAAAAAATCCTTTCAGCTGCACAGCATCCAAAACCAAAGGAAATAACTGTCCAGACAAGTAAAAAAATAGTTAACAAAACTACAATTCTAGAATATGACTAGAGAATGAATGTTCTGATTTTCTTTAGCATTAATAAATGGTATATATATCTCTCTCTCTCTCTCTGATTTATGCTGATCATAATTTACATTATCTAAGCACTCTGACATGAAGTTCAGGAAAGAAAAATGAGAAGAATGAACTCAAAGCTTTAATCTAGCATTCACCTTAGACTGCTTCTTCTGTGGGAACAGTTTAGAGCTCAGCAGGTATATAATAAAGATACTCATATTTATACTTAAAAAGTAGCCTATAAATTACAACATGAGGAACAAGACAAAGTGTATTAACTAAATAAACAAGTGTTGAACATCTCCATGAATGGATCAGGAAGTGTTTTTATTTTGATATTTTAAGCCATAAGTGTAATTTTGCTGGTGTCTTAGCAGCAAGAGAATGTCAGAGATAAGTTACATTTATTTTGTTCTAAAGTGATCCAAATTCATTTAATACAGCTTTCATTTGGAGAGACATTCATGTGGTCATTATTATGAAGCTACAGCTAACAGGAACAAGTGTCCATGTGCCATTAATATCCCATAATAATCCACTAAGGTCTCTGGCTAAAAATCAAGCTCATCCTTTCACAGTAAAACGTGTGCAGCATCTGGAGTCTGTATCTCACGTAGCTTCCTTTCACTCTTCATTACATGAGATAAAAAATAACGAGTCTCAGACCAGGAGTCCAAGTAACGTCTCAAGTTTTCAGAGCACAAGTATAAGTTGAGTCAGAAGTTTTTTTCTTTTTGCAACTTAAGTTCTAATCCAGTCGGAGTCTCAGACTTGACAAGAAGCATCTCTGCAATGCTCCCTCACAAACATGGAAGTGCTCCACTGTGTGACTTTCCTATAAAGGCCTTAAAGATGAAAGAATGATGACATGACCCCCTCCTCACCTGACCTAAACAATATTTAGAACTTATGACCTTTCTTAAATGGGAGATTTACATGCTTATTCTCACTTAAATAGAAAAAATAAACAAGTGAGAATAATTTTTTTTATTTTTCATGTAGTTGCTTTATAATTCTTCACACAAATATTTGCCCAATAATTATGCACATTTAAATATTCTAAGAAATTCCAAACCTCAGTTTTCCTTTTCTAAATATTCAGGTCTGAGGTTTAATTTTAGATTGACTGAGCACTGTAGCTGGTTAACAATAAAATGAATCTTCAATAACATAGAACAAATAAAGTGCAGATATTGACAGGAGTAGCTAACTTGACTTGTAAAGTTTTTGTTTCTGGAAGACAAACAACTAATTCCCTGCCCTGCTCTGCGTTTCGACTTTCAGTTCAGTTTAAATTTTTCTAAAATTGTAGAAATTGTAAACACAGTCAGCAGGATACACTTCAACCTCCTCAACAGATACAGTATTTGAGAGACACAAGTGGACCTCCTTTTAAAATCATGCTGCCCTACTGCCAACTCCTTCTACCATTTTAGCACATACACATTTTGCTCGTGTAATTCTCTCATCTGCTTCTTGAAAGTTGAAAGTTTAATGATAATGAGTTTTAAAAAAACCCCAAAGAAAGCATGATAGCTTATTTTGTCTTGGACACTTTTGTCTGTGTTGATGAGGCCTTGGAGAAATAACGGGCTAAAGGAACTGATGTTTTGAATGTAAATCTTCCTCCTCTGTCTGTGTGTGAGAAAGAATCCTGGTTTGGTGGATCCAGCAGTTTTTCTTTTTCTGTTGATGTATGCTCTCTTTAGAAAGTACTTTTATAAAAAGAATATAAAGATTTAATTTTGAAACCAACCTCATCTTGGTGGCCTTCACACACTTCTTCAATGAAGCCAATGTATTTTCCCACCAAAGTTCAACAGGTTCAGCATCAGTTATATTATTGCTATTGAATTTTGTTAACACTTTAGCTTTAAAAACATCCATCCATCCATTCTCTGTACCTGTCCATCCTATGCAGGGTTGCGGGGGGGAGGGGGGAGGGGGGGCTGCTGCCTATCTCCAGCAGTCACGAGGCGAGAGCCGGGCTACACCCTGGACAGGTCGCCAGTCCAACGCAGGGCAACACAGAGTATCCTGTGTAAAGTGCCACGGATTACCTGCTTAAGGAGACTCTCGTGTTACGATACGTTTGACAAGCTCACTAACATGTATCTAATGTCACCTCTCACTAACGCCTGGATAATAGTCTTCTTCTTTGTAGTTCTATAGCGTTGGCAAACAAAACTTTGGTTTCATTACTGCCGCCAACTGGCTTGGAGTGTGGACTGCAATGACGTTCAAACAAATTAAATTAAAAAAGAGGAACCCTTATATCCTATCATACAAGTGAGTTTGTTTTAGAAGCTAAAATGAAACCATAAAACATTTACATTTACAATTTCTTTGAAAAATATCATTTATTTCTAACTCAATCCTGTTTTTCAACAAATTATGAACTAGTTGTCTTCTTCATACAACTGAACATGTTCTATGGTTTCATTTACTCCACAATGATTACATTTCCTTGTTTTATGTTTTCCTTTAATGATTAAAGTACTATTTAATTCAGTGTATCCAAATCTAAGTCGAGATATTAAATTGTCTCCTCTCTCCTGGTCCTTTCTGTCCAGCAAGTTCAAATGCTGCAACAAACACTGTTCTCCTCGTCATCTGATAGTGTTTGCCTCCTCCTCTACCAAACTTTAACTTCTACCTTTATTTTACCTATCTAGTAGAAATTATCTTATTTTCCACCATCTTCACATTATGTGCATTGTATTATATTAATTATATTATTCTCTTAATATTGTTAAAAACAATATTTACAGCAATAGTAGCAATAACAGTAATGTTAGTAAAAAATATCAGCAATAGAAGTAAAAAAAGATATACTCTGGAATAGTGATAAAGGGCACAACACACAATGTGACAAAATAGTGGCAATAAATTACATGTCTATCTAATTTTAAATGTTTCATGATCTTATCATTCTTATCTTCCCATCCAATCTTATCATCATCAGACCAGAAGCAAACGAAAAATAAAAAACATAATAGGCATAAAGCGATGTAAGGTGAGGCGATGGTCTACACTCCAAGCCAGTTGGTGGCGGTAATACACCAAATTTTTTTTTGCCAACTGCTACAGATAGCCATCCAGCTGCCATCTTAATTACTAAAGCAGCGCAAATTCGGGTAAATTCCCGAACCCCTTAATTTGCACTGCATGTGCTCTGCTCAGCCACGCACTCCGCAGCAAAAATGCTCCCTTTTTAGTCAATGAGAGCCTTTCTGCTGCTGCTGCTGAGCGGCGCCGGGCGTTGGCCGCCGTTTGGCCATCCGGCAAAAATAGTATCGACTCTATTTTTGCCGGACACCGGAGCAAGTCCGCAGTCAATCTACACAAATCACTAGGCACCAACAGGATATAGAAAAAGCACATTTCTGGGTGTTTTTCAAAAGAAATCAATAAAAGCGGACTATAAATTTTTTTGTAAGCACAACTATATTAATATAACCCTGCGTATATTTATACATATGCTGTCAAAAATATCTTGACACAATAACAGAGAATAACTGTTCTTTTCTGTTTGTCTTCCACGGAATGAAGAACATTGTTCTAACTTCTGCATTTATTACTGGCTTTTATCACGAGATCTCGCAACTCCCATGCATGCTTCTTTGAGCACCTCTGGGCTGCGGACCGGAGCGGAGCGGATCTAGAGCGTATGCAGTTGAAATTGGAACAGCTGCGGAGTGCGTGGCGGACCGGACCGGAGCCGAGCGCATGCAGTGGAAATTAGGGGTAAATGGCTGTAATCTGCTACCTCAGATTCACTACAGCCTGGGTCTGTGCACAGCAACTTAACACTTAATAGCAGAAACTATTCTTCTGTGATGCATACAATCTGACTTTGATCAATATTCATTGTCATTTTGTGTGATTAATTTAAAATTGATTCAATATCAAATGAACCACAAAAAAATATCAAACATCTACACACTACAAAAACAATTTTATGTCAATGTAATTGAAGAATGAAACCTTTTTTATAGCCTACATGAAATTACAAATACAGGGTCACTCACGAGTGTTGTTCTTGAAAAACAAAACCTGTATAATCTTTCAAATAATCCCCTTTAAATCTATAATAGTCTCTTAAAGTCCTTGAATGATGTTAAAATCTACTGGCTGGTGACGTCCCAAATGTTTAATCTCAAATTTTAGTTCTAGAGGCAACGTGCTAAATTTAGACTTCATCATAAAATCTACTTCATAAATTTTTTTTGTCTTGCTAGCTACCAAGGATATTAGATGACTGCACACTCCTATCCAACAGAACGTAAACGTGACGTGTGCTATTCCGATATTTTAATATGAGTTATGCTGCACAATCAATGTTTGCATTTGGCAAAACGGGGCACGTCACTTCCTGCTGTGGTTTGATAGTGGGATCTCTTCATCTCCTTCTAAATAAATTCTGGCAGACTGCACATCTCTTTCTCTATTGAGGAAGGCAGTGGAATCTCAGGTTGGGGCCATGGCCATGCCTCTTGGCTGTCTACTGAGCGCACGTTGGGAGCTTCCAGAGGATTTAGCCTACTGAGCTTGTCAGTATTCTGGCAGACTTAGATAGTTATACACAAATGTTAATAACAGAATCTTCTTGGTAACAGATTCGGTCTTTATATAAAATTACTCTCTAAAGAAAGTTCTACTGATTAATTTATCCATGCCGCGCATAGAGCCTCCAAGCAACATCTGGTGGGGCCGGGCCCCACCAGATGTTGCCCCAATTGCAGAGACGCCACAGGATGGAAACCTTCACAGATGCCTTCCATATCTAAACAAAATATCGCTGAATGACCTCAAACTCTAATCAAACCTTGATAGCAATCTTCCTCAACAGTGGCTTTCTCATTGCTGCTCTCCCATAAAGCTTTGACCTGTGAAGAACCAGGGAAACAGTTGTTATCTGCAGAGTCGCTCCCATCTCAGCTGCTGAAGCTTGTAACTCCTTCAGCGTAGTCATACGTGTCCTGGTGACCTTTCTCATTGATCTCCTTCTTGCATTGTCACTCAGTTTGTGAGGATAGACTGATAGGCAGATTTACACATGGGCCATAGTCCTTCCATTTCCTGATGATGGATTTAACTGAACTCCAGGAGGTGTTCAGTGCCTTAGACAATTTTTGTATTCCTCCCCTGACTGATACTTGTCAGTATACTTTTTTCTGATTTGATTGGAGTATTCTTGTGTCTTCATGCTGTAATGGTAGCTAGGAATACTGATTAACAGTGAATGGACCTTCCAGACAGAGTTGTCTTTACACCATAATCACTTAAGACACTCTCGCTGCACTCAGGTAATCTCCATTCCACTCATTATGAGACTTACTAGCACCAATTGGGTGGACCTCTGTTTAATTAGGTCTGAATATGTATGCAATAACTTATTGTGGCCCTTTGGCTTGTGGCCCTTGTTGCTGAAACGGGTTGGTCTACCAATTGACTTTTTTTCTCTGTGTTTCCAGTTTTCCTGGAGTCTTCATCTCATCTGAATTTTGACACTCTCCATGCAACTTGGAAGTTGGTGAAGCTGTGCCAGAAACTGTTTGGATTTTTATTAATCTACACACAGAAGTCCTTAAACCCTATGAAATGTTTTTGTTCATGATAACATCAAAAAGCAAAACAATAAAAACATATCAAAAGCTTTAAAGGCAATAAAAAAATAATAATAACAAAAAACTGTCATAATATATGTTTCAAAACCATTGGCCATAACTGCTTGCTTTTTTCATTTCTTTCTTAGAAAGTCCACATAAACTCCATTCATGGTACTAAACTGTTTGCTCCAAGCTTGTAAGAAGCCCCCACAGGGCTATAATCTGATCAATGTTGTGAAAACAATTTTGATAATGCAGAGGAATTAAACCGACAAGACCCCCTGTAGACTGTTCCATTTGAAACCAATGGCACGCAGGCCGAGGCTAATGACTCGGCTTACTCCTACTTGGCTGAGAAAATGTGTTTGAATAGTACTTAAGGGACCCCTTAATATTGAATGCATAGTGAGCTAATTAGTTGTGCTTAGATACTAAACAGTATACAATACAGTAGTTCTGTAATGGACTGGAAACCTGTCCATTTTAAACCTTACCACTCACCCACATAATGCCCCTAATAGGCTTTCTGATGGTAATTTTTCAACCTATGATATAAAAGATTATATTTATATATATTATAATAAAATATTCCCCTCTCGCCCACCGCAGGCGTTTTTTTTTTCTTTTTCCCATGCATTCCAAACTTGGGTACTGCACTTTTCTGGACTGAGATGTCTGAGGTTCTTCCAGTGATCTGCTGAAGCAATTCCTCCAGTTTGGGGGTCACTGCCCCGAGTGCTCCGCTTACCATGGGTACTACTGTCACCTCCACCTTCCAAGCGTTCTCTAGCTCCTCTCTGAGCCCTTGGGATTTCTCAAGTTTCTCATGTTCTTTCTTCTTGATGTATATGTATATATATGTGTGTATATATATGTGTGTATGTATATATATATATATATATATATATATATATATATATGTATGTATGTATGTATGTATGTATGTATGTATGTATGTATGTATGTATGTATGTGTGTGTGTGTGTGTGTGTGTGTGTGTGTGGGTGGGTGGGTGTGTATAGGTGTGTGTGTAGGTGTGTGTGTGTGTTTGTGTGGGTGTGTGTGTGTGGTAGTGACACAATATCAAACAGCATAACATGCTATTGAGCAAAAAAGATATATGTAGGGTTAAAGTTACATGGAAACTTTATGACAGAGCTTTATACCCCTCATAAATTAAAATACTAAGAAATAGCAAAATAACAAAAAAACAAACGAATCTTACATAATCTTACATGAAGATATACCAGGTCTGGTATCCTGCTTGGCTGCAATGCCCTGTTGGACGGGGGGCATCGACTGGGATGATCCTCCCAGTAACTGAACATCCACTGTGTCCTGTTATTAACTTTTTACTTTCTGTAACATAGTAAGTTCTCTTATATCAGATCTTCTGTTCCTTCTGTGTTTCTGCTCTGTCTTCTCAAACCCCCAGACGGTCGTGGCAGATGGCCGCTCCTTTTCCTCTCCACCGTCGCTACATGCTTGCTCAGTATGAGGGATTGCTGAAGGATTGCTGTGGTTGGAAAGTCTGCATCAACGGGGCCCAACCTCACGCCAATGACTGACGCAATCTGCTGGGATTCCTTAAATAGGAAACTTTTTAAGTGATTGGAATGTTTGGATAAATGTATAGACAATGCCTTGAGATGACATCTGTTGTGAATTGGCGCTATATAAATAAACTGAATTGAAATTGAATTGAATTGAATTGAATAACCCAATATAAGTACTGCCAGACCTGTAGAATCTGTCATGGCTGTCTTTTAGTGACACTCTAGAGCAGAAACAAACACCATCCTGAAAAGCAGTTTTAAGTTGTTTATTGTAAAAAAAAAGAATTGATTTGACTTTTTCTCTCAGAGGAGTGATGACTCCCTGTACACACGTGAGGGCTAGGGAGATTCAAGCATGGGAACATTTATGTTTAATGGTTACTTGTCTCAGTGTCTTTTCCTTCTTTTTGACAAAGATGAAACCATCTACCAAAGAAGAAAAAGCTGGATTAAGGATTTCTCTGGTCAATGAGTCCCCAATGTATTTCTCTATAACTTCCTTTCAGGATGGGATAAGTTGTAGAGCCTGCTAGCTGGAAGAGGAGGATCAGGAAGTAAATGAATCCTAAGGTCTGTTGGGAAGCAAGGAAGGGGCAAGATCTTTATGACAAGATCTTTACAATGTTGGTCACCACCACCAGCGAATGAATGGGCGAATGACTGATTGTAGTGTAAAGCTTTTTGGAGTCCTTGGACTTCATAAAGTGCTACACAAGTACAGACCATTTATCATTTAAAAAAACCCAGCAGATCTACAGGTCCTTCTCAAAAAATTTGCATATTGTGATAAAGTTCATTCTTTTCCATAATGTAATGATAAAAATTAAACTTTCGTATATTTTAGATTCATTGCACACCAACTGAAATATGTCAGGTCTTTTATTGTTTTAAAACTGATGATTTTGGCATACAGCTCATGAAAACCCAAAATTCCTATCTCAAAAAATTAGCATATCATGAAAAGGTTCTCTAAACGAGCTATTAACCTAATTATCTGAATCAACTAATTAACTCTAAACACCTGCAAAAGATTCCTGAGGCTTTTAAAAACTCCCAGCCTGGTTCATTACTCAAAACTGCAATCATGGGTAAGACTGCCGACCTGACTGCTGCCCAGAAGGCCATCATTGACGCAGCACTGGATTGTTGCTCAGTGGTCCAAAGTACTTTTTTCGGATGAAAGCAAATTTTGCATGTCATTCGGAAATCAAGGTGCCAGAGTCTGGAGGAAGACTGGGGAGAAGGAAACGCCAGAATGCCTGAAGTCCAGTGTCAAGTACCCACAGTCAGTGATGGTCTGGGGTGCCATGTCAGCTGCTGGTGTTGGTCCACTGTTTTATCAAGGGCAGGGTCAATGCAGCTAGCTATCAGGAGATTTTGGAGCACTTCATGCTTCCATCTGCTGAAAAGCTTTATGGAGATGAAGATTTCATTTTTCAGCACGACCTGGCACCTGCTCACAGTGCCAAAACCACTGGTAAATGGTTTACTGACCATGGTATTACTGTGCTCAATTGGCCTGCCAACTCTCCTGACCTGAACCCCATAGAGAATCTGTGGGATATTGTGATGAGGAAGTTGAGAGACGCAAGACCCAACACTCTGGACGAGCTTCAGGCCGCTATCGAAGCATCCTGGGCCTCCATAACACCTCAGCAGTGCCACAGGCTGATTGCCTCCATGCCACGCCGCATTGAAGCAGTCATTTCTGCAAAAGGATTCCCAACCAAGTATTGAGTGCATAACTGAACATAATTATTTGAAGGTTGACTTTTTTAATATTAAAAACACTTGTCTTTTATTGGTTGGATGAAATATGCTAATTGTTGAGATAGGAATTTTGGGTTTTCATGAGCTGTATGCCAAAATCATCAGTTTAATAACAATAAAAGACCTGAAATATTTCCGTTGGTGTGCAATGAATCTAAAATATATGAAAGTTTAATTTTTATCATTACATTATGGAAAAGAATGAACTTTATCACAATATGCAAATTTTTTGAGAAGGACCTGTATGTATTCCTCGAGTACATTGGAAGGGGCAGTGGGTGGAAATTCAGTGGTCCTAGATGACAATGCTGGAACAGCTGACTGTAACAGATGAGAGACAAAATTAGTTCCAACATCCCTTACTGTGTCTAGGTTGTTGAGGCTTATGTTTTTAAAGCTGTTGAAATTCTAAAATAACTAGAGTTCTTGGTGTGAAAGACATAGAAGCTAAAGGTTTTTTTGCGATGGTTGCCAGAAACTACAAACTGTAAAGTTTTGGTTCAATGGGTGATAATTTCCAAATATTTTCCATTGAAAGTTGGGACTAACACTTGGGACTGACGCTAGAGATGGAAAAGCTCAAACGGGATAAACCGCTGTTTTACAAGATCTGTGTGATTTGGGTTTCATTCTGAGCCAGAATGGACAAGAGCATGAACAGGAAAGAGTCGTTGAAAAGAGGGTTCATATTCTGGTGACAAGGTTTGAAATCTATGGCTAATTCCACCACAGAATTATTTCCTTGTTTTAACACCCTGTCAGGTGCGGTGTGATGCAGCAAGGACCCAAACGCAGACGCTGGTAGAAGTCATAGGTTATTTATTAAAGTGCTGCTGGTGGAGGAGGTGATGATGATGATGATGATGACGGCAGGAACGGAGAGACAGGACATCGGACGAGCGGGACAGGATAACAGCAGGACAACACACCATGGAGACATCGACAATGATCCGGCGGTGAGTGAGGGGAAGTGACGGGTTATAAAGGCAGAAAGTTAAGGAGGATCAGGTGTGGTTGATTGGAAACACAGGTGAGGACGATGATTAGGAGAGGGTGAATAGGCCAGCAAGACACATCCAAACTCATTTAGTGGACACTTCTTTACTTACTGAATGGTCAAATATGGGTTTTAACTCCCCGACAAACTCGGCATTAGTGGATAGATGGATAGTTTGATTTTTTTACACAATTCCAAAACTTTTCCATGGCCTGAAAATTTGATTTTCAAATTCCATGACTTTTCCAGGTTTGACTGTATGAACCCTGTCTGATGATCTCTACATGACATATTCCTCAAATGCATTTACTAACGAGTAACTAATCAGTTAATTCACATTATTTTGAAATATATTCCCATAACGAGTCTTGCTTTGTTTTTGCATGGGCTGTTGAATCCAGGGGAAGGGGGCATCGTTTACCCTGTTGAGCCTGAGTTTGGCAGATGGGGACAAGAGTTATATAGTGTTCTTGACATGTGTCCTATCTTCTTCAGTTTGGTGGTATAATGGGCTGAGGGCAGACAGGTAGGTGAATGGTTTCCACGGAGGAGGAGAGCAATATATAAGAATGCAGCGTGAGAAGAGACAAGGAGTTCGGACTTCTTCATCAAGCACTTGAGTACTTGGGAACACATGATCTAAGAGACAAAGAGAACAAGAGATACATTACTTGTAACAGAAAAAAGATTTCCAGCAACAAGGACCCTTGTTACCACTGTAAGGGGGCATAGAATCTGGGGATCCTCCTCTTCTAAAACCAGTCCTTTAGACTACCGCCTGATGAGCAAAGAAAGCTGGCTCCAGCTGCACCTGCCAGCCAATCCTTGCAACGGAGGAGGAGGAACAAAGACATACACATACAGAAACCCGTTCATAGCCTTAGCAGAAATGGCAGAATTAAGAAATTATTTAATCAGAATCTCTCTGACTACATCAAGTATGCTAAAAGATCTAAAAAAGCAACTTATCTAGCCCTGATCTAAAATAAAAATTAAATGAGAACCAAAGTAATTGAATGTGTCATTCTAGAAAAGATTGGAAAAAGCTAAGCCATTTCAAGAGCTTTGGCAATCTACAGAACCGCAGTTCAAGCCTTTCTCCACAAAATTACTTCAAGAGCATATTGATAACTCATCGAGGAGGCCAGAAAATATTGGTGTGAAGGTCTGAAGTGTTGGAGGTCTCACTTGCCACAGTTAGTGTTCATGATTCAACAAGAAGAAGAAGGACTTGGGTAAAAATAGGAGAGTTCCAAGGCCGAAACCACTGCTGACCAAACAGAACACGTTTGCCTGAAAACATCTTGATGATCCCCAAGTGTCGTAATTAAAGCTTTAGACTCTGAATCAGGCAGCAACCACCACCAACAAACAAGAGTTTCTTATTAAATATTAATTTGAGGTTCTGGTGTTAGGATTCAATGATTGTGTGCTGGGTATGTGGGTGTGTGTGGGTGTCTCCTTTCCTCTCTGTAGGGTGTGACGGGCAGGAGCTGCACCAGCTGATTCTCATCAGCCTCATAAGTGCTGGATTAGGTGGAGTTTAAAAGAGAAGCGGTTCCCTGAGGCTGACACCAGATGGTTTATTCACCTAGCGTGGTATCAGGCCACTTCAGTAACTTAACTTGTGCATTAAAAATTATTTTGTCAATGTGTTAATTACCTTCCATGTCCTCCTCATAGATTCCGGCCCCTGGATGTTCCTTCCTAGCCCTTGATCTCTCGCTCTAGCCAACTTCCCCTGTGCTCTATATGCTCCCTTAAATTGACGAGCTCTCCCTCTAGGAGTGAGGAGGAATCAGCCAAGAAACTGGAATTTATAGGTAATAGATCGGTGGCTGATTTTGCAATCGAGTTCTGCGGCTGAGTGGAACTCACTGGCTCTCAAAGGGGATTTTTACTATGCCTTAAATGATAAAAAACAAAGATAATCTGGCGATTTGTGATGAGCCTGAAACTCTTAACAGTCCGATAGACCTGGCCATCATAAAAAGAAAAAGGACTACACATCCAAGTTGTCCTTTTAATTTTTTTTAAAATTACTTATATGATGCTCTACCGGTTGAGATTCGCTAAAGTGTTGCACATGCAACATCACACATTGTTAATAAAACTTGAGTCAACCCATTGTGCACTAAAGCTTAGCAGTGACGTTGGACAAACAGACAAACTCCATAAGTCTGTGTGGTAACCCCAAAAGCAGACACCTTTGATACAAGAGCAGGTCGCCAAGTAGCTTGTTGTGAATACCCGGCAGATCTGTGTCTGAAAAGCAGTGACAAGAAGGCATCTCATACCGTGGCTTCAGGTGCTCCGGGAGACAGCGAAATCCGACTTTTGCAACCATTAACAGCGGCTTGTCATCCAGTATGATCAGTCCGGCTGTCTTGGTAATGGTCTTTTTGACCTTTTCGCTGTCCTTAGGCATTTTCTCCTTGTTGTTTTAATGTATCTTTTGGTGTCGGCTGGCTCAGTCTTTTTGTCAGGGTCCCGTATCAGATTCTCAGTGCTGAATGCAGTTCAGTCTTTTCCACCAAGTGAAATGCCCAATTTGCACACTGCTGCCTAACCCTAACCCGGCTGCCTTCGCTGTTCAGCTTAGAATACTTCCAAACTGCTGACGTTTTCACTCTAGTGAGGCGACACGTTTGCCCTACATTAGCCTACTAGTTAGCAGCTCACTATTGTGTTGTCTCAACTCCCTGCCTGACGTAGATTGTGTGAGGTTACGGTGTTGTTGTCGTCCATGCAATAGTGAATATTGATGTAGTGGAACTTATTGAAATTTAAATTAAACCACTGTCAACCTGTTTGACAATCTCTGTCTCAGAATGAATTTAAAACGCCATGGGAAGGGCATGTCTCACACCCAAAGAGAGAGAGAAGCCATGTCATCTGGCTGTTGTCTGTAATGCGGCTCACCCCAGCACTTCATCTCCTCTAGTCTGGTTCGCCCTAAAGCATCACCCTTCAGTGAACCTGTGGGTACTGACAGGCATCCAGAAAGACTTGGCACAGGTCTGCGATCTCCAAGTGCTTTTCTAGTTCATTCAATGTAATATCCCTGTCCAGACTCTCAATCCTCCCATCTGTGTTACAGCCTTGGATGGCAGTTCCATGGCCTCCATCATTTTATTTGAAAAAACAACCAACCTTTTAATATTTTTTGTTGCTTTTTTTGTCAGATATTAACATTTGCTAATGTTCTGAAACATTTAAGTGTGATGGAAAAAGCAAAAAAAAAGAAGAAATCAGTTTTTAGGGTAAATACTTTTGCATTTAATATAATATATCAAAGGTTTCTGAAGAAATTAATTACTGTTTAAAATTTTATAACTGTGCTTATTCTCTCCTATAAAAAAACCATGGGTGATCATATCATGCTTACAGCATTTTTCTTTTTATTGAAAAAATTAAGACACTCATTTTCTGATTTGCTGCTCTTGTTGCATAAAAGAATGATACACTTTCTTTCTTACATTGCTTTTTTATTTTGATTAACCAAAACTGCATATTTACTAGGAACTGTAACATTTTTAACGTTACAAAAAGGATGGCATCATTATTTAAAATAAGTTTAAATTGATTTTAGTTCGCGGAATATTTAGTTCAATCTGAAATATTGGTACTAAATTCCCATTATAAATATCTCTCTCCCTGCAACAGATGGTTTCAGTCTTCTGTAATGTTGTCATTATACTTGATACGTCTCTTGTTTTTGACACCACTGCCTGAATTTTCCCCTGGATTTTATCTGCAATCATGCTGTCTGCTTTATTGTAAACACCACACTCGAAACCCCCAACACTCCCCCAAGATTGTTGTCTTTAAGAGGTAATTGCACCAAATCATAGCATTCATCAGCCCATCTCAATCACTCTAGCAACATGGTAATGAATAAAAAATCATCTCTGTTCTTCCAAGCAACATGTGATAAGAGGTCACAATATGATGTTAAAGATCACAGGCCATCATCCATTCCTTCTGGCTGAATCAGCTCTCCTGTGCAATCATTTGTGTGGGATCAATACTGATGGCGTACAATGCTGGTATCATGGTGGCAATTACAGGCTTGGAGACCGAGCAGGCTTAGATTCAACAGGGTGACCAGGTGCGTTTGGATGTGCATGCAGAGCCGAGTGATTTGACTGAGCCTTTGGTGATGACAGCTACACTGTAATTTTCATTACTGAAGAGTCTGGTTGTGGGGTGTGTCACTGCATCACAACAATTTAGAACTAGTGTATGGTGAAATATTTATACGTGCGCTTATTAGACTATTTCATCTCGGGTCAAACAGAAACTGTGATAACACTTTTCATGACAGTCTCCACTGATGACAAGTGCCAATACAGCCATCAATGCAACAAATATTACACTTAATTTAGAGCAAGCTGTTATGTATATAAAATCTATCATTCACCTGTCTCTACCCTCTGTAAAGGCCTATCTACAACATATTTCTAATCTTACTTGGTGTTGCACTAAGGACTACCCCGCACTGAGCATGGGCATTACATCAAACTCATCCTTGCCTAAACTAAAGTGCACTCCCATCCAAGAAGTGGACTCTTCGAAAATGATAGAATCATTATTGACAAGGTATGATAGGTGAAGCAATGGGATAGGCAATATAAACTTATAATGGATCGTGATATTGTGTAGACAAATGCGGATTTAAGCAACAAGGCAGTTTAAAGTGCTGCAGACAAACAAAAAGCATTACAGTGCAGTGGCATAATAAAGCAAAGTAATGAAAAGTTGGAATACAGGCTAAAATGAATGTTCCAATTCCTATTAATTGAAGGCAGCTCTCAACAAATGTTTTTTTTTGCCTTGATCTAAAGGAACCCTGTGTTTCAGCATTTTTGCAGTTTTCTGGAAATTTGTCCCAGATTAGACGAGCATAAAAACTAAATTCTGCCAAGGCCGCCTTAATGCACGGGCCAACCGGGGCGGTGGCCAGGGGCCTATGACGCTCAGGGGGCCTGTCATTTCAGGTAAAAAAAAACAAAAAGAACAAAAGAAACGTTTTATTACTTGTCAGGTTTTCTGTCAATCATCTTATATGCTAATTTAATGCTGCTGATTGATCCAAATTACAAGTGACCTACTTCACCCACGTGGCCTCTAAAGTTCCCATTGCACCATGAGCTCACCAATCAAACAATTTAGACAATTTCAGGGCGGGGTCATCTGGATGTAAAGAAACGTGGAAAAATGTCGGGGAAGAAATTTGAGAGCAGTGCTCATAAAAGAAAAGCGATTCGTGAGAAGGAGCTTCGAGACAAAGACATAAGAAAGAAAATGCCTAAGCTGACAGAATTCTTTAAGTCAGCTAAAGAAGTTGGACATGACTCGCTCTCTGACACACCGGGCAGAGAGGAGCAGCAGCAGCACCTGTAGGCATGGAGCAGCCCGCGCAGCAGGGAACCTACCGCAGGTGAGGAGGCGCAGCTGATAGGAGCGAGACATGTGAGATTTCTACTGCAGGTTTTCGTTTTTTTTCACTTTTTCTTTTCTAAATACACACTGGATATTTTAGTTATTTTGGAAATACAGTCATTTCACAGTGGATTATTCTTTTCAGCACGGAAAAAACAAAGGTAAGGGAAAATGTATGCTCTTGTTTTTCAAATGCTGTACGTATTCTTGGGCTTTTTTTGCTGTTCATTTGCTGAAATTTGCACGTATCGTGTTGAAACTTGCTGCTTTAGAATCTGTGACATGCTGGCTTTCAGGGAAGGCAAAGTTTGCTCGGTTCTGTTCGGCAGGGTGACCGACAGGTTCGGTTGAATGTGTTCATGTAAAAATTGCAAAATAGCACAACTGCCCTTTTAATTGCTTGTTATTTTTTCTGGGTTTGGAGGTCACAGAAAATATTTATGAGTCTTTAGCTGAGATTCTGAGGTTTATAATGATAGGACATGCTTAGCAATCAGTGACCACAGGTCAACTAAATTCGGACATTCTCTCCGCCCTTCCCCCACAGTGACCCGGCGGCGGGGCTGTGGGGTGGAACAGGTTAAATGTAAATCAATAAGCACTTGCTGACACATTGGTCATATTGCTGCCCATGGTGCTGAAAGGAGTGTGTGTGTGTGTGTGGGTGTGTGTGTGTGTGCATGATGCACAACAACCTCAGCTGCTTTTGTTTAGGTTTCTATTCCAAGTTATAAATCTGCACATAGATTTTATTTTTCATTTTAAATCATGCTTTTTGTTCCTGTACTTTTGCTTTTTCTGCACCCTGCTGTAATGCTTTTGATGTTTTATGTAAAGCACTTTGAATTGTCCTGTAACATGAATTGTGCTATACAAATAAACTTGCCTTGCCTTCTTTAAAGAGAAGGTCCTTGCACTGACTTGTTAGCTGCTGTTCTTTGTTTCTGCTGTCATCACTATTTGATGTTTATGCAGAGGTGATGGTGGTATTCACTACTTTGTTATATGTTTTATGGTGTTCAATACAAAAATAAAATAGATATGTTGGCTTTGATAATATATTTTCAATTTTCAGCATATCCATTTATCTATGATAGATAGATAGATAGATAGATAGATAGATAGATAGATAGATAGATAGATAGATAGATAGATAGATAGATAGATAGATAGATAGATAGATAGATAGATAGATAGATAGATAGATAGATAGATAGATAGATAGATAGATAGATAGATAAGATAGATAGATAGATAGAGTATCTATCTATACACACATATAGGAGCCGTATATAACACACACACATATATAAGGGCCGTGGGTGGGGTGGGGGGGCTACTGAGCCTCTCTGCCCCGGGGCCTATCAGCTGGTTAAGGTGGCCCTGAATACTGCATCTCCATGTTTGATTCTTTCTGGGGATGTACAATAGGTTAGAACTACAAGGCCTGAGTGGTCTGGAAGGTTGATATAGTGATTCAACTGAAGAAAGTTATGGCACATCCATGGAATAATTTGTTCTAAGCATCTACTCAATGCTTGAATGGGTTCATGGTCACCTGGTGACATTGTGATATAGAGCTGTGTATCATCTGCATAATTATGTTAACCTATTTTATAATTTGTTGTAATACTAATAATATAAAGTAGTGGGAGCATGTAGATATTGAATAAACTGCGTATAATAACAATGGGAACCGGAGGTATGTAAAGGGCTGGTGTCATACCATTTGAGGACATCAGCTGTGTTGATGAATAAATAACCCCTCTATTGTTTAAAACAAATACCCAGCTTTACATTCAGAAAATGATGACCAGTTAGTTTGCCTTAGTAACTAGCTAAAATAGGTTCAAAGGACCTCGTGTAAATGTGAAAGTGTAGTTTAAAACAAAAGTTACATGCATCTCTCTTGTATTTCCTTAAAATGAAGAACATTTATTTACACTGGTACTACTTCAGTCATCTTTAGGAATGTTGAATTATCCTGATTAATCTTAATTAATTCACAGCCACCCAGTGATTAATTTGATGAAAATCCTTAATGTTTGACAGCCCTCATACACTATATATATATATATATATATATATATATATATATATATATATATATATATATATATATATATATATATATATATAGGGGCCTATATACATATGCAGTGGAAAATGCAGTGAATGAACAAAAGAGAAATCTGAATCAAATCAATAATCTCACATCCTGCTGTCTCGTCGTATAATCCCAGACACACTCCATGATGTGGAGATCAGGGCTCTATGGGGGCCATACCATCACTTCCAGAACTTATTGTTCTTCTTTACGCTGAAGATAGTTCTTAATGACTTTGGCTGTATGTTAGGGGTTTTTGTTCTGCTGCAGAATAAATTTGAAGCCAATCAAACACCTCCTTGATGGTATTGCATGATGGATAAGTATCTGCCTGTATTTCTCAGCATTGAGAACACCATTAATCCTGACCCAATCTCCACCTCCATTTGCAGAAATGCAGCCTCATTGATTTTATTTAGACTTCTCTTTTGTTTGTTCACTTTGCATTTTGTAAATTGATGAAAAGAAGCAATCACTATATTTCTGAAAGCATTCTTTGTTTACAGCATTTTTTCAGACCTGCCTAAACCTTTTTCACAGTATTGTATAACCTGACATTACTGTTTTGAGGTTCATGCCAAAAAACACCAGCCACTTCCTGATGATGACACACTTTGAACTCGTACATAGACAGTGAAGTTAGTAGTAATTAGGGCTGGACGAGATGGACCAAAAGTTATATCTTGACACTTTAGCGCATACAACGATCTTCTAAAAAGATGCCTCATTCACGTACACAAACAGAAACAGAAGGATCAGGACGGTGGTTCAACCGATCCAGCCCGCCCCTAGTTTTGGGTCAGAAAGCTGGGAAAGTCTGTGTACTGTTCTTTGTGTCTCTGTTTTAAATGGTGGTAAAGATTCGTAGTGCTGGAGTTCTTTGTTAACAGGTGTTTTCTTCATTCTCTACAGACCGCATTAATCTGTTTCACATCTGACACTTTGAATCAATCTCCAAGTAATTGAGCCATAGTTTTATTTTTACTGATCAGCAGGTCCTCTTCAATACTTTCCCTCATGCTTTTGTCTGTCTCCATGCTGTCGCTGCCTGCAGACTGAGTGCAGTTATTGTGAGATGCGTTCAGGAAGGAAGGGAGGCGGAGCAAGGTGAAGTATGGGGAGGCAAGAAGGCAAACTGGTATTTCCACATCAATATAAATGATATTGGGTCATCTTGACTTATATGAAAATATGATGATATTTAAAAAAAAACCTTAAGATATCATCCAGCCCTAGTAGTAATGTTATGGGGCCATGTTTGATGTTTGCCATCTCCACACAAATGAGATGGTTCTAGCTCTCAAATGTGATCTGAGGTATTAGAAATCACAAAATGGCTTATCGTGTTCATTCTTTGTAAATGAAAACCATCCAAACTTAACTATCAGTCCAGCATTTTTTACTGGCCGCATATTGTAGTTTGTGGATACATGTCCAAACAAGGATAACTGGCTGTATTTGCAGTCAGTGTTTGTGGGGACAAATAGTGTCAGTCTGGTGAAAATTGTTACAGTGAGATACTCCTCCCAATATAGAAAACCCTCTGAAAGCTCTCAGCATTTTTCTCAGGCAAAGGGAACAGGGTTTCAGGGTCCAAGCAGTTTCCAGAGATCACAGCATTTGAATAACACCAGTTGAAGCCACCTTTCTCAGTGAGTTGAAGAGATTAAAAATTGCAAAATGTGTAAACGTCTTTAAGAAGCTGAGGCTCAGTGATAAAATGTGATGCATGCCTCTGAGGTTGAGAGGGAGGCAGACAAGGCGGGCGGAGGGAAACACATGGACTTTGGCAAATGTGGTTTCAACAGGATGTTCTGGGCTGGGTTATACCTTCACTTTGACTGCTAGCTTTTTTCTGGCTGCTGGTAAGCCTTCAATTAAATGACGGCTACCTTTTTCAAGTCGCTAATCCTCTTACATTTTGGAACCCTACACTTGGCCATGTGGAAAACACACACACACGCATGCACGCACGCACGCAATGAGTCTTCTTCAGCTTTACCCCTCAGACTCTTCTTTTTCGTGCCACTCCCTTCTGGTTCCCTCTCAAGTTGACAAAAGAAAGTGTTCTTGTCACAAACAGAAAAAAGGAAACCTCTAAATGAAGAAAAAACGTTTTTTATTTTATTTTATTAAACCTGAGCCTATGGCTGTTGTAAAATATCTCAAACACATGCACAGTATTCTATGTGAAAATAAACTGAAATATCAACTTATTTTTAATCATGCTTCTAAAATTAGTCTAATTTTCACAGAAAGGCAATAATGGAACAACTAGAATTCCAACTAAAAATGACAGACTAAGGTGTGGTGCCCAGAGATTTTTTTCAACAGTACCCAAGGCTAAAGTTCAGAACGAGGGTGAGATAGTCGTTTGCCCCCTTACTTCTTATGAGTAGTGCTTGGTCAAACCTTGCACGTTTCTGATATGATCAGTCTTCTCTGAATGCCGCCCCTGATGGTGAAAATATCGCATTGTTTACCTCTGTCAACGCTATTTGCAACCTGTTCTGAGATGCGCACTGCTAATTCATGCCCCTTCCCCTTTATTGTTCACGGTTCTGTGCTGCAGGACAAGTTCACTGCTAGGTCATTTAAATGGGAAATTACAGATGTTATTGTATTTGATCACTTTCTGCATTTCATATTTCTTTTACATTCTTTTGAGCACCACAAAAGAATGCTAGATAGTCCAACAAATTGCATTGTCATATATATGTAAAATAAGTACACACACACACACACACACACACGCACACACACACACACACACACACACACACACACACACACACACACACACACACACACACACACACACACACACACACACACACACACACACACACACACACACACACACACTCTAATGGTTATCCTACTGTGGGACTCTCATACCAGCCCCTGCCTAATTTGATAATTTTTCTGAAATCCTGAATTAGTTTTGTTTATTTTGGTGTCAGATTATGACAAAAGTTGTCTTAGTGTAAGCAGGGCAAATGGATCCAAATAATATTCAATTATATCCAGTGTAAATCACGATACTTTATTTTATTAAAGCCTAATTTAAACCAATCCAGATGCAGCTCATTCTTGTAAAGGCAGGTTACACACAAATCTACGGAAGCGTAGAGCTGCCACCCAGGTGAAATGAAAATAGAGCTATATGTACATGGCATTTGCATAGTGCTTTTTTCAGTCAGAGGACCACAAGGCGCTTTATCCTACATTCAGTCATTCACACATGCACATGCTGATTGTGGCAAGCTACTGCATTGTAGCCACAGCTGCCCTGGGGCACACTGACAGAGGCAAGGCTGCCAGACACAGGCGCCACAGGGCCCTCTGACCACTACCAGCAGGTACAGGGTGAAGTGTCTTTCCCAAGGACACAACAACCGAGATGGACAGAGCAGGAATTTGAACCGGCAACCCACTGACTAACACCTGAGCCACAGTCGCCATTATATCACGTCATAACATGAAAACTTTTTTGTTCATACAATATACTATCACTTTCTTACATTACAATTTTAACATTTTACCAATATACATGTTTATCACGTTATAACTAAAAAGTTTCATGTTCTTACAATAAAAATATTATATTGTTTGAAGGATATATGTTATTGTACTAACTTGAAAAGTATATTGTTCAAACAATATATTTTATTGTTGGAACGTAAAACCTGCTGCTTTCAGAAACCAAAATCAGGCTGATGTGTAGCCCTCACTTTTGAAAACTGGCGGCTATGACCTGATAGCAACATGGCAACAACCACGTTTTTAGTTTCTCAATGTATTAATAATTATTTCAATACTGTCCAAGCTGTGCAATAACAGCAAAATCTCTCCATGCTTCAATCCAAGCATAAAATATAACTTAATCAGTTCCGATAGATGAGACATTTTCTCAGTTGCTAATCTGTCCCGTCATCAACGTTATGTTTCACAATTTTGTTCGAAGAATATGTAACACTATATTGTTCGAACAATATAACTTTCATGTTTGTACAATAATATATATTGTTTGAACAATATACTTTTCATGTTTGTACAATAAAATATAATCTTGAAACGTTTTTTGTTATGATAAATATGTATAATGTTAAAACATGAAAATTATGTTGTTTTAGCTCTATTTTTATTATACCTGGGTGGCAGCTCTACGCTTCCGTACAAATCAGTTACACTAGTCCATTTAAATGTGGTTGTTAGAGAAAGACTACATGCTGTCACTAAAGGAGATAAACCAGGCAAATCTAAACCACATGATGTATCAGAAAAGAAGAAGTCCAGCCTAGTTTCAAAAAGAGTCAAGGCGTGTGCTTTGCAAGTAAAAATAGTAAGCTACTGAGCAAGAGAGTATCCTGATAACTGCAGTCTCTGTCTGTTAATCTTATTTTAAATACTCTAGGAACTGTAGGCCAACCTGTACTCTGTTACAGCTGCCGCTACTAACAGAGAAACAGAAAAGAACACTGAGCATGCACAGTCAACCCAGTGGCAAACACGACAAATCTAGGTTCAAATGAGAGCTTTATTCAAAAGCATATGGTGTCTGTGGTTCTCCGGAATTGTGGAATTGCCGCTGGTGCCAGAGGAGGGAAAGTAAATCGTATTCTAGGATCCAAAATAAGGTCAGTATTTGCTTTATTAGGACGGTAACACCGTATGGCGCCATGTTTGTTTACTTTATCACTTTATCACGCATGCGTGTTAAATATAGGAACGGGGCGACTTCATCCACTCAGAATAAATGCCAGAGAGCTCATAATCACAGAGACAACTGAGCCGGTGTTGTAACATTTCTCCACTCTGGGACCCGGTTTCAAACATGATCGTTTATGGTATCCTGAAATGCGGGCTCCTTGTGGATGAGGCCCCTATGCGATGAAATATCTTTGCTGCTACACCTGGTTTCATCACCATGTAGACAGGGCCTCATTCTTTTTTCATCTCAATCACTAAATGTTATTTTTGCAGCACCTGTCTGTAGTAATACCTTTATCTGGATATAATAATTAGACGTTTTTAGAGATGGACTACCTTTTCTGTTGTTGTTTTCTAGCCAGCCTATGTCTGGTTATGTCTTTTGCTTTATTTATTTTCAAAAGTTAAGTTTTGTAAAATTTCAAATAGTTTTCTTTCATTTGGTATTTTGGTATTAAGCCCACCCATAAGGCTAATACAATTTTTAACTCTTTTTCAATGGTAAAAAACAAAACTAAATTTTGTTAATATTTATAAAACATTACTGATGCCTTCGGAGCTGCTTGAGGTTTAAGGACTGTCATGTTTTACAGACAGACTGTAACACTGAAGCCCAGAGCTTTATGGAACATAAATGTTTGCAAACCTGAGTCTGCACGTGCTTCCAGTTCTGAAATTAGGTGCAAATGCAGATCTGCTCCGAAAATATCTTCACTAAGCAAACAGTGTTCATCTGCGTGTTACACTGTAGAAAATGGTGGGCCAACTCATCTCCCTAGCAACGTATTTATTTTGCAGGAACAGAAAAACAGCAGATCAACAGGAGCTACTCGCTGCGCAGTCTGCTCTGTTTCACTACATACGGATTTCTTCTGAATTTTACAATAACAACACATTTGTACTATGAAACACAATATTTCTGTAATACTGAAACGTTTCTAACATAACCGATGGCCTTGCTTTTCCTATATTTATGCAATTTTATATCTACATGCATCACTCTCATGAACTGACTGAAATCACAAAAACATTTTTACTGTATAAACAAATGCTTCAATAAGCTCTAACAATTTATAGTGTTTTCATAGCGTTTTCAAACTACAGCTTTTAACTACTTTTTCAAACCTATTTATTTATTACTCTTATTAACTGTATTGATCAATTTAAATCCACTTTAAATAAATGGTCTTTTAATATAGTCCTATCATATATAACCGTGCTGAAATAAACAAAGCATTTTACATTTTCTCCAGATTATCCTGAAAATATATAGTGCATTTCTGACCTACAGTACGCATAACTGAATGGTAGCACAGCTATAGGATTCATCTGTATGCTACTTAGCTGTGACTATGAGTCTGGGTCAGTTGTAACAACCATGCAAGTGTTACAAATTACCCCACTATTACTTTAACTTATTTTTTTTATGTTTCCTTTGAATTACAGTAGGCCTAGGTCTTGGAAGAGAAAGACTGACTGGGGGGTGCCTCACAGTATTTTGGAGAGTATGAACTGATCTTAGAAATCAGGAAACTTCCAACAGATCTGTGGTAAAATAGTATGGCATTTCTCAGTTCACATTGCACAGATTTTGTAAAGACAGTTAGAAGCTGGAAGAGCAGGGATCGTCACTGCTGATGCATATGGCACAGAGTGAAACCTACATAACATGCTCAGATAGCAAAATATAATAACACTAGTTTTTTTCAAAAGCAAATGGCTTTGAGTATAAAAATAAAATGGGGGGCTACTATTTTATCTACACATCTATATAACAGTGCTACATGCGCATATAAAATATGACATCAGTTACTGATTTTAGTCCAAAGGTTTTGAGTAGTGTTTCCTCAAGTCAGAACTTTTTATTAATTAAAATAATATTAACGAAGTAAAAATCTCCATCTCTTTGATCCCTTCATCTACTGTGTTCGTGACTTAGGAGAGAAAAACTGTGACTCGACGCTAAAATGTGTGCAAATTGCTTCCATCTGATGCATTTGTTGGTTGGGTTTTCTTCTGCATGTATTTAGAGCAAACTACTTCATTAATCCAGTGCAGAAATAATAAAAAACTGGAGGAAGCTGCAGAGTGTTCTCTTAGACAATAAAAGCTTTCTTATATAAGACCATTAAAAAAAAACTCTATTTACTGTATAAGTAAAATTTTGACCGAGACATTGAAAGCTGTTCTATATTTTGAGAGTTTTAACAATCCGGATGAGTAAAATGTTAAAAATGGCTAACCTGCAGGCCAGTGCAGGTACACAATATGCATAACATTGCAATTTTCACTGTTAGAGTATATGTATAGCAACCCTTACAGAAGACTTACACTAACATATGTCAACAAACTGCTTCTTTAAACATCGGATGCACTCCTTCTTACCCACACACAATCACACAAGCAGCTCAAGTCAGCATCACGTAGCATAGTCAAAAACAGTCACGCTTGTAGGAATACTAATGAAAATAAGGCTTCTGTAATGACCAATCAAAACAAAAGCGAGAAACCCATTATCTGTCAATATCTGTGCAAGTAGCGAGCCTGACTGGAACATAGTGATTTACTGTCCAATTTTCAATGGACCCTGTATCCGTTTCAATCAAATCCCCAATATTAACACACAGCAATAACTTCTTCTGCTTTATTACAAATGCAGCCCTTCTCTTCACTAAATCAGCCTGCAGAAGCTGACATCATTCAGTGTGGAAATAAGGCATATTTTATACAGGCTGAATCACAGTCAAAATGAACCATTATTATTAGCTTGATTCTTTTCCCAGAGTCTGTCTTCTTCCTCCAGCCTGGCAGGTTTTTCAACAGTTGCCACTTATAGTGAATACTAGACATCACAGCAGGGGGCAACACTGATGTATACTGGGTGATTACAGTTTTTATTTAATGCTCAGGTTAAAAACAAGCTTTAATTTGAGGTTGAAACACAAAATGTAGGGAAAGAAACAAAACGTAATTTTATTTGTAGCATCTTCTAAAGCTACCGCCAAGCGAGTGAGACAAGCAACAATACACATACTTTCTAATTACATAGTTGTAAATTTATGATTGTTAGCAGATCTTACTGCCAAAATGGCTTTCTTGATGTTTTAAATAACAGCAAACCTGTATGTGACAAAACGCACAGAGTTGAATGATTTAACATTATTCCGTTCTTACAATTAGAATTTTTAACTAATCAAGATACAAAGCTTGAATCCATTAGACCTGTAAGTAAATGTGGTCTACTTAAAAGCTAGATTGAGTTCATTATATGTAATGAGTTTGCAGAGTAATGAAGCATTTTAGCATTCCAAGTAATGTCAGAAAACTTTCAGAGTTTACCACCAGGGAGCTGGCTTTAAACAGCCACCGAAGTTCTATGTGCTGTTAAGACAAACCAAATTTTCACTTGATCAAATGATGAATAACTGCAACATACATCACATAAGTCCCATATCCACCTAAACCTGCTCAGGGTAGTGTGTGTGTGTGTGTGGGGGGGGGGGGGGGGGACCTATGTAGTCAGTTGAGTGACAAGGTTCACCAACTCATTCACATTGCCCTTCATACAGACAAATAGGACTTTACTGGACTTTCTTTCGATCAGGTAAAACTGTTGGCCTGCTCTTCTCAGCCGTTGTGTCTCCATACAAGATTGACCCTTTAAGGAATTTGCTAAGACATCCGCATATCACGACTGTTTTGGCAGTGAGTGGCGTCACTTATCGGCACCAAAAGGCGCCACAGCAGCAGAGAATAACAACAGATCTACTATGGAAGAAGCAGGAATGTTTGCTGTGTTTCTGTTTGCCATGTTGTTATAAACTGCTTTGCTAGCAACTCTTCCAATTTTACAAAGCTGGTTTTACAAAGCTCTTTTACCTCTGAGTTACAACCAATCCCCATGACTTAACCACAGCTCCCATCCATTTCTGAGTACATATCCCAGGGCTGGTACTCGGTTGGTTCCTGAAATGGCCCCAAAAACTGCCCTTTTGCGCTGGCCCGGTGATGTGGAGTCAAGTGCATAATGTGAAGGTCCAGTACAGATACCCTGACGTTCTGATAGTGGAAACGTACCTCTTATTGCAAAAAAGTGCTTGCTCACCCCTAGAAATCCTTGAATTTAAGTTTTTCAGGTGACTCTAAATCAGGCACAACTCCAGACAGCAGAGTAACAGTTTTTAAAGGGTTTATTATTTTGCAGGACAAAGGTAGGTATTCAGGAATGGCCAGAACGGAACTCGGGAAATGGGATAAACTTGAAATGAGCAGTAAGTGGTTATTGAATTGTTTAGATCTGGTAGACTGAGAATATGGAAGAAGATGATCTTACTTGGTCGCCTGGAGAAGGAAACTTGGGAAGGTAAGTAGGAGGCGGTTAGGTGAGGTTGGCTGGAGATGAGTTGTGACAGTGGTGGATTCCGATATTGCAGGTTGTAGATGGGGAGTCTAATCTGTGTTTCCTTTCTTTGGCAGGTTCTCTGGTAATCTCTTTGGAGGATAGACAGGCAGGCGGCTGCGGCGAACGGTTCAGGTGAGTGATGTATTTTGTGTGTTCCAGGAGGAGCGGTGGAGGCTGACCAGGAGGGAATCCGGAGGAGCTCGATCTTGGTAAGTGTGAATATTGAAGTTTGTTAGATCTGGACCAACCATGAGGATAACCAGCAGAGGACCCGATGCAGGAATGGAGCTCGGGAACGACGAGGGATCTCAGGGAAATCTCGGGAGAGGAACTGCAGAGAGACAGAAGGTAAGTATTCACTTGGAACATCAAGAAAGTTATTTCTACGGAGAGTAACTAAGTTGGCCTTGTACCACGCTTGGCAGTGGAACCATCTGGCGTTAGCCTCCAGGAGCCACTCCCCTTTTGAACTGGAGCTGATGATGAAGCTTGATGAGCAACACCTGTAGCAGCACCTGCCAATCACACCACTAAGGAGAGAGGTAACAGGGAAACACACCACCCATCCACTATATTGCCCTGGCACTAGGTCTGCCTAGAATGATGCTCCCTTTTTTTAAGACTAAGTAAAGTGTGGCCAACCCATGCTGTCCTTCTACAGTTGGTAAATCTAGGTTTCTTGGATGAGGTTTAAAAATGCAAGGTTTGAAAATTACAATATAGAATTGAAAATTGCATGGCCTCCTTCTTTTTCATAGGGACTTTTCTTCTACGTACTTTTGAATTTTAAAAACAAAACCATTTTTAACCCAAGGTTATAATGTACATTGTTCCATTTGTTTTTGTGGTACGGATGTGTATGTGTATGCACCATAACACACGAGGCATGCCAAATTCTCAGAATTGCTTTGGAGCAAGACAGAGAGAGAGAAGCATTAATAGAGAGCCACTTAAACGTTAATCCATAATTTCAGCGAGAAAAAAAAAACATTAGGAATAAATGACATCATCAGAACTTCTTCTAACCTCATTCACGTCTTATTCTAGAGACTTGATCAACAGTTGTATCGCTGTGTCTCGGCCCAGTTACTGATGGCTTTCTCTCAAACACTGCCTTTCTCATTACTGTAATGAACTTTATAATTACCCTCACCCCTTTGAAGAAGAATGAAGGCCATTAAGACATTGGGATTGGCTTTTATAGCATTTACTTAGCCCAGGACACTAACCAGTAGCCATTTTCAATCTCAATAAACCCCCACATCCTTTAAGCTGTTGACAAGGCTTCTTTTCTCTAGGCAGACTGACAGGGTTGTCTATGAAAACAGTCATCTGTAGTTTCACGAAAGAGACTTTGCCAAGACTTTCTGAAGTTCTCCTGAACTTCAGTAGTAATCTATTGTCAAAATCCTCTTCAATATGCTAATCTCTCTTGTAGTGTTATTTTTGCATCTTTATACCAAATTATTCCATCCTTCAGGTGATTATTTTAACATACTGTGAATATGAGTCTAGGTATATTTGTATTTTCACATTGCATTAAATTACGGTATATCACGTTACCTTACATTAAAGGTTTGGTTTCTGTTCAAAAGCCAATTGAATCCCTTGCCCCTTTCAGATAATACTTGTTTCTCATGAAATTGTAATGAGCTAAACAATACAACCCAAGTGTTGGCAGAAGGTGGAACTCTAAATTCAACTGCTACAGTAATAGTGCATTCGAGAACAATCTGGTAATACAAAGTGAAGATGCTTATGTTTTTGGACTCCAGGACAAAGGGCCATAGTTTATGGGATCGCTACAGCATCCATAAACTGTGGGTAATGTTTGCTATCTGAACCGAATCAAACGTCTTAGAAACATATTAATCTTTTTTTTTACATTTATAAAAGTTCATAATTCCAAAGAAACTAAGCCAAATAGAAAGTTAGGCAGGCGGAAGCAATAGTCGGATTTGGATGGAATTTAGTACACAGGCATACCAGTGACTAAGATGTAAATATGTCAATTTGCATGAGAGTTAACCGGCACCAAAGGCCATAAGTGGTGGCACCAAAAGGGCACGCACCCATGAGGGCACGCACCCATGTTGTGTCATCCAATAACATGTTCTAAGGAGTAGGGGTGTAACGACTCCTCATGTAAGATCGATCAATAATAAAACACTACAACACAATTTTTTGTCAATGTGAAGTCTGTCTTGCAAAGTGCTATCTTGTGAAATATAAGCCTAAGCTATTATTTTGAGCTTTGGATATAAGTTTGTGTCGTGGAAGAAAATAGCTTCTTTCTTCTTTAACAAAGATGAGGCCGCAGTCATTTAGGTGTCTCAGATATTTTATAAGTAGATTGGCCAGACTACAAGACAAACCGTGCAACCAGAAAGGTGGCCTGCTCAAGCTCTCTCCCTCACCCCACTATTCCTAATATTATATAGTATATGGTAACCAAACATTATCTTTCCCAGTCCCTCCTATGCAGTCCTGATGTCTGGTCCCACAAGGTTAAATCATTTCACACTGTATAGGGAAGAGGTCAGATGGTGTCCTGCCGATATCTGCTTCTCCCTGACGTCTGTTTACGCACTCTGATGATCTCTGCGTGACACATTTCCTAGCTGCATTTACTAACATGGTAATTAATCTAAGTCAATTAACAACAAGCCAGGTAATTGTAATTACTTTAAACTATTCCCATCACAGTTTAACAACATGTATTTATGTTTGAGACTTTATTTTGAAGTAATACAGGAAGCAGTACTTTAGCTGCCCTGTTGTGTTGACAGAGCTGACAAATGAAGACTGCTCAATGGGCTAGCTGACATCATCTGGTTTCATAAGAAGAGTAGAAGCTTAAACTATGTTTAAATCCTTTTTTGTGGCATAATCTTTGGAACCTGCTAGAAAAAATCGAATGGTTACAGACAAACAGACAACATACAAGCTAACTAACAATGCAAACATGGCATATCATATGCACTCCACACTGAAGTAATCCATCCATTGTGCCCATCTCCAGTGGTCACTAAGCGAGAGGCAGGGTACACCGGGTCAGGAAGTTAAAAGACAAAGTGACTCTAATGTCAGTTTAGACTAACAAATAGCACATTTTGGGATTCGTGAAACATGTTGGGAACTTTTAGATTTAGCAAAAAGATTGTTTGATAAAACTTTATCCATCTTAGTTTTACACAGCACTTTGGGCAAGCTTCCTGTTTTTTTAGATGTGCTTTGTAAATAAATTGAATTTGGACTTAAGACAAATGTACTAATTTGTATTCTGTCTCTTACTTGCAGTTTTTTACATTTATCTAGCAAACATTGGATACATGTAAAGTTGTGAACCCCCCTGCATGCAGTATTAGATGTATGTGGGAGCATGTATCAGTGGTGAAGAATTCTCTGTTAATGAACTGCCAAAGTCTCATCATACGACAAAATACTTCTCATTAAAATATGAGTGTGTTACAACTGTAGATTAAAAGCTAACAAGTTGCAAAAGGAACACTTTGAAGGCATCCATGTAAGACCATTATATCAATCAGCAATTAGAATACATGCTGTTATAATCACAACAAGGAAGAGAAAACAATCTTCCCTTTGATATTTACTCTAATTATACAATTGATTATACAATTTATCTTCCCTCATATCAAATGAAAGCTGAAAGAAACATTAACAGGCTGGTTTGCATTTTATTATTGAACATTAGGGCTGCTGCACAACGATAGTCTTAAATGATCACAACATGGTGTGAAAATAGATTTGAAATCTCAAACTAATCAGTTGCTGATTCACAACCTGACTAGCAAGTCATAAAAAAAAAAGTTGGATTTAGTTAAGGTTTATTCGCCTGGTGCTGTCATGCTTTAAAGCCAATCCAGGGAAGTAAACATTCATGTTTTAGGTAAATTCTATAAGAAAATCAAACATTTCAACCTTGTGCATCATCTATGAGAGCATAAAATGAGAGAAAATGTAAATTTTTACAGAACTGGACTGATGATTTGGTGTCTATATTAAATGTGCAAACAGGCAAAGAGTTAGTATATTACTCACAGAACACAACTAGTGGGTGTAAATACTCCCAGTGCATAACAATAAAAGGAATATAGCCTGTACTTCTAACACAGCAAGTTGAACATTATTACCGCAAAAGCAGTAGTGGTGTTCTTGTATAATACACTGCTTCTCCTCCCAACACCCATAGAAATGAAGACCAAAAAGCCAATTTTCATACTGCATCTACTTGCGTTTGGTAGACTGCGTTACACACTGAACCCATTTGTGCATGCATTGTGTTTGGTTGGGATTAATTAACACTTATAATGTAGTGGGGAATCAGGCGAGTCGGGCTCGTGTTATAATAGGGGAGCATTTTGGCTTGCAATACTGGACAAAGAGTTTACCTCAGAGGTCTCTCTCTCTCTCTCTCTCTCTCTCTCTCCTTGTGTGTGTGTGTGCTCTTTTCTAGAATTCAAACTGAAGACCATTTTTCTCCGTTTCAGGTTTTTCACCTATAAAGTGAGGACTGTTTAAAACAAAGTGAGGACATTTTGCATGGTCCTCACTTTCAGACAACGTTGCTGAGCTCTACTCGTTGGTTTTAAAGGTACGGTGTGATTAAGTGTGTCAGTTAAGGTTAGGGTTAGAAAGAGATGGGTAATAGTTAGGGTTAGGAAAAGTGTCTGGGTTAGGCATAATACACTCACTAAAATGAATGGAAGTCAATAAAGGCTTTCACTACTACTGGTAAGACAAGAATGTGTGTGTGTGTGCGTGTGTGTGTGTGTGCGCATAGGAGAGAGAGAGAGAGAGACAGAGAGAAAGAGAGCCTACAACAGTACTACAGTGTATGTTATCGTGCAGAAACATATGGATGGACAGGTTCTTTGTCACTACTGTAAGGGCACATTTGACAAGGTTTGATACAGAGGAACAAAAACACTCACAGTGCTGGTCTGTCAATCTGTCAGCATGCCATTTGTGTGTGACTTTGGGTGTGTATCGATATGTTTGACTCACTGACCAAAGAAATACGGACCTCACTTATGGCAAATATAAGAGCTAGGATGCAGGTTTGTGAATGTCAATGTATGATCCAAGTCTCTGCTCTGGTAGCTGTAGGTTTATGTCTTCAATACAAAGCACATTTCAGTGATTGTATAAAAACATAAAAAGGGGATGTCAGTCAATGTCTTGCAGTTAGCAAACTCCAAGTACAAATAAAATGTTATGTATTTTTGAAGTTATTGCATTTGGTATTATTTGCATGGTCTGTGTCATGTTAGTCTGATTCAACCACAGCTTTCCTCTGCACCCTGACTGAGAGAAGGGACCTGTAGTACTCCTACAGCTCCTATGGGTGTCACTCTTTTTCTTCACAAGTCTTGTCCTCATACTGCTAAATATCCTTCACCTATCGGTTGTGACCATCTCTCATGTTTAAGATAGAGAATGCACCTGTTCAGTGCAAAATGAACATGAACATATTACTATCTGAGGGTGCAATTAAATACCAAGCGAGCAAAAACAAAACACAAATTAGAGACAAAACAGCACCAATAAACAAAGTCGTTGCAGATGAACAAATGACACATAAAGTAGTGTGTGGCAGGAAAAAAATCTAAAAGAATATTTCTATTTATTGGCGTGTGGTGCGCCAGAAATTGTTACTCAGGAGGTATAGTCTCCATTAAACCCAAATTTTCAAGCAGAATCTCTCAGGATTAGGTGGAATTAGTTCGGAGCTGTATACTTTACGCTGACTTTAATCCAACCTAGACAAATAAGGGAGATACAAAGGGTCAGTTTCATGGTCACAGGGTGGTCGACTCTGAATCAGCCAGGAGCATGATGAAGTGTCCTTGGGCAAGAAAATGGTTCTCACCCTACCCATGATATGTTATTGAAGTTTGAGAAAGAAGATGAAAGAAGTAAATAAAATCCTGACATAAATTAGAAAGCACTGCAAGTTCTTCAGATGAGTGTAAATGAATGTATGATACAACACATGGCAAAGATCTTTAGAGAAGCTGAAGTTTATAATGTGCTTCACTATATGTAAAAACCTACTTGATTGTTGTGGCAGCTTAGCTTATCAACCTTATGTGTTTACGTGAAATCAACTGCAATGACATATTAATATAAATAATAATTTCATTTTTACAATAACTGTGTAGAAACGTGTGACAGTTTAAAATTGATTCTCATTTTTGAACTAAACTACTTTCTTTTTAATCTATCTTTTACTGGTTAAAATATAGAATTCAGTGTGCAGGCTTCTGTGCTAAAAAGAAATTCCACTAACCAAAAAAACAAAAAAGGAGATTTTTTTTTTCAGCAAATAATTCAAAGTCCTTGAAAATTGCTAGAAAAATTAACTGCGTTGTGATTATTTTAACTCTGTGTTGAGCTCCAGAGCTGAAAGACATAAATCCATTTGGAGGAGAAGCCTCAAGGCAGCGATGTGGCAGCCGAACAGCCACACGTCTCTTTCTGTGAGTAATCTCTGCATATTAGATATATTATTTGCTATGCATTATTTTGTTTTCAATGATTTCAAACTCAAGTTATTTATATATTCTAGTTAAACGCGTAATCACACTTCTATATAAAAAGGAGGTATGTTATGTTTTATCCAAATGATTTTATAGCAGTTTTAGATGTAATATATAGCACACCTCAATAGGCTTTCTGTTAGTTAATTGTTTAAACACAATTACAAAATTGTGAGATGGATTTTTTTCAATCATTTATTAAATAGTTCCATAGATATGTCATTTCACTTTCTTCATTGGTTACTTTCTTTTTGCTTTAGCAGACTGAAGGCTAACATTGGCTTTTTTCATTTTAGAATTTAAGAGCTCAAAATGACACATCAAAACAAAGCAGAAATAGATATCAGTCATCCCTACGGCCAGCTTGTTTAACTGTGTTCCTATTACCATGATATTAATACTGTCTACTTATTTACTTGCTGTGGTAAGGGAAATCACATAAACAATCAAAGTGGCTTGAATACATTTAGTTTTTTATATATGCTGTTTTAAAAAGTGCATAGAAAAAGTTATTCCTTGTAAAAAAAAAATGACGCACCACATTAACAGGTCAGTAGAAAAAGGCCCTGAATTATAACAACTGTTAACTGATAAAGGCTCGCTGTTAATGAAGCTCCCAGGTTGCCTTGTAGATGTAGATTGTGAGACGGTTAATTTATGCACAACCAGATCAGTGGTCAGCAGAAAAAAAGTCAATTACAAAAAATTTAGACTGATTTAAGATTTTAACCCTTTTTCAGGTGGCTGAGAGTTTTCACAACTGAGCTGACTTTACATTCTCGAACTTTGGGAAAGAGAGCAGATCGGAAAAGTAGCAACAATTGTACAACAACTACGTAGTTTTTTGTATCTAGTCAATATTGTTTTTTTTCCCGGTCACAATGTAAAGTTTTACTTACTCTTTTCACATGTTGACAATACTATTATTTGGATGATTATAAGATTTTATGTTCTATTAATTTTAGGTTTTCTAATATAATCTTTAATCTCAGGCTGTCATATGTCAGAAATTTAAACCATTAGTTTTCTTTCTTTGGTAAAGCTATGATTGATATTGTTGTACATTATAGAATTTTTTGTATTGAACGTTAAAACTACATAATTGAACATTCAACATACTTACTTCCTGCCTGATAAAGTTTTTATTTTATTGTTTCTTGTTAATGCAAAATATTTTAAAATGTGCTCATTAACTTGTAATTTGTAATTTTTCATACACATATTTTGTATTGTATTCACTAAGAGAGAGTGGGAGTAAAGGTGTTTCTGACTTTCTAAAATTGTGAACTTTTCGTAAGTAAGGGAGAAATTTAATCTGTTCTGTTATACTGATAGAAAAACAATATACTCCACTACATAACAAGAATGCAACTTTGTGTCATCACTACTTGTTTCTTCTGGAAGATCAGCAATGAGTTTAAGTGGAATCTGAACAATGACACATAATTAGACACATTTTTAACCTCTTTTCTACAAACCAACCCAATAAGGGAACTTTGGAGATATAAAGTATTTATGGCATCTCTCTGAGAGGCACACCTCCTTGACTAAGGATATATTTACTGATGGTTTAGGCTGCAAAGGAGAGAAAAAGATTAAGCATGATGGTGTTAACATCTTTCATTGACATCCACCGATGTACAACAGAGCTGGAACATCAGGTCTATCTTCACTCGTAAATGGATGAAAGCTTAAATTGTTAGGAAAAAAGGTTAGCTTTATCGATAAATATTTTCAAGAGGGAAAACTCTTTTATTTTAAACTAGTCACTGTACACTCTCCTTTCAAGTTGTTTTTAGTTATTTGCTTTCGCTGAGAGCCACAGAAAAAATACTGTTTCAATATTATAATTTCCACAAACCCCCAAAATACTTTTTCTTCTGACCTTCTGATATATGTAGAATTTACATGTAGAATGTGTCCATAGAGAGAATTTAATAGATAAATTTTGCTAAACCAAAACAAAGTGTTGGTTGACTGATGCATATTGCTAGACTGGATGTATAGTTCACTGTTACAAGATAAATGGCACCCAAACACACAATTGTAGATTTAAAACAATTTTTTGGATGAAACAGAAGAGCATTGGGCCGTACACTTGGGTGATGGTTAATACGCAATAGGCCTACTAAAGATGCCTAAGAAATCAAATGTTGACCAGAGTCTGTCAAGTTTTAGCTTGATCGGCCTTGACCTTGGCTGGCTGGTCTGTAGCAAATAAAAAAAGTCCAGTCAACAAGTGCACCAAACCTTAGCGCTACTTTGTTACAATAACAACAATCTTCCTGGTGAATGTTGTTACAGAGAGTGAAAAATTTAAAGTTAGCTATTTGCTCTGTCAGTAATCTGTTCAAAATAAAGTCAGACGAAGCACAGAGATGTAAGAACTTTACTATGAAACTGTTTGGTGTTTTAGTCAGGCAATGAGAAACAAAGAGAGCCCAAGACATTCAGCAGATAACAGAAAGGCTGAACAGAGAATAGAAATGTTGCTGTTTTATTCCTTGAACTTCCAACTTTGTCTCTCTTATGGGATGTGCTGAATTTACTGAAGTTGGTAGCCATTTGATCTCAATAAGGATCTATATCATTTAGGAAATGGAGACTACAGATTCAGTCATGCTAATCATGCTAAATGCACTAATGGCTAATATAAGATGCTAAAAGTTTTTTTTGTTTTCAAGTATCAGGTAAACCCTTTTAACAGAGACTGCTGTCTTACAAGTGGCATGATATCACCCCATCCCTTAATAATAACTAATGAATGATCAGGGCACCAAAACTAGAAAAATATTTTGAACGCTGTTTTTCTATCTTCTCATATTATAGTTCTAACAGAGAAATCAACATCGGCCAAAATAATAACATTTAAATAATAAAATTAAAATGTCTGGATTCACTGAATGACAAACAGACACGCTTTAACCAAAAATGCACCGGACACAAACCTACAGTTCATGATACAGTGAGATTTGTTTGAGCCCTTTGTGCCATTTAGAGATCAAGAAGATACAGTACATACCATATATTGTTAGTGGAAGTACTTGACTCTGTTCCAACATGTATATACACCTACTGTAAGTATTAGTTTAATTTATTTTATATTAAAAAAAAGAATTAATCTGAAAAGTGCTTTTTTCTGGCTGATTTTATTATGTTGTAATAATGTGTTTATTTGTATGAATTTATTTTTTACAGGTTGCACAGTGGTGCAGTTGGTCACACTGTTGCCTTGCAGTAAGAAGGGCCTGGACTCAAATCCAGGCTTGGGATCTTTCTGCATGGAGTTTGCATGTTCTCCCTTGCGTATAAACCGGGAGACGGAAAAGTCCATGCTAAACTGACAAAATAGCTTGGACATAACTTGTTTTTTATCCTGATTGAAGCCCCACTCATCAAGTCCTTTTCCAAACCGATCTAAAAGGTAGCTGTCCTTCACAGTCCCCATGAACTGTCTGGGTATCTGGTCTTCAGCTCTAAAAGCCAGAAGATCCCAGACCTCTGTATCACTCCAGTTTGCCATTTCAGCTGATACAATTTACAAATGCTAAATTAACTCCCCAGGTTTACTTGCATTTTAAATACTGATCCCGGCCGGGGCTCAGCACACATTCCACACATCATCATGACATCACCATCTGTTGCGCCAGGCGTGATCTTCATTTCTTCATTTATAAGTCCAGGGTTGCGGCAATATTCCGGTAATATTACTATCAAGCTTAAATATGACCCTTAATAGCCCGCCAAGGCTTTATGTCTTTTGAAAACGGCTTTTGTGTTGCCCTGCGATGGACTGGCAACCTCTCCAGGTTGTACCCCACCTCTTGCACAATGATTGACAGGGAAAAGCACCAACCCCCCCACAACCCAGCTTAGGATAGACAGTATAGATGGATGGATGGATGTTTTTTTACTTTAGTAACACCTTGATTTGCACATACATTTACATAACTCAGTACTTAAGTAGCATTTTTACAAGATACTTTTTCACTCCTGAGCATTTTTTTTGTGTAATTACTTTTTACTTTACTAAAAATATATTGAAGTAGTGCTACTCTTACTTGAGCACAATTTCTGGTTACTCTACCCACCTCTGGTTAGGGCTATTTCATTTTGATGTCAATCATTTGCAGAACTTCTACATTACAGGAATAACATACAGCATTGATGTTAATATTAATTTGTTAGTAATTATTTATTTTTTCCATGTGTAACCATAAGAGGACTGTGACATTCAAACCAAAACTATCCTCCAATATTAGTTTTAGAACAGAGGGAAAAAACAAATACAAAAAAAAAACAAAAAAGAAAAAAAACAACAACATTGGATTACTGTTAAAAACAACTAGAATGACATTGTGTTGAGGACATGTTTAGAAGGCTGATACACTTGAAAAGAGGGTTCTCAACAAACTGATAGATATTAACCAACAGCAAAATGTACAAAAACTAAATCTAATTTACATCAATATTGATTGCAGTTGTTTGATGTTTGTCTTTTCTAGTTATTATACATCTTCTCTGGACAACAGTGTAGACTCTCTCGGGCAAAGAAGTGCAGCTTTTACCTCTCTCAGACTAATTTCATTTTGTTATACTGTTATAATCTTTATCATGACTTTAGACAGACCATTTAGTCCTAATTGCAACATTGTTAAAGCAACACGAAAGAGTTTTTTACACTTTAAGCTATTGCTGTCAATCTGGTTTCAGTGGTTCCTGAGCCAGAAACTTGAACAGCTTCACATGGGACAGCAGCATTCTTTGGTTTGTCTGCTTATATTTATTTAATTTTCATTATCTTCTATATACCGGTTAACTAGTTGCTCCAGCACCCGTTCTAGCTGGCAAAGGGTCTGACATTGTATACCACTTTTGCTGTATAGGAGACATTTGATAATAAAGTTTGGAAAACCCCCAAAAAACTTTTGTGGTTTGGATAAGCACTAGTGGGAAGTCTCTAACTGCTTTATGACAACAACTGATAGGTCGAGCAATGGTCATTTTTACGGTTTCAAACCATCTAAAACAGTAGAAAGAAAAGTCATATTTTTTTTCTTTGTTTTTGAAAAACATGCAAAATACACCACCTTGTCTGATGACTGTCATTATCTGCAACAGCAGGGTGCGGAAGGGTTGTTTACGAAAGTTGTAGTTCCCCTTTGAACCAGTAGGGAGGAGAAGCAGGAAACTTAATAATGGTGTGTTCCATTTACCTCGGAACTTGGAGCGGGGTTTGATGTCACGCCGGAATAAATCGTGTTCCAGTTAACATAGTCGAATAAGTCGGGATTCCAACATGGCAAGGCCCAGATAGCCATAGTTGGTAGCCCCTCCTACAAACGTCGTTGTAAGCTGAACTTTCCATATGCCAACACCCCTTTTATTTTGTTAAGTTTAGAGTTGGAGGCTCTACGTGTAAGATTGATTTTAGACGCGTTCTCACAAGTGTCTCGTAAAATAGACATATTTCTACCCTGGCTACTATTACTGATGCGAGGAGTGGCCATTTTGAAAGTCAAAGTCGGAGCAAAAAAATCTCAGACTTTCCAAGTGGGAAGTCCAACGGGGTCCTACTAGAAATAGAACGCACCATAAATGTTGCTTTAAAAGTTGAGGCTTCATAGCAAATACATGAATGCAAGGTGATCAAAAATATAAAAATTTAATTGTACTCTTATTTTTAGTTCCTGGTTTTTAAATTACCGTCATCATTGTATCGTAGATCTGTCAGTAATTTAACTTTCAAGTCCAGATAGTCAGGCTATCATTAAGTATAGAAAAGCAACCAAAATGAGACATTAACAATACCTAAAAAGTAACGCACCTCGTACTGATACAGAAGAACATTGTGAATTCTACTGTAAACACTTTATCCTAATGCACACACTGTACAAAATAGGGTGCACAACAAAAGCTTGATATTGCACAAAACACGATTCATACATCCTTGTTTATACCCATGTATCATATGCCTGGAAAAAAATGGTGAACCACCTTAATATTTTAATTCTGGGGGAAACTCCCCAACTGCATTAGGTTTGTCCCCACAGAATTAAAAAGTGTGTGCTGCATCATGTTTTGTATCATCATCATCATCATCATCATCATCATCAATATTCAGTCTGAAATGTTAGCATCTTGACAATTCTTAATCAAAATAAAATCAGTTATCTGTTTTGGACCAGAGGCAGGAGAAAGAAATACAAGTTCTAATATAATCATGGCAAATATTTACATTCAGATCACTGAACTGATTTTTTTCACATGTATAATTCCTGAGTGGTGCAGGTCCATGTGAGCATTAGGGGAAAAGTGTAAAAAGTTTTAAAGTCAAGGCAAACTTGCACACAACAAAATGTAAGGGCAAATAAAATCATTTATTAGTAGTAAAGATATATGAGGAATGATGGAATACCGCTGTAGTGTTTTGAACAAAGGATATTGGTGAGACCTAGTTAAACCACAAATGAAGACCCTGGAATTTAATTGCAGCTTGTTAAACTGTTCTCATGAACAAGTGGTGAAAACTGAAATGACAGAAAATAAACTCCATCTCAACACATAAAATTAGAAGCATGTTTATACATATAAGGAAATTTATGCCGCGTTCACACTGCACGCTTTGTCGGCGTCAAAAATGCTCACAAAGCAACTAGTTTTAAGCCTATACATTTTTAAGACTGAAGGTTGCAAAGCCCGCCACTTGCTGAGCAAAAAAAAGAGAACGTGGGCGGGGCTTCCTCTGTTGCCGGATGTTTTAAACAATGGCGGATCATATCGAGAGAGTGGCTTGACTTTATTTGCTAAATAAAGCTAGACAACGTCGACGTCAGGCCCATTAGCGCCGTTTGTGGATACACCCCATTCTTGAGAGGTCTTCTAAGTTTGGAGAATTTAACCATTTGCTCCAAGAGCTGCATATGGATGAGGTTCGCTTTCAGCGCTACTTTAAATGTGTAGTGACATCGCTACAGTGAGATGCTCTGATTGGTTGACGCTCAGGGGACGATGCCAAAAGTTCAGCAAGCTGAACTTCTGCGTTGCTGGCTTTCTCCCCTTTGAAGCTTGGAAAGCAGCAAAAGGTTCACAAATTGCCGCGGCCAAAGCACACAAAGCACAGCAGAGACCCTCTGACGACCCAACCATAGACCTAACATGTAATCTTGCAGTTCTAGGCGTTGACATTTTGGGCGGTGTAAACACGGCATTAAGGCACTCATGCCTGATAATTCAGTGTGGATGGCATCTGATTACATTTCCATACTGCCTCTTGGATGGGGAGCTGATTTTCTAGCAAAAGAACGGGTGAGCGTAAGTGCTTGACTGGAACCGGAAGTGCCCAGCAGGAACTGAATACATTTTAGCGATAACATTTTCTAACAAGAACTTATGTAAAGCATGAATTATTCACTTAAACCAGGGGTCCCCAAACATGGCCACGGCCGTGGGTCATGTGGTACCAGGCCGCAGGACACACAGAAAGAATAAATAACTTCCTGTATTTATGTTTTATTTATTATTTCAGTGTGACCGCTGTTTTATTTTGAAAAATGACTGGACATCCCCATTACAAAGCTCAGTCTTGACATGTCAGGAGGCTTGTATTGGTCACGTGATGGTTACCGCTAAAATTAATCCCACAAGCTAGCAAGATGGATAAAAAACAAATGTTTCTTAATTGTTTATTTGGAAAGGGGAAAAGGCCCAAGGCTCTCAATGATTCAGCGTCGTAGTGAGTTCGAGTTTTCATGCACTTTCTATTTGTTTTTGTGGTAAATCTTGAATTACCAGACAGTCAACCAGACAGTGTTAGGGGGCTGAGTGTATGTTACTCGTGTTATGTTGTCTGCTCGATGTTAGGAGGATGCTGTTAATAAAGCTGCGAATACACATTGGATTTACGTCTATTGTTATCATTTTAAAAATACTCAGTTTTTATACCGTCCGTTATCATTTATCCGCCACACCTTAAAGGTCGGTTTGTGAAAATATTGTCTGATATTAAATCGGTCCATGGTGAAAAAAAAGGTTGGGGACCACTGATTTAAACAACATGTAGCAGAAATATTTTTAGAATTATTTATTTTAAACCTATGAACTTATTTATTTAGAGAAATGCCTTTAGGGCTACACAGCCACAGTGGAAAAAAATGTGTTGTAAACAGTCTTTGTACAAAATAATTCATTTATTATTAGTGACAAACTGAAATCTGAAGCGCAACCCCAGAATTTAAGAGAAGTCAGAATTTTTACACTTTAGCATCACATACTCAGAGAAAAATTAAGATTTATGTTGGGCAGTCACCGCTGTGTGTAAATGATGCTGTTCTTTAAAGTCTTATCCTTGAACTATTTGCTAAAATTATTATTGAATGCCAAACTTTACACACTACGTTCCACATACTGTAATCACCTCAGGAATTTAATCAGAACTGACATTGTTGTTGTCACATATGGGATGTTTTTCTTTTAAATCCTCAGTGTCTTCATACTTCCTGATACATAGCTCTAGAAAGTCAAGGCTAGACATTTATGAAAGCACCTGAGAGACGGACAATTAAAGGATGATAGACCCTGAACTGGCACCAACAGAAAAGTGGGTTTGGTCAAACATGTGGATGGATGTTTGTGTTCGACTGATATTACCAAGAATGTTTAAGTCTTTGGAATTCCTCGTAATTCCATATGCAGACTTGAATGCTTCTGTGAGGACAGAAAAATCACAATCAACTCAAAATGTCACATCATCATAAGGTGAAGTGATTTTAGTGGGGAAGAGAACTTCGGTACTCAAATAATACATATGGGTAAGCAAAAAAAGCAATAAATCACAGACACAAAGGAAGAGGGTTAGTTGAAGATACAAGAGAGGAAGGGGAAAAACAAGAAAAAATCTCAGTCCGCCTCCACACCCGCAGGACAGCAGGGATAGGGATATAAACTAATCAAACAATGCAAACCGAGAACTACACAACCACAACCCACAAATAGATACTGTATATAAATACAACAACAGAGTCACTGAAAAGCTCATGGCAACGATTATTACAAGATTTAGTAATACTAATCTATGCATCTGTAACAACTGTAATCCCGAAACCTGTGTGTGTGTGTGTATGCTGGTGCATATAAGGTTTCTCCATACGAGTGTTCAATAGTTGGTGTGAGGAGCCATCAATCCGCCTCCCAGGATCAGCACAGACACGAGGGAGATCGAAGCCATAGTCATCCAAAGGATCCCCAGAGCGCAGGAGCCCCAAGCAGACCAACCCGGGGCTGACCGCACCCCCCAAGAGAGGAGCAGAGGAGAGCCCCTGGGGAACATCCAGCAGCTACACTGCAGGGGCTCGGGGGGCCACGGCAACAAGCCCACGGGCTGCGCTGGCAGCCCCCCCGCCCTATGTTGGGGCATCACACCAATAGCCCCAGCGGACGGACACTGAGCTCAACCAGCTCCCTAATCTCAATTCCACATACCACAGAGCACGAAAACCAAGCATCCAACCAAGGTCAGTCAAACCCACAAATGAACTGACCAAGCACGAAACATGCAGAACAAGAGACAAATTGGAGACGCCCGGCCCCCGCCGAACCACCCAACAGCTATATATATAGCAATACTAGCACCAAACAATGGCCAAACTGGCCCCTCCCAAAGAGGCACCCCGGCAAACGGCGCCGAAAGGAGAACATCGGCCCAGCACACCGGCCAACCGATACCCCTGTCCACCCAGGGCCGGCCCTGGACAACAAGAGCCACCAAAGCACCGGCGGGCAGAGGCATCAGTCACCTGCAGGTAGTGAGAGGAAATAGGCCCCTCATTCGGTGGGGAGCCTGAGATGTGCCAGGCGAGAGGGCAGCCCAAGACCCAACCTGACAGATATGCAGGAACACACAGACAGTCATAGCTTCCCTCCCTCTTATACACATTCACTCTCACCTGCACACCAAGACACAAGAAAGGACGCCGTACACTCACTCAAACTCACACTCTATACTCCCAGGTCCAGGAACCGATACCTGAGCAGAGCAACCAGCCCCTGGACCCAGGAGGTGGTCCCCCACCCTGTAGAATGGAGACAAGTGGACCGCCAAAGCCCACACAGTGGAGAAGGAGCCCAGGCTCCGACCAAACCTGTTCCTCGTCATGGACCCCAACCCCTGTTGGCCAATAGCGAACAGGGGTGTGGAAAGACCCCTGGCCTCCCTCCTCTCGCTTGAGTACGGTGTTGATGTTATTATTATTATTATTGTAATGTACATTTAAAATAGAGGGTTGCGATCTGGGGAAGGCAACCTGCAGCACCAACAAACCCTATGAAGTCCAAGGCAATCCCCCCGGCCCCATCCCAGAAGAAGATCTATACCCGACCCAACATTCGGCTTACTATCAGAGCACAAAAGACATTAGACACCCAGGTTGAGTTCCATGGCTGCCTCCAGATTCCTTAGGAGGCTGGTGATCAAACACTGCAAAAGACCTGTAGCAAGACTTTGTGGCAGCACCCACTGAGGTATTAGTTTCCACAGTAAGAAAAATAATCAACACTTTAGTGCTTCATTCCTGAACCCCAAGACGTACACCACTGCTGACCCAAAGGTACAGGAAAAGTTTGCTCAACAATGTATAAATCGGCCAGAGAAGTGTCACAATTCTGTTTTCTCTGAAGGGAATATAGAACTGGAACTTTTGGGGCCATAGATCAATTGTAGACCTACATCTGGAGGATGAAGAAAGAAACATGCGCTAACAATACCACTAGCCCCTCAGTGAAGCATGGTGGCGTGGTGATGTTTCAGGACTGCTTTACTTCCTCTGTTGCTGGATGTGGTGGTCAAGATTCACTAAAATATTATAAAATCTAGGGAGAAACTGAATTACAATCTGTCAAGAAGGTAAAGCTTGGACCTTCAGATAGGACACTGATCTTAAGCAGATTGTAAAGCCCCTCAAGACCCCTGAAAAGTATTAACAGATTGTCCTACCCTTGAACAGACATCAAGCTGTTCCAATGACTGGTAAGCAGTGTTTTATATCATTGTGGAGAGATTTTGGCCCAGTTAATATAGGTTGTAGGTCTTTCTTTAGCATGACTGGCCTGTTTAAGGTCACATCACAGAATCTCAATTGTATATAAGTCTGGACTTTGCAATTTGCCACTGCATACACACACACACACACACACACATACATATATATATATATATATATATATATATATATATATATATATATATATATATATATATATATATATATATATACAAATCAAATCAATATTTGGTGTGACCACCCCATTGCCTTCAAAACAACATCAGTTCTTCTAGGTACACTTGCACACAGTTTTTGAAGGAACTTGGCTGGTAGGTTGTTTCAAACATCTTGGAGAACTAACCACAGATCTTCTGTGGATGTAGCCTTCCTCACACCCTTCTTTCTCTTCATGTAATCTCAGACACACTCAATGATGTTGAAATCAGGGCTCTGTCCGGGCCATACTATCACTTTTAGGGCTTCTTGTTCTTCTTTACGCTGAAGATAGTTCTAAGTGACTTTGGCTGACTGTTTGGGGTCGTTGTCCTGCTGCAGAATAGATTTAAGGCGAATCATATGCCTCCCTGATGGTATTGCATTATGGATAGGTATCTGCCTATATTTCTCAGCATTGAGAACACCATTAATCCTGACCAAATCTCCAACTCCCTTTGCATAAATGCAACCCAAATGTTCAAGGAACCTCTACCATGCTTCGCTGTTGCCTGCAGAGACTCATTATTGTATGGCTTTCCAGCTCTTTGACGAATAAACTACCTTCTGCTAGAGCCAAATATTTCACATTTGGACTCATCAGTCCAGAGCACCTGCTGCCATTGTTCTGCACCCCAGTTCCTATGTTTTCGTGCATACTTGAGTCGCTTGGCCTTGTTTCCATGTTGGAGGTATTGCCTTTTGGCTCCAACTCTTCCATGAAGACCACTTCAGGCCAGACTTCTCCAGACAGTAGATAGGTTTTAGCTGGGTCCCACTGGTTTCTGCCAGTTCTGAGCTGATGACACTGCTGGACATCTTCCAATTTTGAAGGGTATTAAGCTTGATCTGTCTTTCATCTGTTGCAGTACGTTTCCTTGGCCGACCACTGTGGGTACGATCTTCAGCGTTGCCCGTTGCTTTGTGCTTCTTCAAATGAGCTTGAACAGCACATCTTGAAACCCCAGTCTGCTTTGAAATCTTTGTCTGGGAGAGACCTTGCTGATGCAGTATAATGACCTTGTGTCTTGTTGCTGTGCTCAATCTTGCCATGAAACAATCTTCCACAACGTCACCTTTGTAGCAGAGTTTGGCTGTTCCTCACCCAGTTTTAAACCTCTCACACAGCTGTTTCTGTTTGAGTTAATGACTGTGTTTCAGCCTACTTGTGACATTGATGCTAATTAACACTTGTTTGGTATAATTGGTTGATCATACATATGACTATAATCCTATAAAATCTCTGACTTTGTGTACCTGTAAGATTACCTGTAAGTATACCTATAAGATTTGATGCTGGTTTGAAGGTAAAAGGTAGTAACAGCAAATATTGATTTGAGTTAGATTTTTCTTTTGTTTGCTCACTTTGCCTTTTGTAAGTTTATAAAGATCATTAAAACTATTATTATTTATATTTCTGAAAGCATCTGAAAGAATTAAACTTTCAATTAAAATGCTTTAATCCACAAACTCACTAATCTAGTAACACACAACTAAACTATTTAGTAGAGGAAGAATGAATAATAAAACTAACTACCAAGACTAAAACAGTAAAATGGACATATATTGGACATACATACATACATATATATATATATATATATATATATATATATATATATATATATATATATATATATATATATATATATATATATATATATATATGCTCTCAAACAGTCTCTCAAACAATTAAAGTTTTGACCAAGCTGCCTATCCTGTCTCAGCCCTGAGATATCAAAAGTGGTCAGGCAAAAAAATTATTTATTATAAAAAAATATTTATTTATTAATTAAAAATTATTTATTATTAAAAAAAAAATTAAATCACAAGAACAGTATCGGCCTATATTCTAACAGTTTCAGTAGTGGTGATGAAGCTGGATATCTACTCAGATTTGTTTTTTAATAAAAGCCTTTTGATGCATGGTTTGTGACTCTTTAAATGTAAAAGAACTCAACCTAAAATGCAGAGTCTAGGTATTCCAAACTGAATTGATATACAGGCCAGGAGAAACAAAGAGTTATAAAACCAAGGTGTACGGCAGATTGGAATCAGAGAAAGGGAAAAAGAGGGTTTTAAAAGGAGTGTGAAATAGAAATAGAGGTGGAGGAGTCAAGCTCAAAGCGCATAGCTGCAGGAGAGGCTTAGGCTTTAGACGGCCATGTCAAAATGCACTGCAGTCTCAGCTGCAGCCTTTATCTTTCTCATGCCTCTTCTACTTCTTTCCCATCTCCATTCTTTTTGGCTTGCCCTTCCCGTTGTTCCTTTCCATCAGCATTCTGCACCTCCCCTTTATCTTCATTCTTCACCCTACCTTCAGCTTTCTTTGTTTTCTGCCACTTTCCCCTGGAATGCCTTATTTTCACGCAAGCACAGGGGTATGGAGACAGCATCACCACTGAGCAGATTGTTATACCTCTCGGTCTTCGTCTCTCAGTCATGTGCATGCTCGCGCACACACACGCATACACCCGCACACACACAAAACACTTTAGCATGGAAATTGAAATAATGATAATGTATCCCTCAGTCTGCATCAAAGTATTGCCACTTCAAAAAAATGCCGGCAGGCATGAAATGCAAACGGGAAACAGATGGATTGAGAGGGAGAAAGGAGAAAGGAGGTGTGTATGTGTGTGTATCTTTTTTTCTTTTTTGCTTTGAGAGCCCTGGCTTACTTTGTACATTAGCTGTAGCTTTAAGGCAGACAGAGTAGGAGGGCTCCTGCTTGCTGTACATTGTCAGTCAGGGTTGATGGGGATGCATTTGGTGAGACTCGGCCAAACATACGTGTTTGTGAGGTGAGAGTTTCCTATTTGAGCTTCTGACAACATGTTTTCAGTTTGTGTTTGTTGTGGTCAAAGGTTTATTGTGTGAGATGATGGCTTTCTGTTGCTGTCACCACAGCACCCCCCTCAGCTGTCAGTAACTGTACAGACTACAGCATGACTTTTCTTTTATCATTTCCCAATGCATGTTATTTATAAATAATGCTTTTATTAGTTTACAGAGAAAAGACAAGTGTGTTTTATTAAATAAATTTATGACAGGTTACTAGTTACTAACACCCCATTTTCATGTTTTAATATGAAATAAAACATAAAATAAATGGTGTTTAAAGCACAAGAAAATAAGGCAGTGAGCTAAAAATAAGTGAATCATGTAGCTACAAATGTTACATTAGAAGAATATGCAACATATTGTTGTATCAGACCATTAGGATGTAGTGTCATAAAACACATTTTAATTTAGAGTGGTTAAAATGTGCAATTTAGACAAAACCGGATTCTTCTCTTGACATGAACAAACTAAAGCGTTGTTGCTAAAGCTTGTGAGACAAAATCTTCATCATCTGTACCTGTAGATCATTTTCAGCACAGGGCAGGGAGGACAAGTGCCCCCTTCAAAAGGTGGCACCAAAATCACAAAAGGCAAAGAAGGCCAAAACAAACCAGAAGCAGAGGAGAATCAACACAGATTTCTGGTTTGAAGGAAATGGGACATTTGATCCTTCTGGAACCCCAAATAGAAAATAACTGTTTTAAATTCCTAGTGACAAATCATGACCACCACTTACTGCTTTCTGTAGAAAAAAAACTGTATTTCTAAGAGTGGAACAATGTGGTACATTCAGGGAATGGGCTCCTGAAAAGAATGCATGTCTCCACCATGTGGTCAGAAGTGTTTAAGTGAATTGTTATCTGTCAAAATGACCGATACCTGTTGTTGTTGTTGTGCAGTCTGTGATGTTATGTCGACACAAATGCATACACAGCAAAGCCATTTTCTATAAATACTTATTTTCATATTCATGGCTCACAAAGCTGTGTTATAGGCCATGCGCTGTATCTTCTTGATCTAGTTCATGTTTTCACCCTTTGTGATGACATTTACAGTAAAAAAGAGGCTTTCAGCCACTTGACTTTGGAGGGTGAAACTTTGGAAATTTTATGGCGTTCAAAGCAAATCATTAAGTTTGTGAAGCTCCAAATATGAGCAGTTTGCTCACATTTGGGCAAAAATACAAAACGAGACATTAACACCATAGCAAACGAAAGAAGAAAAAGTTGCTTAGTCTTCATGCTTGTAGAATACTGTACACTTTAGACCGTTGATCCCCATACACATCCACTATACCAAAACAGGTCAAATCAGGTCAAATCATATCAAAATGATTCATACCCCTGACTTATTTAAATTTAGAGTATTTTTTAGATTTTACCAACATGTTTCTTCTGACTCTATATAATATTTATGTTTTGGAGTGGCCCAACCAGAGTCCACATTGCAATTTGATAGAGAATCTGAGGAGAGAGCAAAATATCAGGGAAATGGCAGGGAGGCCTTTAAACCTCAAAGACTTGGAGCTCATTTCAGGAGATAAACGGTGAATAATACCAGTGGAAATGTTTTTCTTAGAGAGTAAAGATTTCCTCTTTGTTCATCCCCCATGGAAGGTAAACTTTTGCTTTCTGAATATGAAGTCATGCACTTTTAAATAAACAGCATCAAATTGTGAGATTTGAGTGTTTTTGGAGCCTGGTTTTAGCATCTTAAAGTCTAATATAAGTTGAAATTTTCCTGGGCAGACAGACCTGGGCAAGTTGGTAGCTGTTTTGAATGTTCCCAACTTGTAGTCTATTTTCTGTACAGTGGAATGACTCTCAATTTTTCTTTTTTAAGCTCCTCATCATACTCATGAGAGTCCTTCTTTCTTAAATTCTCATACAGTACTTTTGATTTCATCATGGTGTTCACTTTCACCATCAGGGGCACATTAAACTAAAGACATGAGGTTTAAACCGAGCAAATGCCTTTCGAAATGCAGAGTAACCATGTTCTGATCATGTGCACATAGTCAGATGCAGCTGTGTGCCATTTTGACCATTTTAAGTGGGAATGACTGTGGGGATGCTCTGATCTGCTCCTCATCAGAAAATTGCTATCTTTAAAGTTACATACTGAAATAAAGTTTTAAATGTATTTTCTTTACTTTTAAATATCTGATTTTATTACATAATTGTTATGTATTGTTAAAATTCATGCAGTATGCCAACAAGATGATATTTGCTCATCATAAATTTACTGAGCTAAGCTTTGTTAAACCGGATTTTTATTCTGCTAGTCCACCAGCCTAAAGCTTAAAATTCCTTTGTCTCTTCCTGCCATCAGGAAGATGCATCATCACAACATTGTGTGATGATGCTTGTTTGTAGTGATTTGCAGACTGGTTTAGCATAAAAGTGTTAGGTGTTTAAGAAGCAATGAAATGTTAATTGAGCTCAGGTCCTCTGTTTTTCACCTTCATGCACTAACATGTTTTTTTCTGTAATTTTTTACATTTATTATTTCTTCTTCTGCGCAGTGGTTCCCAGGTCGGATATCACCATATGGCATGAGACATAATTAGCATTTAATCAGCTTGATGTTTTGACTGTAGTTGTTTCACAGTTCACTTGCTGTTTGGATTAACAGTGCTGCTAGCTAGTAACCCCCCATGGTGTAGCAGGTGAGTATGCCAGCATGATGCCGTCTGCACAGGTGGATACACACAAATATGCACATACTCACAGGGACACACATCCAGTGACACATGGACTCATGTTAGGATGGGTGCAGGACAATGACCTACCTGGATGTGTAACATCTCAGGCATGATCAACCATAAGCTAACATTAACTATGAGCTCTGCCTGATTTTATACCTGCTGGAATTTTACTAGTTGAAAGACACTATTTATATTCTTTGTAAAAAAAATCCACTAAGTAGCAAATTGGATTTTCTATGGCATAAAGTATTTGTACACCAAGTGATTACTGTGTGTACTGCGAAAAAGACTCCTGCATCACATCCTTATTTAACCTCCACTTCCAAATGCAGTTTTAGATTTAGATTAGTTCTCATAGTGATCTGAAATATCATCATCACTTTGAGGGAACATTTTTTGCATGTCATCAAATTTTTTAAAACCTTCAAAACATAATTTTAGGGACTTAGGACATCATTACTGGAGAGTTAGTGTCATATTTCACAAGTATTTAAGCGTTTTTTGCTAGTTTTTGTTGAACACTTGAGTCTATTATTTTCTATTAATTTTTAGTTATTGCTATTTTTAACTAGTAGCCAGGTTTAGTAGTTATTTTCATGTCCTGGTTCATTTTTGATCCTTGGGGGTTCTTTCATAGTTTTATTTTCTTTGCTGTTAATTTCTTTCTGTTACCCATTTTATTACTCAGTTCTTGTTTACTCTGCCATGTAAATTCATGCTTAGTTTTAAAACCTTATTTTTGTTCAGCTTATTTTGATTTACTAGTGTTCATTGGTTATCATTGCTTTTATTTGTTGCCATTTAGTTCCTAGTTGTGGTCTTAGTTTCCTTTTTAGTTATGTTTTCCTGGTTTGCGTCTCTTTATATTGTTTTAGTTCATCTTTCAACTTTTTCCTTTTTTCTGTCCAGCATTCAGATCAATTTTCCCCAGCAAGTTTTTGTTTGTTTCCTGCATTAGCAGGATATGCATTTATGTCACTCGCCTGTACTGGCTGATTACTTCCATGGGTTCCACCTGCTCTGTTTACTATTTGCTCGCCTTGTTGTTTTCAGTTCATTGCAGGATCCTCTGATCTGCTCAGTTCATGTTTTGGTCCTTACTAGAATCCTCAAGTTAATGTTGAGGCTTCCTTCTAGTTTAACTCATGTTGTATGGACCTTGTAAGTTTGTTCTAATTTCATTAAACTCACTAAAATGCCTCACTTCAGCGGTTATCTGCATCTTTGCGCCATGCCTGTCTCATGCCCTATGACAGTTATGGTAAAAGTACAAGCTTGGGTCCAACATCACATAGCAACAACTAGGGGGATCAAATTATCCCGTTAATTGCGATTAATTAATTACAGCCATATTTAGCGCGCTATGTTTTTGTAATTGTGTTAATCTAATTTTTAATCTTTAACTTTACTAATTCTGCATGCGAATTGCCTTTAAATAAAATCCGTTTTTATGCTTTGGGCTTTCTGTGTTTGAGTTGTCAGGGGTTAACCACACCCTGAAGTGGACATTGATTGGCTGTCGTTGTAGGCCTGTTTATCATAAGCTAACTGGCGGTAAGGTGAGGAGAGGCAGTGAGTTGAAGACAGTGTTGCCAACTTAGCGACTTCTCTTGCGATTCCTTTTCAAAAAAGCAACTAGTGACAAATCTAGCGACTTTCTTTTGGGGTTATTGGAGACTTTTGTAGATTCTGACGTGAAGCACGTATCCTTGTTACTCTTGTCACAGAGCAGAGGTGCTGCTGTGGGCTTCTCTCCCATCCTAGAGCGCTCACAGCAGCCGGCCAGTCCGCACACTGCAGCTCTGCCCCCACGCCCAGGTGTAGCTGGGGTCAGAGCAGATATTTACCCCACTGAGTCTAGAATGCCCGGCTTCAATCAGGTTAGTGGTGAGTGTTTAGTATTTTTACGCTTGATATTGTCCTACAGGGAGATGTACAACAGAGTTTTAGGGCGATTGTATATAAAAGAAAAACAATTTTGGAGTAAAAAAACCACCAAAAAACTTTGAGATTAATTTAACATATTTTCAAGAAAAAAGTCTGAAATTCTCTGATGTCAAAAGTCTTAAATTTGGGAGAGAAAGCTCAAAAATGTCCACGACTAAAGGCAGAAAGTTCCTATATTTAAACTAAGCTGTTTTCTGACATTGTAAAGTAAAAAAAACACAACTTTGCTGAGATTTTAAATCTGTTATTCCTGACAGAAAATACCGGTCCTATAAGATTTAAGTGTTACAGTAAATTTACAAGATCCACATCTGGATACTTTCAAAATTGTACTTGGTGCACGTAGCTCATTTCCAGGATCAGAACGACTTTTCCTGGGTTCCTGAACGCCTCAAATTTCTGACTTTACAATGTCAGAAAAAGGCTTAGTTTAAAAATCAAATATTTTTGCCTTTAGTCATGGACATTTTTGAGTTTTCTCTCCCAAATGTACAGCTTTTTGACATCAGAGAATTTCCAAGTTTTTTCTTGAAAATATGTGAAATGAATCTCAAAATGTTTGAGTTTTTTGTTAGAAATTTACTCCTTAAATTTACTTTTGCCTTGCTTTTTATTTTGCATGGGGAAGAAGGACAATTTTTCAGAACAACCATTATTTCATAACAATAAAGATATTTTTTCAGTTTTGCACTTCATCCAATCTTATTTGATAAATTTCAAAATGGAGGATTTAAAACCAAATGTTTAATTTAAAACAAGAATGTATCTAAATTCAAATCTTGTCTTGCTGTTTATTGCCCGTTGTTCAGAGCCTCCACACTAGTAAGTGTGAAAGGATATCTAGGATTTAGAATCTGCGTGTTTTTCCCTTTGAACCAAATTATGGGCTCAAATCTGAGGTTTATGCAATGCTGCAAGTTATTTGCAACTTTTATGAAGTAATTTTTCTTACTGTTTGTCCTTTAGTATTTTACATACTGCATTTGAGTTGGTAAAGACTCAGTGTCTTGCTATCTGTGCTGAGTGAAGTAACGTATGTTTTCTTTTAATAATACTCTTAAAAAATGTCCAAATCACATAATTTCAATTTATGACATTTAATAGTTAGCGGAACTACTGGCCATATATGTTTTATACAATAAACATAGTAAAAATTCGATCTAAGGAGACATTAAACAAGTGCCACAGGTTTTTTTTTAACCTGTTTACCTGTTGATAGAGATTAGGAAATATTTGAATAGGAATGGGATTTGCACTCCTGGTCCGACTCACCAGTTCATACATACCATGTTTTTACATCAGTAGACTTTTCGTGTCAAAGGAACAAGACAACATTGTTGTCATTTTAGAAGTATATGGAGGAATATGAATATATTTTTTTAATTTACAGCAATACATATTCTTCTTTAGATTTGTTACTGTAGTGAAATCAGATGCATAAATAAATAGAATTTGATTTCATTTTCTTAGAATTGAACATTTTTCTTCCTATTTTCTAACTGAAACTAAAGCTATAGTAAAATCTAAAATTAACCTATGGCTGAGGGTTAAACAGTTTAAAATAGGAAAAAAGAAGATTGAAAATCCCTACATACAGTGTAAACCAGAAGTCTACATACACCGAATAAAAATACACATCCACCTTTTCTTCCCTTCTGTCTGAAGTTAAATGAGACAAAATTTATATTGTTTTTGGTCAGTTAGAATTACTAAATAACTTTTATTTGCTAAATGACACAATAATGAGAGAAATGATATATCAAATGTATTTATTAATCAGAAGTTTACATGCGTTTCCTCAGTTTTTGGTAGCATTGCCTTTGTATTGTATGACTTTGGTCAAATGTTTTGTGCTTCCTTTCACAAGCTTCTCACAATAGTCTGGCCTATTCTTCCTGAAAGAACTGGTGGAAGTGAGTCAGGCTTGTAGGCTACCTCACTCACACACTCCTTCTCAGATCTCCAATTCTCTATGGGATACAGAGCAGTGCTTTGTGATGGCCACACCAAAACATTGACTTAGTTGTCTCTAAGCCACGTTGTAACCACTCTGGCTGGATACTGAGGGTCATTGTACATTTGGAAGACCTGTTTACCCCCTGAGCTTTAACTTCCAAGCTGATGTCTTTAGATGTTGCCTCAACATTTCCGCATAATGTTCTTTTCTCATGATGCCATCTGAAATGCACCAGTTCCTCCTGCAGCAAAACAGCCCCAAACATGGTGCTGTCACCACCATACTACAGTCGTGGCCAAAAGTTTTGAGAATGACACAAATATTAGTTTTCACAAACTTTGCTGCGAAACTACTTTTAGATCCTTGTTTCAGTTGTTTTTGTGATGTACTGAAATATAATTACAAGCACTTTATACGTTTCAAAGGCTTTTATTGACAATTACATGACATTTATGCAAAGAGTCAGTATTTGCAGTGTTGGCCCTTTTTTTTCAGGACCTCTGCAATTCGACTGGGCATGCTCTCAATCAACTTCTGGGCCAAATCCTGACTGACAACGACCCATTCTTTCATAATCACTTCTTGGAGTTTGTCAGAATTAGTGGGTTTCTGTTTGTCCACCCGCCTCTTGAGGACTGACCACAAGTTCTCAATGGGATTAAGATCTGGGAAGTTTTCAGGCCATGGACCCAAAATTTCAACGTTTCGGTCCCGAGCCACTTAGTTATCACGTTTGCCTTATGGCACGGTGCTCCATCGTGCTGGAAAATGCATTGTTCTTCACCAAACTGTTGTTGGATTGTTGAAAGAAGTTTCTGTTGGAGGGTGTTTTGGTACCATTCTTTATTCATGGCTGTTTTTGGGCAAAATTGTTAGTGAGCCCACTCCCTTGGATGAGAAGCAACCCCACACATGAATGGTCTCAGGATGCTTTACTGTTGGCATGACACAGGACTGATGGTAGCGCTCACCTTCTCTTCTCCGGACAAACTTTTTTCCAGATGCCCCAAACAATCGGAAAGAGGCTTCATGGGAGAATATGACTTTGCCCCAGTCCTCAGCAGTCCATTCACCATTCGTTCTGCAGAAGATCAATCTGTCTCTGATGGTTTTTTTTGGAGAGAAGTGGCTTCTTTGCTGCCCTTCTTGACACCAGGCCATCTTCCAAAAGTCTTCGCCTCACTGTGCGTGCAGATGCGCTCACTCCTGCCTGCTGCCATTCCTGAGCAAGCTCTACACTGGTGGCTCTCCGATCCCGCAGCTGAATCCTCTTTAGGAGACGATCCTGGCGCTTGCTGGACTTTCTTGGACGCCCTGAAGCCTTCTTAACAAGAATTGAACCTATTTCCTTGAAGATCTTAATAATCCTATAAATTATTGATTTAGGTGCAATTTTAGTAGCCACATTATCCTTGCCTGCTAAGCCATTTTTATGCAACGCAATGATGGCTGCACGCATTTCTTTGCATGTCACCATGGTTAACAATGGAAGAACAATGATTTCAAGCATCACCCTCCTTTTAACATGTCAAGTCTGCCATTCTAAGGACTATGCAATTCATCTGATCACTGTTCATAACATTCTGGAGTATATGCAAATTGCTATTATAAAAACTTAGGCAGCAACTTTTCCAATTTCCAATATTTATGTAATTCTCAAAACTTTTGGCCACGGCTGTACATTTAGGATGGTGTTTCCAGGCATACAAGTGTCCCCCTGTTTCCTCCAGATATAACGATGGTCATTAAGGCCACACAGTAGCACTTTAGCCTCATCATATATGTCTCCAGAAATTAAGGTCTTTGTCCCTGTGGGCATTGATAAACTGTAAGCTTTTTGTAATGCTTTTTTTCCTGTTTCTCTTGGAATAACTCAATTCAATTCAATTCAATTCAGTTTATTTATATAGCGCCAATTCACAACAGATGTCATCTCAAGGCACTTAACAAGAAGTCATTTCAATACATTTATACAAACATTCCAATCAGTTAAAAAGTTTCCTATTTAAGGAATCCCAGCAGATTGCGTCAGTCATTGGCATGAGGTTGGGCCCCGTTGATGCAGACTTTCCAACCACAGCAATCCTTCAGCAATCCCTCATACTGAGCAAGCATGTAGCGACGGTGGAGAGGAAAAACTCCCCTTTAACAGGAAGAAACCTCCAACAGATCCAGGCTCAGTAGGAGCGGCCATCTGCCACGACCGTCTGGGGGTTTGAGAAGACAGAGCAGAAACACAGAAGGAACAGAAGATCTGATATAAGAGAACTTTCTATGTTACAGAAAGTAAAAAGTTGATAACAGGACACAGTGGATGTTCAGTTACTGGGAGGATCATCCCAGTCGATGCCCCCTGTCCAACAGGGCATTGCAGCCAAGCAGGATACCAGACCAGGTATATCTTCTATGGAGAGAAAAACACTGAGAGAAAACAAAGTTAACAGTCGAAATAACAGAATATACTGTAATACAACTGGAGAGTCGTAGGAGAAAAGGAAGTAGCAGAGTGAAGAAAATTGGTAAGTCTGTCCTCCAGCAGTCTAAGCCTATAGCAGCATAACTACAGAGATAGCTCAGGATGACCTTAGCCACTCTAACTATAAGCTTTATCAAAAAGGAAAGTTTTAAGCCTGGCCTTAAAAGTAAACAGAGTGTCTGCCTCACGGACTAAAGCTGGGAGCTGGTTCCACAGGAGAGGAGCCTGATAACTAAAAGATCTGCCTCCCATTCTACTTTTAGAGATCCTAGGAACTACAAGTAAACCTGCAGTCTGAGAGCGAAGTGCTCTGTTAAGAACATAAGAAAATAATCAGATCTCTGATGGATGATGGAGCTGATTATTATGGGCTTTATATGTAAGAAGGAGGATCTTAGATTATATTCTGGATTTAACAGGGAGCCAATGAAGGGAAGCTAAAACAGGAGAAATGTGATCTCTCTTTTTAATATTCATCAGAACTCTTGCTGCCGCATTTTGGATCAACTCAAACTTCTGGTTTCTGCTGTAAATAAAACAACCAGTATATTTAAAGATTCATCATTATAAATATTTTACTTGATGGTTACTAAATTATTTATAGAAATGCCTAAACACTGAAATAAGTGAAATACGTCTTAGACTTTCCTCTGTCTTAGTTTCCTGACAAAATGTAATTCATAATGACCTCAATGACTGAAATCGCTAAACATGGGAAAATAACCATTAATGTGTGATGGAATAATGAACCGCAGCCCTTATCAAATTATATCCAATTACAGGTTAATTTGTGACAAGACGTGCCTGCATTACTGAAAACTGAGGAGCCACTAACCTTTTAAACCGTTACATAGACCCCTGGTTCCTGTCATATGCAGCATATGATATGCTGATGTTGAGTCTTTTACATCCACTCCTCTTTCATACACACAGCACATAAACACATCCAATAACTTCAATGTCTTCATATTAATACTAATAATTTTATGTTTAGAACATTCCTTCAAAATCACTAGAGTCAGATCAAACTATTAAGCCCTGCAGAAAAGAAACGCTTTGGGCCTAGTTTTGAAGGTCCTATTTACATGGGTGTTTCACAAAAGAGGAATCTAACAACTACAACCGCTCTCTGGTAGTCTGCTCATAAAGACTCTATTAACAAGAGTTAAACCTGCGGTCTGATTACAATGACTTGGAACGTGAGATATAAGGGCACCCTGCAGCTTGAAGAATTTTAATTTCTGCTGCAGGCTTTTATGCAGAGCCAATGCAGTAAACTAAGTAAACAAACAAATTCCGCTATGACAAAAATAAAAAAGTCTAAAAGATTTTTCTAAGGGCAGAGAATTAGAAATACCTAGGTCAGAAAGAAATCCAAGGTTTCTTCCAACATTTCTGGAGGCTACAGTTGTTCTGTGAATGCCTCAGTATTGTTGGAGAACAGCAGAGCACAAACAGCCTCATGAAGACAAAAGGAGCACAGCACACAGGTCAGAGAGAAAGCTGTGGAGAAGTTTAAAGCAATATTTCAAGCTTTGAACTTCTCTGTTCAGTCTGAAGGACATGGCTATCCACCTGAACGGACAGGCTGAGCAAGGAGATAATTTAATCAGAGAAGCAGCCAAGAAGCCCATCTGAAGGAGGTGCAGAGATCCGCAGCTCAGATGGGATACTTTGTTGATGGGGCAACTATTAGTATTGCACTCCACAAATTTGGCCTTTGTGATAGAGTGACAAGAAATCCACAGTTGATAGTAAGCCAGAAGAAGTCTGTCACAAGTCATGTAGGGGACACAGCAAACATGGAGGAAGGCGCTCTGGCCAGATGAGAACACACTTCAACCTTTTACTCTTAAAAGTTGGTCAGAGCTGATGTGAAGATTAAATCCTTGGGGGAAAAAAACCTGTTAGAGTCAAAGTTCCCATGAAAATCATTGATGTTTAGGGTTTTAATATGACAAAATATTACAACAACTTCACTGGATTGCAGGTTATGTGTTCTGTTGTCCAGCAAGAGGTTTGTTTTTGCTATGAACAACTATGCATAATTGTTTATGGCAATTATTAAGAAATTAGTAATTTAGATCAAAATGATCAAGTTGGGATCTTGTATTTAGGAAATAATAATAATAATAGCCAAATAGTTCAGTCTCAGGTATTGCTTATGAATACCTCCCTGATAACATAATAATAAATGAATGAATAAGTTTGTGGTGTTCTTTGAAGAGCAAGTTATTACACATGTATATGGAATAACAACTAACAATACCTTTCCAAATACAAGAGCATATTAACAACAGGAATTCACCCTTCCAGTCAAAATACTTTAATCAACAAACTCCCTAGTAACACACAGCTAAACTAAGTAAAAGAAGAATGAACAATAAAACTAACTAAGTAAAAACAATAACCAGTAAATTGATAGTGATTTCACAGTCCAGTATGGATATATACCCTTAAAGAATATGTATGGAAGAAAGATGGGTTGCATGCATTACTGCTGACTTTGAGGAGTTGCCTCCACTCATATCAGGTGGCTGTTAGGGCAGCAAAGACTGGCTTCATGTCAAAGCTGGTGTTCTCTAATTATCATAGGCCTCAGGTGTTGTTCAATGTGTTTGACAGAGTTGTTCATCCTTCTGTGAATTCTGGTTTGGTACCATCAATATCACTTTGTGATGAATATTTGTCATTTTTCACTGACAAAATTACTAATGTTCAGTCTTCTGTGTTGTTGGGTACTTACACAGACCCCAGTACTCTCCCTGCATGCTCTGCTGTTTTTAAGCGCTTTTAGCCTGTTGTTTTAAATTAATTATTTGATGTAGTTCAATGACTGAAGCCCTCTTATTGTCCCTCTGATCATCCACCACCAACATTTTTTAACATTTTGTTTGACACTATAGGACCTTTTGTTCTGGAAATAATGTATTCCTCTCTTGCTTCTGGTTGTGTCCCAGATTGTCTTAAGCAGGCTACAATTCAGCCTTTGCTTAAAGAAGCCCAGCCTTGACCTAACTGTGTTATCTAACTATAGACTAGCTTATTTTATATCTGTTTATATTTTTTCTATACTTTGATACTTCCTCTATGTTTACACTGTGGGTTTGAGAGAATTGTAATTTCATCTGCGCTGTATGTCGAGCATGTATAGCACATTTGACAATAAAGTTGACGTGACTTAAATTTCGAAGCTACCTTTTAATTCAAAGATGCTAGAAAATGTATGGGTATTAACAGCTCCAAGACTATATTGAGGATGACGGCATCACAGAGAAGTTTCAGTCAGGCTTTGAACCACATCACAGTACTGAGTCAGCACTATTAAGGGTTTTTAATGACTTGTTTTTAACTACTGACCCTTGGAATATTGCAGTTTTATTTTTGTTTGATTTGATAGTTGGATTTGTTACAGTAGATCATGAGATTTAGCTTTCTTGGTTAAAGACGTATGTTGATTTAAGGGCACGGTTCTGCAATGGTTCAGGTCATATTTGTCTGGCAGAACTTTTCGTGTTAAACTTGGCCCTTTCAGTTTTGAGGACTCTCCCCTCAGCTGTGGTGAGCCACAAGGCTCAATTTCTGGACCGGTTCTCTTTGCCCTGTATATGTTACCTTTACATTCTATTTTTAGGAAGCATAAGGTTTCTGTTCACTGTTTTGCAGATGATCTACAAGTCTATCTGCCATTACAGGTAGGAGCTGATTCTCCTACCTTGTTAACAAACTGTTTGAATGATGTTAAGTAGTGGTTGGCCTTGTAGTTCTTGAAACTAAATGACAATAAAACACAATTAGATTTCTTTGGTCATTCATTCAATCAATCAATCAATCTAACTTTATTTATAAAGTGCTTTTCATGCATCTCAAAGTGCTATACAAATTAAAATTCAGGCTCTTCAGATACTGCACCTCAGCTCATTGGTATGTTGTCTCCTCACTGTAAATCTAATGTCAAAGATCTTGGACTATTTATTGATGGCTCTTTTAAGTTATCTGGACAGGTCAGTGCAGTGGTCCAGTCCTATTTTTTTCATCTTAGACTGGTAGCTAAGGTGAAACCTTATATCCCTCTGAAGGTTTTTGAACAGGTAATTCATCTCTTCATTTCGTGTGGACTTGACTATTGTAACTCCCTATATTATGGCCTGGATCAGTCATCCATTCACCGTCTACAGATGGTTCAGAATGGAGCCGCTTACTTATTGACGCAAAAAGGTCGGAGAGAGCATATTAGTCCAGTATTGAGGTCCCTGCACTGGCTTCACATATTTTATAAGGTCCAGATCAAGTTAATGTTGTTTATTTTTAAGTCCTTGAATGGTCTTGCCCCATCTTATTTGTCTGGGTTTTTAACACCCCATGCACTAGATCCATGAGATCTAGCAATCAGAACCGTCTTGTAATCCCTAGAATGAGACTTAAGTCTCGGGGAAATAGGGCCTTTTCTGTAGCGGGTCCCAAGCTATGGAATAGCCTGCCAACATTAGGGCTGCTCATACTCTGATTAATTTTAAGACACTTTTAAAGACCCATTTTTATGAGCTGACTTTTAACTAAGAGTACACTGAGTATTTTGTTACAGTGTTCTATATTTTGTATTTTTCTTTCGTTTTGGTTTATTGTTGTTTTTAATCTGTTTTCCCTAGCGGTAAAGCACTTTGGTCAGCAATTGCGGTTGTAAGTGTGGCATATAAATACATCTGATATTGACATTGACATTAAAGACCAAGGCTTGTATTGAAGAGTTTGGAAGTGAGGCTAAGCTAGTTTTAAACTAATTATGATTAGCTTGAGAATAATTGGCACAATTTGCTTTGTGTTTAAACAACCAATACATAATGCAAAGCAGAAGTGAAGACAAAGCATTATTTAGTGGAACTAATGTTTCAATAAATAATTTTTCTGAATCAAAAATAACCTTTTTGGAAAAAAATGATTTGATTTTATGGATCAGTCACTGCAGCAATGGATCCAAACGGGCAGCTTTCAGCTCGCTAGCTTCTGCAAAATTGTGAAACTTCTCCCACAGCAAGACAACGGGGCGTCGGCAAAAGAGTGGGTGTCTCTCTTTGGTGGAATCTGTAATTCCAAGATTCCATCTGCAGAGTTTCGAAAAAGTCAGGTTCAAGACTTATTCCCTCGGCTAACTGTTACCTGATCCACAATTAGCAGATTGCACGTGTATTTTTGCCAGCGAAGGTAAGGTTTGAAGCGTGCTGGTCTCTTTGATGTGAGTCTGCTGATGACTCACGGACAGAGAGGTGCCGGAATAAACTGAGAACATCACTGATGTCACATATTTCCGATAAGAACATGCCCACGATTTTTTCACCTCAATTCTGCACCCATGCTTATGGTTTTGACTGTCCAACTTAATAATGTAATAACTAAGAAGTGAAAAATTCTAGACACTTGTGTACATGTAAAGATAATGAATGTTCCGGCATCTTGTGAAACTATACATCACAGTATGTGCTGCTGTTTATTTGCAGTATATCTTTGTTGCTTCACTTTTCACACGGTTTCATTTATAGCAAACTGCAGCAGTGGAGTGGACCGGTACGTAAATCCTGATGTGTGTGTGAGAGTGTGTGTTTGTCTGAGATGGACTGGTCCTGATAGTGTTGTAAGTGCTATATGGTTAAACAATAGTGTGCGGTGAGGAAGCACCCGTACAGAGGGTGTCATATATTACAAGAAAGGCAGGCTCCAAACAAATTATAGTTCTGTCTTTGTGTTGTTCTTAGACCTCCATTTCTCCCCTTCTCTCCCTTCTCTCTCCTTTTCCTACTGTTATATATTTTCACACTTCAGTGAGTCCATTGTACGCACGCACACACACACACACACACACACACACACACACACACACACACACCCCCACACACACACACACACACACACACACACACACACACACACACACACACGCACCCACACACACACGCACACACACTCTGCTTGTCTGGCTGTCTCCTCTGCTCTCCTCCTCTATACCGTCATCCCCCCTCTTTCTCTCCCTCTCTCTCTCTCTTCATTCTTTACAGCGTTTTCCTTCTTATTTCTCTTTCTCACTTCGTGTCACCCTCCCTCTCCCTTCTCTGTCCCCTTCCCCCTCCCTCCCCTTCTCTCTTGGGTCATGTTGCAGCAGCTCCAGCAGAAATAATAGGAGCAAAGGCGTGAGGTTGTTATTTGCATAGAAATAGCATGACGCCCCAGGCAGCTTCAGGAGAAGGACACAGAGATCATTTGTCTCAAAATTGTAATGAAAACTTTTGCTGAGACAGAGATTTCTTTCCCTCATCAGCCCCCACCCCCCTTTCCACTCCTTCTCTGTACCGTACTGTCCGATCTTTACACTCTCTTCTCTTGTCTTTCCTTTCCGTTGTTGCACAGTGTGATGTGAAATTAGATGACACATCAGTATTGCGCCACTGTGCACCACCAGCATGCCAGTCTTGCTGGCAGTTTGTCAAACATTGCAGGAAATATGGTAGACTCCAGATATCTCTGTGGTAAAGAGGAAGATTTATGGAAGTTTAAAGCCGATAAAATGGCACAGCACATCACATTGGATCAGAAGCACAAAAAAGAAATAAGAGTGCAGCTATACTTGCAGGATCTTCTGCATTAAGATGCTTTTACATTATTATAGAAGATCTAGAGACAACAAATTAAGGTTCTTTAAATTTGAGTTAATTGAATTGAAATACTTTATTGATCCCACAGTAGGGAAATTCACATGCTACGGCAGCATACACAAACACAACACAAAGACACAAACAAGAACAGGAATAAGGTGCAGAAGTGAAAGACAGACAGACAGACAGACAGCAGTAACCGCTGGTGGAAGTAAAAATAAGTAAAATAAAATACCAGAGACTAATTTACAAAAAGAACTGCACATAAAAATAAATATACAGATGTACAATGGAATATTGCAAATATACAATGGGTAAATTGCACTGAACAGGTTATAGAGATAAACCAATAGCAATTTAAAACATCAATTGATAAAAATAATTAAAAAAAAATAAATCAAATTGAAATTTTATGGCTACAGTTACAGTTTTAAAGAATTTCTTTTTTCTAAGGCCACAAACTACAATCACAATTTCTGCCCCCAAAATAGTGGAATAATAATAATAATAATAATAATAATAATAACCTTCTGCAGTGCTCATGCCTAAATAAAACGGTAATAGTATACTAACCATCAATTTGTACCATAATAAGGACAAAACACTGTATGAGCAAGCAATGTGAAGAGATGGAAACATTATGCAATGTTGTAGTTATATATGCACAATATATATACAGTTAGAACCACTAGTGTTAGTAGTATTAGTATTCATCTATTAGATACCAAAAATATTTTAGATCTAATGATCAAATTCCCTGAATTTCAAATGTATGTCAATTACGTCTAGAGTTGAAGTTTTATGATTAGAATGTAGTTCAATATATTCATATATTTCTTAGTTTTCATAGGAAATGTTTTCAGTTGTTTTAGGTTTATATTCCGGTCAATGTGGACTGATTGTATTTTTTTACTCATACAGAGATACTACTTCTAAAATCAAATGTGTTATTACAGTATAATGATGACAAAATCAAGTTAGAAATCAAAGTTTATTTTTAAAAGATTTTATTTATTTTTACATGGAAGTTTTATGTATGTTGGATTTTGTAAATAGTTTCAACATCATGAGTGGATGGATAGATGGATGGATGGATGGACTTTTTGTATTATCATTTTTAAACTAAAACACAAAAATAAAATAAATAAAATATTTAATATTGTGGCTAAAATGACACAACTATTTAGGCCTGTTTAGCACAACTATTCCAAAGTTTAATGAACAAAAGTATTCTTCTGATTAGTTGTCATACCCAGAACTGATCAATTTCAAGATGTGAAAAAGACAAACACAACTAAAACTTCACAGAAAATAATATTTTGCTGACTAAAAAAATCTAGATCATTAATAGTATTTGCAACCAGCTCAAAACATGCACCCTGATTATGTCTTGTCTCACACCCAAGAAGCAGTTATCCCACTGTAATTCCAATAACAGTTCTTTCTTTTCTTCCTTTCTGATTTGTGTGGCCTGACTTTGTGGGAGGAGCACACTGATGGCATGACACTGGTTGTTTCATCAGCTACTTTAATGATATACTCAGGCAGGCCACAGGACCATCTAAATACATATTCAGTGACTCTCAAAAGTCAGCACTTTCATGTTAAAAATGCAGACAAATATATATATAAAAAAACTAAACTGAAAAATAAATTATAATTGTTGAATATAATAAGAAAATAAAAATGGTCACAGCTAATTTTAAATATAAGCTGAAGTTAATCAGACCAAACACATTTAGTTAGCTTTTTAGTGCGGCTATTTAAACATTTTATACTGCAAATGTAAATGTACATGAGAAAGCTGGAACTATTTGCTGGTAGCTCTTTGAATTTAAATTTAAGGTGGTTGCATGGATTTATTATGTCGCTAAGTTGCGCAGACACAACATAGAAGCAAATATTGCCCATCATGTTTTTTGATCCATGTCTGTGTCCAAAAATCCAAAATGGTGTCACATAAATGATGGAACTGGACCTCTTTGTTTGCTAAATGCTGCAGCTCTCTCTCCTCTGAAGCCGATCATTTCATCTCTTCGCCTCAATCTATACCTTTGCAGTTTGGGCTGTTTTATGCCCACTTTTCCCATTTATGAAATGGTGCAGTTTCTCTCACACTTTTCCATTTTGATCTTATCTTTCTTTAATAGTTAATGATAGTGTGGAATCTATTATTGAATTTGTACAGTATGTGTTTGAGTTATGTCATTTTAGAACCCTAGTAAAGACCATATCAATTTTCTACCCATGAAGCGAAAGAGGTGAAGGTTTCTTTTTACATGACACCCTTTCTCTATCACACACTCAGACCTGGGACTAAGTCAAATGGATGTCCTATTTTATTTCTAATCTATGTTGATATACAAGCAATTACTGTTATTACTTTCTGTAAAGCCTGAAGTCTGTTCATGCTGACCCAAGTTCTATCTACTATCATATGGTAGCAGCAGCAGCAAAGACACCATGTTTTCTGTACTCTGATCTTTCTATTAATTTGTTGTTTCCTTAGCTGTTCATTATTTTGTTACATAAACCAAGCAATTTACTTTGCCTGAATGCACATTTCATACCGTGTATACAGGTAATAAAACCAGATGACACTTTATTTTGCTTGCTTATTTATATGAGGTGCCGTTTGTAAAGTTATTTAGCTAACAAGCTAAGTCTTTAGCTTACAAATTAAATATTTAGCTCCAGACTAAATATTTAGTCAGCAAGCTAAATATTTAGTTTTAAGCTAAATATTTAACTATCAAGCTAAACTGGCTAGCTAAATATATCGCTTTATTCAAGATGATGTAATACAACAGACTGCAGGGACAGACAGAGTCAGAATGTGCCAGGATGAGGCCCTATGTTATAAAAACCATAAGTTTAAAACGTTTTCCTATAGAGTATTTCTAAAGATTTCACAAATGGTTTATATGTGTAGTGGATAAAAGCAGACTGTCATTCATGAAAAGGAACAACATATGAGGATCTGTGTTTTTTATTCTTAAAACATATCGTGAAATTCATAGCTATCAGGACATCCCAGTTGGTGAATAGTGGGTCTATTCAGGAGAAAGTCCTGGACTGATTTCAGTCCCAGTCCAGGAGGAATGGTTTTATCTCCTCCATATATAGACATTGGTAGGGGTATAACAGTACATGTATCTGTATTCAGATTTTTCGGGATAGAACCTTCGGTACGACATGCCGGCGTACCGAGTTTCCACACGGAAGTATAACCGCATTGCACTTTAGCCAGCAACGATATGACTCTGTATAACTAATACAGTCCAGGCCGGCCATCTGCTAGAAGAGCAGTGACTCTTAATTGAGAGGAGGAGCTTGAATGCTTGCTTTCGTTGTTAAAGCCTCCTGTTCGGGAACATGTTGGCTTCCCGGTGTTACAGAACAACACATTTCACCTTAGGTGGTTGTTGTTAGCTTAGCTGCCCTTGTTGGTATTGATCTCTTAAAGTGGTAATAAAGTGTAGGCAGACTGGACATCTGACTGTAATAATGTGTTAGAAATGTTTGTTCAAGGAATTAGTCACTGACGTTTGACATCAAAGTATTGATGTTCCAGTTTCCTAAAAAGAAAATATTGAAACTGTTATTATTATTTATTATATATTTGATTTGATAGATTTTTATGCAATCCGAGAACATTTTGTAGGAAACTTTACTGCAAGTACTGTTTGATTTTAAATGTCATTACACAAAAACTATTTGTTTTTCACTATTCCCTGACTGTACTGCAAATATACTGAAGCGTGAAATTGAAACTAAGGTAAGGAACCGAACCAGAATTTTTGGCGTACCATTACACCCCTAGTCACTGGTGTTAGAAATTCTAATGAGCAATACAACTTTTTAAGTTCCTAGAATTTTAGGGATTTTATTCTCACATAAGTTTAATGAAGTGGCCCTTCGGCACGTTAGAGATAGTTACTGTATGTTCAAACGCTGAAGTAGCAGGATAGTCTGTTGAGTCCCAGCTGTTTCCTTGGACGAATAAATGCATTTAGGTGTACAAATCTGAAAAAGCTTTTCTTTTAACACTCTTGGCACCCATGTTTAAGTTGGCAGTTTTTAAGTCCCCCAATAAAAATAGCCTTCAGTGCATCTCTGCCTGAGGATCATGTTTAAATAACTGATACCCTGTGTCCCACACACGAATATTTATATGCACACATTTACACATGCTATCACCCACCTCTACACCCTGCTGTGCCCGTCAAGGATACACTTCCAACACAGCTGCCACCGAGTGGGAGAGTGGGTGGCTGGGAAAGTGGGTGGTGACCCTGGCCAGTGAGGGCCGTTGGACCGTCCCACTGACACCCTGACACCTTCCTTCTCCATCTTCACCTCCATCACAAACCGGTACATTTTACTCAACTCCGCCCTCTTGATGGACACCTCAACGTGGTTTCCCACTGCAGGGTGCTTCTGAGCACAGCAGGGTGATGACGGGTAGATGCAACCAGGAGGTGAAGTAACCATTTTTCTGACAAATATGACGTAATCATGTTGATCTGGTAATCACAGCCACAACTCCACACAGCTGAAAGCATACTAAGAAAAGAGAGGTTGTGGGAGATCTGCAGCAATCAGAGTAAACAGATGCCAGCCTTCCTCTTCTCCTCTGGAATATTAATCACATTTCTTAGAGACTGAGAAGATGTGTGTTTGATTGCAAGTGTATTAAAGTGCGTGTGTGTGTAAGAGACAGAGAGAGAGGAAAAACAGAATTGTTTGCTTGCCTGTTGATGTGAATGCATGTCTGTGTTTGCAGAGGTTAGAATTTAAACCTGCAAAGGCAAGATCTTCTCTGTTTACTGTCTTGCAGTGGTGTGTGCGTGTGTTTGCATGAGTGTCTTCTTCTGATTCGTCCACCAATCCAAGGTGACCGTGCTGGTTGACGCCTGAAGGCCCCCAGGGCAACGCTGACAGCTTAAGGTGCTAGTCGGAGATTTGTAGCCCCAACTCTCCCCCCACCTCCTCTCACCGATACCCATAAGCCACCAGGGCCATAAACCAAATCGCGACCCCCTCCCAACCAGGAGTGATGGCTAAAGAGGTTAAAACAAAAGAGGCCAGACACGAGAGGTGGGTTTGTTGCAAAAGATGCTGCCCCCCATTTGGGATTGAGAGCCTGATAGATGGAGACAGAAAAAAGGGGGAGAATTCTGACCCAGAAGGTGAAAGGTCAAGGGTTGTAGCAGGGGAAAGGAAAATGAGTTCAGTGGCCTCAGCACCATTCTTCAGAGCTGGTGCTCCCTCTAGACACACACACACACACACACACACATCAAAGCAGTACATACTGTGCTGCATACACACGCTTGGACCTACAGTTTTATTTATATTGCATCTGCAAATGTCAGCTAGTAATACATTATTTTGCTATGTAAATAAACTGAGTTGAATATTATATCAGTTATGTAAACTAATAATAATTATGTTAATTACACCACAATCGACACATCACTAAAAATGTAGTTTTAAGCCTCACGGTCAACTTTAGTCAAAAAGTATTTTAACCCTAGACTATATATATATGATGGACGAAGCCTCCGTGAAGTCACCCGTAGGTTTCTGAAGAGCTGAACTGAAGCCCACTGGGCGGCTCCCACGACCGCCATCTTGACTGCGTCACGTCACTCCCAGAAAATACAAAAAATGGGCAAAGAGGTGGAGCTGACTCTGAGCCGATTGAGCTAACCCGGAGCTAACTGAAGCTAATGGAGGTTGCAGGGGCTCTTACCCAGAAAACCACAGTTGAGCAGCTCTGCTACACCTCTGCCTTTTAGGCAGATTCAATAATTCTGTAAAATAAAAGCATGAAGCCTTGTTGGTCCATAACTTTAACTAAAACTGTGAATTTAAATTAAAACAAGTTTTAATAATCAATATGTAACATTAAAGAAGAAATGTGATCACTTCAACCCATTTTAACCAAGCAGCGTTATCTTAAATGCACAGCAGAAATATAATTTTACTTACTGAAAAAAATGAAGCAAAGAGATCTTGGGCGGTCTGTTAGTGCAATCAATACCACAGCGAGCCATCTTTGTATAATAACAGCACGATTAACATCCGAACACCAATAAACATTGCAGACGCAGTTGATGTCAAGTTCAGAGAAACGGAATGGCCTCAGACTTAACGTCAAGCCGAGTCTGGAGCCTTCTCTGGAGCACGAAGGTGGGCGGGGGGCCAGCGCTGACTGCTCATCTGAGACCTGTCATTCAAAAGTACAAGTCCTTTATTATTCTGAATGTCAAGCTGAAATTACAGCTAAACAGATGAGTAATGAAAAAATTCACCCCCCTCAGAGTTGTCATGATGGTAAACTTGACCTATTAAACCTAAAAGGTTTTTTGAGCCAGGGTGTAAACATGTTTCTTTCTGCTGATAATTTGGCATTTATAACATAGTAGTTAATGGGAACTTGCTACTGTCTGCAGCCAGCCCCTAGTGGATGAGGGGGGAACAACAATTTGTGTCACTTCTGCATTGGCCTCACATTTTTTTATTATTATTGAAAAGTTAATTTATTTCAAAAACTAAATTCACTAAGTGAAACTAATGCAGAATAATTTAATTTAAAATAAATTCAGTTTATTTATATAGCGCCAATTCAATACACACGTCATCTCATAGGCTCTTGGCAAGAAAAGTCATTACAATTCAATCGTACATACATTTCAATTAATCCTTCAGCTCATCATTCCAATCAGTTTAAAAGTTTTCTATCTAAGGAAACCCAGCAGAATGCATCGAGTCATTCACTTGCAGCATTCACTCTTCATTGAAGAACATGTGGCGACAGTAGACAGTTGCCTGCATTTTGTCATTGACCTCTCAGCAATCCCTCATACTGAGCAAGTATGTAGTGACATCGGAGAGGGAAAACTCTCCTTTAACAGGAAGAAACGTCCAGCAGAACCAGAAGCTGACTCAGTACCAGCAGCCATCTGCTACAACCAACTGGAGGTTTTAGAAAACAGAGAATATACACAGAAGAACTGATGTAGGAGTACTTTCTTTTAATGAAAAGTAAAAAGTTAACAAGAGTGAGAGAATGTTTAGATGTTGGTAGAATTTTTTTAATTGATCCCTGCCTCCAGAAGGGTAGCACAGCCAAGCACAACACTAGACCCTGTATAGCTTCTAAGGAGAGAAAAACACTGAGAGAAAACATCAAGTTAACAGTTGAAATAACAAGAAATTGTGCATTTGGAGAGTAGTAGAAGAGAAAAGTTGCAGAGTGAAGAAAAGTGATGAGTCTGTCCTCCAGCAGTCTAGGTCTATAGTAGAATGACTAGAGAGATCGCTCAGGATAACCTAAGCCACTCCAACTATAATCTTTATTACAAAGAAACGTTTTAAGCCCAGACAGAGTTGGTTCTACAGGAGATGAACCTGAAAACTAAAAGATCTGCCTCCCATTCTACTTTTAGAAATCCTAAGAATCACCAGTAAACCTGCAGTCTGACAGCGAAGTTCTCTGTTAGGAACATATGGAACAATCTCTGATGTATTATGGAGCTGATTATTAAGGGTTTTATGTGTTCCATAAAGGGAAATTCCACACGGATGGATGTTCTCAAGCCTCTCTTTCTTTTAACCATGATGACTTTCCACTTACAGCTAATAAAAATACGACATTTAAGATTAGATATTACATCCGACCAATAAAAAATATATTGATACAGAAATGTGGCTTGATAAAAAGTCTTTTTATTACCTGTTTAAAGGTGGCTATTTTTTAAAAGATACTTTCAATCTGACAAAATAGCATCACTGGAAGGTTTTTTGGCAAATTATGAGTTGCAAGCCAAACTGCTCTAAGCTAAATACCAGCAGAACGACATTTAATAATATAGTGACTAGGTTCAACTGTAGAACAGCTTTGATTAATGTACTTTGTAAAATAATTTCAGCCACCTACTTTACAAAGATGGGTTTTTTCCCCAAGCTCCTCTCACATTTTGCCCAGGCTGTGATTGTTTGGCCACATGTGTGAATGGTCACACAAGCAAGCACACACTTCCTCCCTCTTTTGAGTGTGGTGTGAGGGTATCAGCAGTGAGGGCTTGCCCTGCATGGGATGCAGAGGGCTGTGCCAGGGAACAGATGGTGGTGGCTGAGCATCCTGTGGCCTCCACCGGGCAGAAACAAGCAAAAATACTGATGCAGGTTTTTTTGCCCCTTCACTGACAGAAACATGGCATTATGTTCTGTAAGGAAAAGTTGCAGTCACAGCATAATGCTGTTAGGAAATGGAAGTCAGCCAGTTTCTGTTCTTGAGACTGTTCTTTAGATTATTGAAAAACAGCGTGCCATCATATAGATATATTCAATTAGGACTTTTATTGATAATTTACCTGGAAATTAAAGCTTACAGTGTTTATTTCTCCACCTCCCTGTAAAACTTTATCATGTTACAACCAAAACCTACAATGTATTTTATGTCATAGTCCAACAATAATAATAAAGTAGGAAGGAAACTATTCATATTTTTCTAAATTTATCTTAAATAAAAATCTGAAGTAAAACATTGATTTCTATTCAGACCCCATGATTCCACATTTTGTAGAACAAACTTTCAGGGCAGTTACAGTTGCAAGTCTTAAGGTTTACAATATGTCTGTATCAGCTTTGCATATCTTGAGTCAGATATTTTTTCCTGTTCTTATTTCAAAACTGTTCATGTTCTGTCATACTGGATGGATAGAGTCTGTTAAAAGTAATTCACTAGCCTTGCCACCGATTCTCAATTTAGGTCTGGACTTTGACTGGGCCATTCTAACACATTACTACCCTTTGATCCTAATAATTTCTTTGTAATTGAGGGTGTCTATTATAAGACTATGGCAACCTCATCTAGATTTCAGGATCATCCTATGTTTTGCACAACCTATCTAAGTATCAACTCTGACCAGCTCCCCTATCCTTGCTGAAGAAAAGCATCCACACAGCATGAGGCGACCACCACCATATTTTACTGTAGGTATTATGATATCGGGGTGACATGTTTGTATTTTCTGCCACACATTGCATTTTTGTCATAAAACACAAAGTTTCATTTGGGTCCCATTCAACCAGTACACCTTTTTTTATCATGTTTGCTTGGTCCCCTACTTGACTTATCGTTATAGCTTTCATCTTGTCACTTTTTCATAAAGGACAGATATGTGGAGCTATATTTGTCCTGTCAATAGATTCTCCCACCTGAGCAGTTCATCTTTTAAGCTCCCCCAGAGTTACTATACATCTTTGGCTGCTTTTCTGATTAATGTTCTTCTAGCCCGGCCTGTCAGGTTAGATGAACAACCATATATTCATAGGTGTTCGGCTTTGCTATGCTCTTCCCATTTTCAGATGATACATTTCTTGAAAGCTTTATCCCTGACCTGTCTGTTGTAATTCTAACAGACCTCTGAGGCCTTCACAGAACAGCTGGATTTTTACTGAGATTAAATCACAAACAGGTGCTTCACATTATGCACTAGCTTGTGCTGATCTATATCATAAAATCCCCCGAAATACACTGAAATTGAGACAAAATATGAAAAATGTTGCATACAAAGCACTGTAGATCTAGAAATCACGGTAAAACTATGACTGCATGGTGCTCCGAACCATACTGATGCCATCACCCGTCCTTCCCAAAAAACAAGCACATGAATGACCTAAATCTTATGTTTAAAATCGGATATGATCTGAAACATCACTGGTTATACCGTGTTGTCAAGTGAAATTTCAGTGACTGCCTTGTTGCAGGTTCTGCATGAATTCAATATCTAAAGGCACTGCACAAATAAATCTACAATAACGAAGAAACCAGAAACACATAAGAAACCTAGGTGTCTTTCATCTCTCTTCCTGCTAAAGCAAAATCCAATACTGTGGTGATGTCAGATAACACAGTTTGTCATGGTGTCTTCTGGGAGTCCTGAGGGATGCCACATTACATTGTGAGCTCCCAAGGGGTCCTAAATACCCAAAGGCTACCCTGGACATCCATGGACTCCCTTCATGATCCCTAGCATATATTCTCACTTGCTTTTGCTGTCACACATGTTGATGAAATGTTCTTTAATACCTAATCGACAGTATTGACATCCCCATGGATAGCAGTGATCCCCCTGAGGGGCATAAACTATTGATTTTGTGGGACTATGGGGCCACTGTACCCCAGTGACATTCCCGGTCCTGCTGCTATTATTTGGAGATTAGTAGGGCTATTACGCCTTCTAGGCCAGATGGAAGTGACACTGAGAGCAGTGGCAGGCAGATGAGCCAGCATGTTAACTTCTTGTTGGAGAAAGGTTTCATTTAACAATAGGATTTGTTCACAAACATGAAATGACAACTTTTTCTCTGTCAGAGGTACATCTAATCTTACCGGGGCTCAAACTAAACAGTTTTGGAGAGGTTTAATGTTAATGTATAATTCAATTCTGTTTATTTATTTAGCACCAATTCACAACACTATGAATGCTAGTGCTTTACAAAAAAAAACAACTGAAAAAAACCCTAAATTCAATCCAATCATACATACATTACAATTCAATGAGCAGTTCAGTTTACTATTCAAATTGCTTAAAAAAGTTTTCTACCTAAGGAAACCTAGCAGATTGCATTGAGTCACTGAATGCATTTACATGTGCATCTAAACTGAGCTATAGCAATAATCGAGCTAACACCTTAACAAGAATGGGAGCCTTTATCTGAGTTTATACTGTATGTTCTGTAAAAAATTCTATTTACTGAATGAAGTTCATTCAACTCCACGATGGTATTTGGCGACATGCTCCCTTTTGCGTTGGCATTCTTCCGGGTTGGCCTATAGAATCACACAAAAAGTGAACAAACGCTGGCGCCAGTGAAGCAGATGGAGTAAAAGCAGGATATGCAACAATGAGCGAAGGAATGGACGACAACAACGCTGCAGCACTGTACGTTTCGTAAGTATTGTATTGTTTCAGGACTGCACAGTTGGTAGTACTATTGCCTTGCAGCAAGAAGGTCCTGGGTTTGAATTCCAACCTGAGGTCTTTCTGCATGGAGTTTGCATGATCTTCTTGTGCATGAATGGGTATTTTGGCTTCCTCTTACAGTCCAAAAACATGACTGTTAGGTTAATTTGTCTTCCTAATCTCCCCTTAGGTATGAGTGTTTGTCTGTATTGCCCGGCGATGGACTGGCAACCTGTCCAGGGTGTTCCCCTTCCTCTCGCCTGATGATTACTGGAGATAGGCACCAGCCCCCTGCCACCCTACGTTAAATAAATTGTTGCTGCCATGTTGTTGTCTTACCAGTGTTGTTATTCCCGCTTCCGCTGTCTCGTCATTTCCGGAAGAGGGGGTGAACAGGCCAGTAATAAATCAATTTAGCTTTGATGTCAATTACATGAAGAAAAATTCGGATTTCTAACAGCATTATCTTGGTATGTTAGCTTGATAACTAGGCCAGTTCAGTTTGACTTCAGCCGGACTGAGGAGTAGACATGTCTTTCAAAAGTCCAAATTTAATCAGACAAAGGCAATTATTTGGTTTTCTCATACTGCATTTAAACTCACTGATTGATTGCAGCATTCACTCCTCCTGAATGAGCAACAGTGGACAATTGCGTGCATTGTGTTGTAGACAGCAATCCCTCATAGTGAGCAAGCATGTAGTGACAGTGGAGAGGGAAAACTCCCCAAGAAAAAACTTCCAGCAGAACCAGAATTTGGCTCAGTCTGAAAGGCCATCTGCCATGATCGACTAGGGATTTGAGAAGACAGAACAGAGACACAAAGAGAACAGAGCTGATGCAGGAGTAGTTTATATGTTAGAGAAACGTAAGAAGCTATTGGCAATAGAAGCTCTTTTAGTGGCTTCATCTGGGAAAGAAACAGAGCTAAACAGATAAGCTCTGAGCTGGTTGAAAGACTTTTGGATGAAAGAGCTATTGGATAAAAGCTCAGCCAATAGCTTTGTCCAGGAGAGAGACAGGGTTAAACACTAAGACAGGGACATGTGTATCATCTATAGAGGAGAATGGAAAGGCATTTAGTTTGAGAACACCTTGATAAACTTGTTTTTTGCCTTGGGCTTGGAGATCAGTCAGACAAGTTATTTTAATTTCAAGTCACAGTGAGTGTAAGATTGTGTATTTTCTATTAGAAAACACCCAGTTTCCTTAAAAAGAAGCTGATGTTAAGCTTATGTAGAGAAGCTCAGCTAAAATGGAGTTTATTGGCCAGGTGCTCTGTGCTCTCTGCACCCTGCCCTGTGGTGCTGTGATGACCTCTGCAAACCAGGAGGCCTCTTTGATTGATTAGCTGGCCTGGGTGCACCTCCACTCCCCCACTGATGGGGGCATATGGAGCGACATGTCCAGTGGACAGCTGTGTTGGCAAAACTCATCCCTATTGTATGCTTGTGGGAGAAGGCTCAGGCTTATTAGACTGCACTGGTCTTCTTAGTGACTGTAAGTCCTCCTGTAGCCATGCAGCTCTGCATCCTGTTTCAATAGGATGCATGCCACCTACATTCCCCTTTTCAACTATGGGGGACGTACAGCTCCCAAATTACTAGTTATAGAATCCTTACAGATGGCTTGTACAACAATTGAAAAAAGGGTTCAAGGTAATTTATTAATGGTTTCTAAATACACGGATGTCTTTCAGTTTTTGGCTATAAACTCTTACAATAACAATAATCCAGTTCAATAAAAGATGGATAAATTATACTATTTTCTCACTTGGGTCATGGAAGAAGCCATAAACAAGGCCACATATCACATTTGTGAATGGGAACTAATCAAAAGCTGAATACAGAATCTAGAAAAAATCTTTCTCCAACAGCTGGTTCTCAAAATGGGTTTTGTGTGTGAGATGGCTGTTGGTAGCAGCAAAGGTGCTGTGTACATGAAGAGAGCTAATGCACAGTGATTGGATTAGCATTAAATCAGCACATTTACTTAAAATGTTTGCAAAAATGTAATGGTTTCAATGTTTGCTGTCCATTGATAAAAAATGTAAAATAAGAGTTATTGTAACGTTATTTCACTGAATGTCCATCAATTGGACATCAAATCATAATAACCGCTGAAAATAAAGTCTTAATATAGTTCATAAAGTTCAAATACAAACTTTCACAAAACCTGTGCATATAACTTAGAGTAATCAGAAGTCACTTAAAGGTACAGTGTGTAATATTTTCAATGTTTGCTTTCAAATTCAGTGCATCCCGTTCCCAAACTCGTCCTTTTTCATTAATATTTCTCACCAACATTTAATCTAGGTATTCCTGTTAACTTGAAATTTAACATTTTTACATACATAAACTGTGGTCGATCTTTCATAGTCATGCGGCATCTTGAAACACTGTTAGAATGCTGGGTTTTTAGTTTGTGTAGTGGTTTCTGCCTTGATGTCATTCCACAGGTTATCCACTGGTGGGCGCAGCAGAGGCACTGGGGTTCAGCTTTGGTGGGTGGAGACTTATAGGTGTGTGTTTTCACACCTCATAAAGGGGATAAAGGGCAGCCAGTCTTCAAGCGCCTGCGTGTTAACCTAAATCTGGTACACCACACCATGAGTTTCTTCAGCTACCTTCTTATGAAAATTATTTCCAAGTTGTTACCTTTTAAAATATATTCCAAGAAACTTACCTCCCTCATCTCCTCTCCAGTTTACACACTCTGATCTTCCTCGTTCCAAGAATCCTCTGTTTAAGTCTACCTCTGGTTCAACTTCTACGACTGGCAGTCTATTTTCCTGTTCATCTTTATCCTCTGGTTATGTCTCAGCCCACTCCATTGGATCTCCAGACGACATCGGCATCTTTGATGTGCCTCCTATCCGCCCTCTAACGCCTACCTGTAAGCTCACCTTTTGATTCATTAATCTTAGACTTCCAGACCTCAACTCACCTCTCAGCTTACCTTCAGTCTCCGGACCATCATCATCGTTTCCTTGATAACCACCACACTAACAACCACCCAGGTTCCACTTACTCCTCCCTGGTGTTCTCAACCATCACCTTAGGTAAGTTCAATCTTGCTACTCTGAATTCCAGTATCTAAGCCTCCTATCACATTCTGCTCCTGTTCCAGTGTTGCTGCTCCTGATCCCCAGCAGTTCTCAGTTTCCTGCAGTTCCTGGTTCCAGATCTCTCTCTCTCTATAACCATCTCCAATAAGCTTTTAAAATTAGACTTGCACGTAGATCAGGCAGGTTAACAAAACCATGACAAATAAGGTAGCTGTTTAGGGACATACAAGATATAATGCTCCACGTTTCGTGTCCTCTCTTGAACACACAGATTCTCCAGAAATTGTAGCAGTTCTCCTTCTCACCCTTAACGTTGTGTGGGGGATGGCGCCGGTTCTCTCCATGGCAGCCCAGCTGGTTTGGAGAAATTCTGCTCCTTCCTCCTGGATAGCCTGTCTCTGCCTCAATCACATGTGACACACCTCTACCTCACTGTGTCTGTGTTCTCTCAACTCACGATGAATCATCGGATGATATCTGAGTCTGTTTACAGACTCCACTACCTTGTGTATATCCAAAATGGCAAATGATCAATTAAATAGTCTCAAATATATAAAATAAAATTAACAAAACAACATAGTTTGCTTGTTATATTAGCTTAGAGTCATAAATTTGCTAGTTGCTTTTAGCCTTAAAATACAGAAAACATAATTATTATCAACATAGCTAACATAAAAAACATTTTTTTATTACTCAACACATATTTACATCAAATTTAGAAAAGTATACAAATCAAAACAACAGACCCGATTGCCCGTATTACTGGCGAGGAAGAGAAATGCTCTGCATCTAGTTTGGTCCTAACATCTGCCTTATTATCAGGTTATTTGACCGTTTTGGATTTACTTCATGGTCTCTGGTCTTGCTATATGTTGAGAATCTGATTTTTTTGGCTAGAGCCAATCAGGTGTTTGTCAATTCCAATTTTCCAAATTTGTTGGAAGAATGGTGAAAAGTGCCTGTCTCTGACTGCTCCAAGTATCTGAAATATATAGACCAAGCACTGCCTGTAGGCAATATATATATATATATATATATATATATATATATATATATATATATATATATATATATATATATATATATATATATATATATATATATATATATATTATGGCACGATGAGCAGGAAGTTATTATATATTTATATTGTTACTTTGAATTTCTTGAATGAACCTTGGATGAATGGGTTGTACCTTGAATACATGGAATTAAAGTCTGAATATATTGAATAAAAGTCTGAATATATTGAATAACCTTGAATGTATGGAAGGAAAGTCTGAATATATTGCATTGCAGTAGGACTTTGTGGACGGGGCCTCAAGGAGTTATGGGTAATGTAGTGGATTATTGTAACTGCCTAAAGCTATTCTAGTGTGGCATTAAAATGCCCTTTTAATTGAAGTTTCACATATCAAATAACAAACTGGGTTTAAATATTCTGCATTTAGTGCAGAATAATCTAATTTGTGCTTGAAGTGTCTGTGTTTTGTAGTTTTTAAACTAGAGCAGATTAAAGATGCTCGGAGTAGAGAGAAATTAGGTGGAATCGCCCTTTAGCCATTGGAATCGCCCTTTAGCCATTTCCCGACGAGGCTGGAATCTGAAGCCAACTTCAGCTTCGAACCCTGTAATGACTCGACACACCTGCTAAAATTAAGAAGCTGGCTTGGAGATAGACAGCTGAAGTGGGTGAGTTTAGATATTTATATGATAATAAATGCAGATAAACTATCCTGTTGTATGTGAAACACCTTCAAACAGTAAACTGGTGTCACAGTATTAGTCCACCTAAAGGAATAAAGGAATAATAATTCCTATGTACTTAGTTTAGGGACAAGAGCATTTCCCAGTTGCTCAATCCCAAAACAAAGTAAAACACAATGAACGGGACAGTCCGTTCCGTCGCATTCCCTTGGGACGGACCGCTGGAGATAAGGACCAGCCCCCCCTCTCCACCCCCAGCCCCTCAAACCTGCGAGAATATGGATGGATGGATACGGAACATAGCCAGTTAATACAGACATAGAACATCATCTCGTAAAAACACAGGAGAAGTATTACTTTAAGATGTTTATTATTATCTCATTATTTCAGAAAAACACATCTTTACATTTTTTTTGTAAAAATCATTTCGTTTGTTCAGAAAAAATAGCTTTTTTACTTTTTCTTAAATTAACTCTGTAAATCAGAAAACAAAGCTTATTTTTTTAAAATCTTTTGTGAATGCAATACGCTTGTCTCAGTCCTGCTGTTTCTTTCTGTCCAAACTATGATCAGGACAGTCAGTAGATTTCATTTTCATCTCCTGAACACATATTTAGGAAACCAGTGGTTATATCATCCAGTTTACATGTATATATATATATATATATATATATATATATATATATATATATATATATATATATATATAAAATGTCCTTACATCCCCTTCCATCACATTCTGTAGCTATCAATCACCCCATTTAATGAACGCTTGCACCAGCAACTTCTGAATAGACTTATTTTGTATTTTAATTTAGTGAATGTGGTTTTAAAGTGAGGTGGTCATCAGGATTTAGGCCAGAGTATGAAATGGAAGCTAAAAAAAGAAAAAAACAGATGATTTGCAGCAGTAAGTTCAAGTAGATATCTATCCGAGGTTAAAAGAGAATGTAATTCATTACAAGGAGATAGTGCTTAGCCATATTCCTCATCCTGACGCTTCGCCGCATGGCAGCTGAGAGGGGTGAGGTGAAGCGAGGGTGAAATGGCCGGCTGTGATGGGATGGTGCAGGGGGTGAGCAGCCACCACGGGTCCAATCGGAGGAGGAGGAACAGCGATGAAGGGATAAGGGCCAAATGGATAGTCATATTTTAAGCTGGGTCACTGTGGAGCGTGCTGTCCAACACTGTAATCACAAGTTTGGTTGGGAGAGAGAGCCAGAGAGAGGGGAAGAACAGAGACAGGAGAAGCGTTGTCTTTGTCATGGCCGTAAATGAAGAGCCAACCTTAATTGAGTGGTAACCTCTGAAGCTGTTGTGCTAACACTGCAGCAGGATCAAGAGATGGAGAGAAAGAGGGGTAAAACAGGGGGAGAAAAAATGCTGATAAGGCCTTTTTGTGGTCACCAGTTTGCTGCCTTATCCTCCTAAGCTGTCCTCTGGGCTGAAAGTACACATCTCATACAGACAGACTGAGCAGGATTCTCGTAAAGCAAAAAAAAAAAGAAAAGCAAAAAAATAATAACATATATATCAGAAAATTAGAATCAGTGATAAGTGAAGGTGTATTTAAATAGGATAGATGTATTTATCTGATAATCCACTATTTCAATCTTCAGAAAGAATCAATGTGCCTGGCTTCAAATCTTTAAATTGAAATGTTCAGAAATCCATCCATCCGTCCATCCATCCATCCATCCATCCATCCATCCATCCATCCATCCATCCATCCATCCATCCATCCATCCATCCATCCATCCATCCATCCATCCATCCATCCATTATCTATACCCATTAGGGGTGGTGGGGTGTGTGCCAATCCCCCATTGGTTAAGAGGCAGGGTACAACCTGGACAGGCCGCCAGTCCATCAGAGGACAACACAGAGAAACACAGGACAGACAACCACGCAGCCAATCATTCACACCCGTGGAGCAACTTTAGAGTAACCAGATGTTTTTAAACTGTTGGAGGAAGGCGGAGTACCCTGTAAGAACCATGTTCAGGATTCCTGGCCTTTAAATCCCTTTTTGTTTCTTCTAAACCGTACCAGACCGTGAAAACATTTGAACAAACACCACATACTTAGATTCAACAACTGATTCTGTTCTTAATGAAGAACATTTCTACCTGTGTGATAGTGTAGAAAAGCCCGACCTTTATTCACACTGTATCACTACTCTGAGCAAAACATGAAACATGAGAAATAACATGTAGGTATATGAGACAGAAAGGAGTGCAATATTCAGCTTGTACTAGTAAGTCTTCCACATTACTACCTCACTTTTGAGTAAAAATAGGAAAACTTTGACTATTCTTAGTGTTTTTCAGAAATACAGTTTTTTGACCTCTTTCACAAACATTTCTGTGGAGGTGGAAATATTCTGCACAGCAGCGAGCTTTCAGAAACAAAGCTGGCATAGAGGATAACAGGTTTAATGTAGCTTTGATTTCAGCGCTATGCACTAAACCTGTGTTGGAAGTCTCCTCATGCTGTTGTTCCTGAAACAATCAGGGTGGATGAACTCAGTGTAGCAATCCTGTTGAATCCATGTATCATTTGTCATTTCCATTGTCGATTGACAAACAAAAATCAAAAAATGTAAATTTAAGTCTTTCTTGTTGTTTATTTTTAAATCAGAAAGAAAAATGTCTTGTTTTTCATATTTTAAATGTTATTCTCAGATCAAAAATACTAAATTTAAAAATGGGCCGCATGACTGAATCTGATTTTAATATTTAATTGCTCTTACATTTTCTGACTATCAGATTCTGTGACTCTAGGGGGCACTGTTTCGCTGACGGCTTCTGAACTTATTTAGTTACCCTCAAGCGCTCAAGCTCAATACGCAATCTATGATTTTCTAAACCTTTTATTGTATACATGCTCCATATGCACTCCTCACCTGTAAAGTGATATTGAAATCCCTGAACAATACTAAATATTAGTCATATCTGGCCCAGGTCTATTGGTTTTTAAAAGAATAAATACTTAAAGAAATAAAAACTTAAACGACAGTTAATAAAAAGAAGCTTTAGTTTGTAGTTTTTGAATAAAATGGTTCCGAATATCATAAATGCATTAAGCTACATGTACTTGTATCGCCATTAATTTATGAAATTTAGACTTAAATATACACAGCTTCAAAAGGAAAAAAAATAATACAAACCAGAAGGGCTGGTGACTAAACAACAGTTAAGGGGAAGAAATTTGTTACTTCCACTAGGAGGTAATGTTTTCTTGCCCGTCTGTCTGTTTGTCTGTCTGTCATAACTCAAAAAGTTATCGACGGATTTCGACATGATCCACCCACCGACCAGTGGTGCTGACCTCCACTCCTCTCACGTATCAGGGAGCTCAAAGGCGGCTGACCTCGCGCAGCAGCCCCACTACGGTTGGAGCATAAGCACAGCAAATAAATCCCGCTTGAACGAATCTCCCCTCTCTGCTGGAAGAGCATAGTGACAGCTCGAACACAGCCATGCGTCTTATTAACAGACATTTTATTGTAAAAGTATAGAAAGTTAGAATTGGATGACAACATGGGGATGGAAGTGGAAGTCTGCGCTCTCTGAATGTTTTTCTGGTTTATTTTTTTATTTTATCATGAATAGGGTATTTCGTTTCATATCCGGTATCCTACATTTACTTCTTTCTTTTTGTTCTAGATTTTATGCTTATTGTTTTTAAATGCAAACAATGTTTGTATTCATCATTAACACTATTAATCAAATCTGATATGAGGTGAAATGTTGTTATGCAAAGGCTATGGAAAGGTCACACATTATGATAGGAGCTGTGAGCTGGGTTCTGTCACCTTTACACACAAAAACTTTATATTATAATGGATCCATGCATACATTGTGACTTATACAAGTTGCATCCCTCTACCACTTTTCTTTCAGGAGTTATGTAGGGGTCACGTAATATAATAAGAGCTTCTGTCAGTGAAACAGTGCCCCCTACAGTCACAGAATCTGATAGTCGCAGAACATGTCAGAGCAATTTAATATTAAAATCTAATTCGGTCATGCGGCCGTCTATCAATTTTGTATTTTGGATCCAAGACTAACATTTAAAATATGAAAAACAAAATGTTTTTTTTGTATCCAATTTTAAAAACAAAACAAAAAAACAATCACATTTTAATTTTTTGATCTTTGTTTCAAAAACAGAAAGGACGAATGATACACGGATTCTGTTGTTGGCTCAACTTCAGTTTATAAATCGTATGTCCCACTTTCTTCTCTCTTTTCCTCTTCTCGTCAGAAATGGTTTCTGAGTCTCTTTCACGCTATTCCTGCAGTCCTGCAGCTGGCTGGATGATCAAATCAGATGTCATCACTTTGTCACTCCCTCAACCAGCTTGCTTTTACTCAAATCAGATGAAGTAGGGCTGGGATTACCTGGCTTGGCAAGTCAAGCCAAAACAGAAACAGGGAGATCTCAAGCCCCTCTCCTCTTTGGTCCCTTCATAAAACACATAGAGACGGCAGAAAGTTATCTTAAATTCACCTTAAAGTGTTTTGTGAAAGAGCTATTGACCAACATACGCAAATGTTTTCTTTTAAAATCAGACAGTTACTTTCTAGCTTTTTTAGATAAATCCATAAGACGAGTTGTGATCACGTTTTTCTTTGTTTTTACACCCTTTAAAATCAGATTGATCCACATTGAGGGCTATTTAAATCTTTTCGAAAACAATCTGTGTGATCTAATGAATTAATGACCGAAGACACAAAACGGAAAAAGAAAAAGTTATTTGTAAACCACATAAACAGTTTACAGGGACAGACAAACCATATGAGGAACGACATTATCTAAAAGACTTTAGCTGACAAGAAAAATGCTGAAAAACAACAAAAAACAAGTACAAAAGATTATTTTTTTGTCTCCCTTAGTCAGTGTCTTTCCTTCATGTATGAGGGGTGTCACGTAATCCGTCTGCAGTGCAAAGCTAGGATGGTCATGTTCATCTTGATACTGCTGCAGGAGCTAATTGGCAAGTCAAAGCCGGCATGAATAATCCACTTGGACTTGCTGAAAGTTTGTTTGAGCTTTTTAAATTGAGAAAATGAAGGAGTTTATGCATGGTGGCAAAGTCCTTGCTGCTCATTTGAGCACAAGATAAATCCACCTACAGTGTGATGACACTACATCAGAGGAGTGCAGTATTAATCTTAGGTAAAATTAATAAAGAACATGTCTTGTGGGTTGGACTGTGTGTCCCGTAAAGTAAAAAAAAAACAACACCTTAACATGTCTTTCTGTATGGCATGCCTCACAGCACCCCCTCCTCTCCGCTCCCCACCTGTCTCCTCCTTCCCTCTTTTTCTATCTGTGCGTCTTTTCAAATTTCCTCTGCTCTAATTTCCCGTCCTCATCCCAGCCGTGCAATTGTAGTATCTCATCACAATTTTGGCAGATATTTCTTTTCATTTTCTTTCCTCATCTCCAGTCTTATTTCTGGCCTTACACTCCTCGCAGCTAAGCCCTAAAACCACCCGCCCCACCATCATGTTCTATTCCCTCTTTCCCCTCGATCTCGTGTTCTTCGTGCAATCTTCTGGCTCGTCATTTACGCTGTCTTGTTTCTTTCAGTGTTGTAAGGTAATAGTGGAATATAGCAAGTCGGCTGTTGAAGAGAGAGAAGGAAAAATTTGTTCCCTTTGTATTGAGCGAGGACAGCTGTGATCAAGGGTGTGATCTGCAGACGTTCAGGCCCGGCTTCACAAACACACTCGCACAAACACGCACAGACACAGAGCGATGATGATGAGGCCATTTCCTCCCTCATCTCCAGATCCTCATCTAAACGCTAATGAAAAACATGACAATTACCCACAACTCTTTGCACCTCAGTCTTCAGCAGTTGTAATCTTGGTGCTGATATAAAGTGAGCTTGTTGTTTTGTCTATACTACTCTTTCTTTTTCCAATCTGTCCCCTTTCCTTTCTCTTGTCCATTTAGGCTTTAGCTGGGCATTGGGTGTGTTTAGCAGCAATGATGACTGCTGCTGAATGGTTTTTTGATGACGTGACTGGAATTGGAAATAAAATGATTTCTTGTACTGGTCAGTTGTAAACTGACAAAGACTCAGTTCAGTCTGATGGACAGTGAAAAAAATGCTGAAATAATAAAGCACCAAAATGCCTATATTTAGACTATGGAGTATGGGTTTTTATCTATATTTTTTTATATTTTATATAAATTAATAATGTACATGCAGATTTCTTAATCAGTGTCAGCATAAACAAATACATAATTTAACAGTTAAACATTAAATTCATCCTTGGACAGTTTTATTGTTCCGTGTGCATGATTATGAGCGTGCATATTAGATGAGGTGATTTAAGCTCACAGGATAACACATCATCTCCTGAAACCTTTTCTAGCTCTCTGCACCAGGTGACAGCTAGGTATCAGTTATGATGGCACTTTAATTAATTTTGTTTGTCCTGTGGCTGATAGTCATGGACCACTGGGCATCCATGCTGACGCTATTGGAACTAATGCACAGCAGCAAGATAGTAGGTATGGTATGCATGGTAGCTGTCAGTCCAGACTTGGGCTTGTTGTCATTTATTCAGGAAGGAAGGAAGGAAGGAAGGAAGGAAGGAAGGAAGGAAGGAAGGAAGGAAGGAAGGAAGGAAGGAAGGAAGGAAGGAAGGAAGGAAGGAAGGAAGGAAGGAAGGAAGGCCCTCATTGTGGGCTGCATGAAGGAAGGCCCTCATTGTGGGCTGCATGATGGCACAGTTGGTTGCATGAGATGGCCATTTCTTCTTTCTGCTGTTTGCATGTCCTCTGTGCATGCATGGATTCTCTCTATGTACTCTGCCTTCCTCTTACAGTCCAAAAACATGAGTGCTAGGTCAGTTGATTACTTTAAAATTTCCCTTAGGAGTGAGTGAACGTATGCATCAAAGGGCAAACTCCGCCTGCCAAAACTGAGGCCAACGCAGCTCCCCCCTCATCCACTAGGGGCTCCCATTGACACCAATGTTAAAAACGTCAACTTCACAGCAGAAATAAACATGTATACAGCCTGGTACAAAACCCATTTTAGGTTTAATAGGTCAAGTTTACCATCATGACAACTCTGAGAGGGGTAAATTATTTTTATAACTCATCCCTTCAGATGTAATTTAAGATTTAAATTCTAAATAATAAGGGAAGTGTCCATTTTATAGACAGGTCTCAAATGAGCCGTCAGCGCTAGCACTGTTGACTAGCGGCTTATTATATTTCTGCTGTGCATTTAAGATAACACTACTTGGTCGAAAATGGGTTGAAATAATCACATTTCTTCTCTACTTTACATATTGATTATTAAAACTTGTTTTAATTTAAATTGCCATAGTTTATGTGAAAGTTATGGACCAACGAGGCTTCTTCCTTTTTTTGACAAAATTATTGAATTTGCCTAGAAGTCGCTCAACTTTCTGTCTAAAAGCGCCTGCTAACCTCCGTTAGCTCTGGGTTAGCTCAGTTAACTCGTAGCTACATTGGCTCAGAGTTGGATGGGTGTCAATCATCTGCCCCCACCCTCACAACCCCACTCTCCAGTCAAACTTTTAGCCTATTTATTGTATTTTCCAGGACTGACAAGACATATGACGTGGCCAACATAGCTTTCGTGGGAACTACCCACTTTGGTTCAAATCAGCTCTTCAAAAACCTATGGGTGACGTCACGGAGGTTCCTTCCATCTTATATATACAATCTACAGAACGCATGAATGTCCTATGTACCTCTGTGTTGCCCTGTGACGGACGGTTGAGCTGTCCAGGGTGTATCGTGCCTCTTGCCCAGTGATCACTGCAGATAAGCACAATAACCCCATACTTCACAGTTTACAAGCACCCCCTTTTTTCCTCCAAATGTAACAATGGTCACAATAACCAAATAGTTCCACTTTAGTTTTATCAGACCACAGGACATGTCTCCAAAAATGAAGGTTGTTGTGACTGTGGACATTTGCAAAATGTAATTTGACTTTTTTATGTTTCTTTTGGAGTAATGGCTTTCTTCTCACTTTCAGCATGTCGGTATAGAACATGTTTCAATGTGGATTTGAGCTGGAAATGTTCTGATGATGGTGAAGATGGTGCCCATGTGTTTAGTACGCTGTCTGTCTCTCCATGTGGTTTTGCTGTTTTCTTCGATGTTATTCAGTTTATTTATTTATTTTTTGATGCAAGTTAATTGTCAGTCTATGAATGCCTTACTCTTATACAGCTTCGATCAGCTGTGATCATCTCGTGCAGTTTGGTCACAATATAGAGATTTAGGCTAACTCATCTGCTTCTGTCTGGAGCCAGGCCTGCCCATGTCGTACGATTACCCACTTTGTACACAGACGTGAAATTGCCGTCTGGTTAAGTCCAAAGTCTGTCTGGCTCGCTCCCCAGGGTCCTTTTGGATCTGGGCTGGCATGGAGCATTAATTCTGTCCATTTGGCATTCGTTGGATGTAGACCAGTGAATAATCTGCAAACTGCTGGGACCAGCCCAGCCATTCCATTGATGACATCTTCAATTTGGTTTTCCCTGATAAACGCTAGATCAATGCAGAACAAAACTTTTCTTTTAAAGGAGTTTTTATCGACAATAACTTGGATTTCCTATGTGTGACTGAAACTGGGATTTCCTCAGGTGAGTCTGCCACGCTCGCAGAGGTTTTACTGCAGGGTTGCTCCTATATTAACATTCCAAGAGAGCTGCGTCTTGGGGGTGGTCTGCTGTCTCTGTTTAAATCCAACGTAATTTGTAATCAGATTGCCCCCTCATCGGCCCCTTTTATTTTTTAACTGAGTGCGTATGAATTGCTGTACTCCACCTCTGCTGTGTGCACTCATTTACTGTCCTCCTAAGCATAATAAGGAATCATCCAAAAAGCATAATAAGGACTTTTTGGATGATTTTGCGGCTTTTCTGGCTGAGATCTTTTGTAAATACAACCGTGTTCTCCTTCTGGGGGATTTTAATTTTCATCTTTGCTGCTAAGATTGGCCTATGGTGAAGGACGCTTTAGAACTTGTCAACTCCCTTGGTCTGTCTTAACTAGTAAAAGGACCCGTACATAAGGGCACTCACACGTTGGAGCTTATCCTCTTATGGGCTACTGATAAATGAATTAAACATCCTTAATGTCGGTTTCTCTTATCATCTACCTGTCACATTCAACTTAAATATGATTTGTGTCACTCATAGGATTTGTGTGTCTGATCAATCCTTAAGTACTATCAATCCTTCCACCGCTTCTTTTTTCTCTGCAGCTATTGCTGAAATTGATCTTGCCCCCTGCAACTCCTCAGGTAGTGATGATCTGCGGCACCTTTTTCATACATCCTGCCAAGCTGCTTTAGACTTTACAGCTCCATTAAAATCAAGGTGTTTGAAATCTAAGCCGAATCCTTGGCTGAATGAACACACCCGTTCTTTCAGGCTTAGATGCAGAAGATTCCTAAATGGAGGAAAGACAAACTTCTCGTCTCTTATAAACTCATGAAGGATGCATGGCTGCAATACCCGAGAGTTGTCAGGGGTGCCAGGAGCCAGTATTTTGCCAGCATTATTTCTGCAAATTCGGATAACTGTGTTTTCCATAAAAGTTTAAATGCTGCTACAGTCTTTTCTTCTGTCTCTACTGACCTCTGTTATCAACTCATTTTCTTCTTAGATAAGGTCCATATATTAGAGCTCAAATTTCGCCTCCTTGTCTTGATCCTTCACCTGTCGTTCCCAGTCTGGGGTTTATTGACCATCTTGAACCTGTTTCTCTTTCTCACCTTGAACAACTGCTCATGTCTATGAAACCTTCTGGTTCTCCTGAAGACGTGGTACCGCCTTTTCTTCTTAAAGATGTTTTGCTTTCTATTGGGCCACATGTGCTTAATATTCTTAATAGTAGTTTGATCTTGGCTGAAGTACCTTGTGCTTTCAAACACGCTGTGGTGTTACTAATGTTGAATAAACCTGGTCTTGACGCCTTGTTTTTTTCAAAGTTTAGACCAATTTCCAAACTACCCTGTCTCTCCAAGGTACTTGTAAAACTTTCTATGAACAGATAATTTCACATCTAAATAAACATCCTATCATGGACACTTTTCATTTTGGATTTAGATGCACAGTACAGAACCTGCCCATTTTTGTGTATTTAATTGACATACAACTGGCTACTGACTCAGGGATTTCTGTGCTTCTCGTACTTCTAGACTTATCGGCCGCTTTTAATGCAGTCAACCATGACATTTTGATCTCCACATTGAAGGAATGGGCCGGCACAAAGATATCAGCCCTAAATTGGCTCCATTCTTACTTTAATGACAGGAGTCTTAGCATTATGCTGGACAACTACTCTTCTCCATCAGTTCCCCTTCCTCAGGGTTCCATCCTTGGTCCATTACTCCTTTCCCTTTATATTTTCCCTTTATATTTGGCCATTAAGTGCCATCTTCAGAAAGCATGCTGTCCACTATCACTTTAATGCCAACAACTGTCCTTTAAACCCAGTGATTCCCTCCAACCTCTATTTGATTGTCTATGGGACATCAAGGACTGGGTAGCGGAAACTTTCCCTATCTTAATTACTCAAAAACCGAAGTCATATCCTTTAGACCCCCAAACCTTATTGAGAACCCAACACCTGAGTTTCGTTCTTTCTCCCTTTACATCACCTCTATTTTTGCTAATCTGGGAGTGAAAATTGACTCAGCCTTAAAGATGGACTCTCAGGTCAACTCAATAGTGAAGTCTTGCTTCCCCCAGCTGAGGCAGATTTCTAAACTAAAGGCTGTGCTGAGTAAATGGCACCTTTAATCGGTGATTCATGCCTTCATCACATCTCCGTTGGATTATTCGATTATTCCATGTGGGATCAGCCGATAGAAGGCAGTATATCACCCATATCCTAAAATCTCCCCATCCGAGCTCCTGTCTCTGATTCAGTCACCAAGGGAGGACCACCGTCCACCCGATCGCCTTCCTGTAAGAGGACGCCCTCCGGGCCATCCGCCCAGTCGCTGTCTTGTTAGGGGACGCCCTCTGGGCTGTCCGCCCGATCACCTTCCTGTAAGAGGATGCTCTCCGGGCCGTCCAGGGGCATACCTACCGGGACTCAGCCCTTCCTTCCATGGGCGCCCTCCACCCACCCTTGGAAGGGTGCCCCTTTTTTCTCTCTTTCAGGTCACCTGGAATCCGACCTCGGAAGAGGGCGTCCTGTCAGAACCTCAGCACTCAGTCCTTTCACTCCCTCTCCTAATTATTGTCTGCACCTGTCTCTAATCTGTCACACCTGATCCTCCTTCCTTCATGTCTATTTAAACCCTTCACTTCCTCTCACTCCCCGTCAGATCATTGATGTCTTCTGCTGTCTCACCCTGCCGTTCTCCCTCCTGCTCGTCATTCCTGCGTTCCTGTCTTCATCATCATCCTAATAAACATCTTTGCATCTACCTATGTCTGCGTTTGGGTCAATACTACATCCTTGAGACACACGCAGCTGACACAGACAGACAAACTCTGGCGAAAACATAACCTCCTTGGCGAAGGTAAAAACTATTGACATATTCTTTCTCTCATCATTGTGGCATTTAGCAAATAGAAATAATTTTGGTAATTCTAACTGACCTAAAACAAGAGAAGTTTAATCTGATTTAACTTCAGACAAAAAAAACAAAACATTAGTTATTTTTTAAAAGGTGTAATTAAACTTCTGGTTTCAACTATATTGTTTTGTGGCCTGTAATGAACTGCAAGGGGGACTTCTTATGACTTTTTTCAACAATAGCTTTCATATCGGTCAGGCTCTCTTTGTCCTGTGCGACAGCTTCAGATGTCCTGGTATATGATTGCTTTCTTTCTTTCTTTCTTTCTTTCTTTCTTTCTTTCTTTCTTTCTTTCTTTCTTTCTTTCTTTCTTTCTTTCTTTCTTTCTTTCTTTCTTTCTTAACAAAAAATATAAATTCAACCAAGAAATGTATGTTTGATACAAAATGAGACTTGATTCTCCCAACAGATAGTAAGACAATTATAAGAATGCCATGTAGAACCTAAATTCAAATTTTACTGCTGTGTCTACTATGTTTGGGCTTTTCTGCTTCCTCCCTCACTTGTAATTTATTTATTTTGACTTGGTTTCTCATTGAAAACATCTTGAAAAGACTAGCTTTTGTCTAAAAATATATTGATAGATTGTGAAATTTTACATTTTGATTAGAAAGACAATCTGAAGAATATGAAACAAATTTGTTCATAAATACGAAACCTTAAATTGTGCTGTGATGTAAAAAAAAAGTCCACCTCGTATGAAAAATGTCCTTCAGAACCCAGTGGGTCCCTGCTCTGGATAAATGGATGCAGGAGAGCAGAGCCACATGCTTTGGTACAACTTTGATTATTCATAGAAAATGCAGACTAGGGACTTTGGGACTGAAATGCGAGTGGGTGAAGAAGCTGAAAAGTCGGAAAGTGGAGGGGGAGAAAGAGAGTCAGAGTGCCAGTGTAAATAAATAAACAAATAAATAATAAACAATCACAGCACCCCTCGCTGCACACACAGCAAGGAACCAATCAGCATCCTAGCTGAACGCGCTGGAAATTGTGTGTAATGAGTGGGAAAAGATTAGAGGGAGCTCTTGCTAGGCTGTAAATTGACATTAGTAAAAGAAAACTCTCTTACTAGGCGGGCCCCGCAGTCTGATTTAGACAACAGCAGAAGCAGGATGGGGTGGGAACAAACACTGAGACCTGGAATGAAATGAGTAAAGACGCACAGATAATAGCTGAAGTGGTGTGTTGTTGTTGTCGTTGCAGGAAGAGAGTTACATGTATGCTCTCTGGCATGTGAATAAAACAAAAAACAATATCCAACATATTAAAATGTCATTGGTCATACATTTAATATGATGGATGTTGAAAAGCCTCACGAAAGTATGCATTAAAGAGTGAAATGGCTGTCTGTGTGATGGTACAACAAAAAACAATTTCACAATATCCTATGATATTCTTAAGATCACAAGGTGTGAAACTCATGTTTTTGTGCCAGCACCCAACTGACATGGCATTTGTTTAAACTTTATTTTTTTGTTCTGTGCATGCAAGAACATAAATATAGTCAGAAATAAAATAAAAAAAGAACAATAGCAAGAAATCTGTGCCTATCTGCTCGTGGAGTTTTTAGCACTGTTGCCTTGCAGCAAGAAGGTCCTGGGTTTGAATCCCAGCTTGGGGACTTCATGTTCTTTCCATGTAAGTGGGGGTCTCTTTGGGTACTCTGACTTCCACCCAGAGCCAAACAACATGCATGTTGGGTTCACTGTTCTCTCTAAATTGTTCTTACGGTGTGTGTGTTTTCATGTCTGCATGATTGTTAGTCCTGTGTACCTCTGTATTGCCCTTTGATGAACTGGTGACATGTCTAGGTTGTACAATGCTTCTTTTCCAATAACCTCTGGATATAATCATCAGGCCCTCCCATAAACCTACATGGATTAACAGCTTTAAACAATGGCGCGGTGGATGGACGGACAGATATATATCTTAAAAATGTTGTTGTAGTTTTATATGTACAAAATGAATATAAATATCTTTTAATAACTTTTAATTAATGCAATAGATGCATCATTTGTGCGCCTGGCAGATTTTTGTGTTGAATTCCTTTTAACCAACAACTTTGCCTGACCAGTGATGATTTGCTGCCCCCTAAATTCTTGTCACACTAGGTACTACTTTCATTAATCACATTCTATGTCATGCTGCCCTATTCACCCTCTCCTCATCATTGTCCTCACCTGTGTCTCAATCATCCACACCTGATCCTCCTCACCTTCTGCCTTCATAACCCATCACTTCCCGGCGTCTGCGTTTGGGTCCATGCACCACACCACTGCACTCCTGACATTCCAATACTCTACGCTAAAATTATTTTTATGTGCATTGACAAAAATGGCAGTCACTGAGTCTTTTAGCCGTTGTATCCTTTCCCGCAGTAAATTACCTGTGTTGAGTGTGTGAACACCATTCCCTACACATTGCTGTCAACATCAGACCTCTAGGACATCAATACATCCCACATTCTGGTACACGGTATGACCACATCAGACAAACCTCATGAAGAATCTCTCACCTCAACATGGCAAACACTCAAAGCATTCATTGATCATTTGGAGGCAATCCTCAATTGAGAATAAGCCCTTAAACTTTTATCCATCCATCGATCCATCCATTTTCTTCCGCATATCCGGGGTCGGGTCGTCAGACTTCCCTTTCCCCTGTCACTTATACGAGCTCCTCGGGAGGAATCCCAAGACGTTCCCAGGCTAGACGACAAACAGTCTCTCCAGCGTGTCCTGGGTCTTCCTCTGGGCCTCCACCTGGTGGGATGTGCTTGGAACACCTCACCAGGGAGGCATCCAGGAGGCATCCTGATCAGATGCCCAAGCCACCTCAACTGACTCCTCTCAATGTGGAGGCCAAAAGAACTGGCTCTCCAAAAAGAGCTGGAATTCCCATCACTAGCCGGTATGTCTGATAGTTTTATACCCAAACCCACGGGGCGTGTCTGTGAGACCATGACTGCTGTGACACAGTTAATGCCTGTGACGTAAAGATGTACCGCTCTCCACCTATCACAAAATTCGAATGCAGTAGGCACAGTTCAACCCTAAGAGGGCAGCACTAAGACGTTTTTAGACCAAAAAGGGTAGAATTAAACAAGTTTACACGGAAAGATAAAAAAATCCCCAGAAACTGAAAGACTGCATTGGTAAAGACCCATTTATACAGTTTAGAAGCAAAAACAAATTGTTTTGGGGTTTAGTTAGTCTTTAAGTGCCTACACAATTCAAGAAAACAAATCCCTAAAACAAACCAAGCAGATTTTTCCCAGACCAAAGGTTAAATAGGCAGCATGTACAACCAAAAGGAGTCAATAAAGCAAAAATGATTTGCCAAACAATAGCCCAGAAATCTGATCCTGCTGTCCCTCTTAAACTCAGAAACTCTCCACCATCCTTTAAAACACATATAATATCCACCATTCTTAACAGCCCTTTCTCTAATTATCTGAAACAGTACAGCAACAGCTTTCACAAAACACCCGTTTGTGACATCTGGGAGAAGAGAGAGAAGTTGAACTTGTGACACTTGCCCTATGTTTTTCTGATTGTATCATTTATACCATTGGAATAGTAACAACTGAGAAATGGCAAGGTTGTAATTATTCCAATAGAATGAAGGGGTAGAGGACATGTAGAGGATGAAGAATGAAGGGGTAGGAGACAGATTTAAATGAAATATGAATATCGCCTCATGATTTCTCATGATTTAGTCCCCGTTACTCCTTCTTAATTCTCTATATTTCCACAGTGTGATCTTTTTGTTTCTCTCCTTTCACTATTGCACTCCCTTCTATTTCTTCCCCCCACCCCCCCCCCCACCCCACCCCCCCTCTCACCCTTTAACCCCCCTCCTCCTCTCTCTTTCTGGCTAATTTAAAATTTGTCAGACGCTTGCGTCTTCTGGATGGCTGGCCTTTGATATTCTGCGAGCTCCATTTGGCACAAACAAGCCTCTGGCCCCGGTGCATCCTGCTGACTGCTGCACTAGTGGCGGGCCCTCGCCATTTATCTTAGCAACGGCCACCCAACGCTTACTCATTACAGGAGGCTCAGCACCAGCTTAACCCCTAACTCTCTGCCAACTGCGTCCATACAAACACATTGAAAACAGTAAAATTCTGTGTGTGCATATAAACATAAGCAAATGCATATCGGCAAACACATGCGTACCCCATGGATACATGTTGGAGGGCATGCCTGCAAATCCAGAAACACTCAAACATTTTGGGATCACTGGTCATGTTCTTAGCTCCCACCCATAGATGTAATGAGCACATCTTAGTCTGTTTTAAAACCCTCTTACTGTCACTGCTCCCGCCCTCTGCATACTAAACACTCTGCATGTGCTCCTGTTTTGTACCACACTTTTTTTGCCTTCTGTTGAGTATGTTTCCAATGTCAGCTTTCTGCTGTATCTGTGTTTTAATTCTGATGACATGGCTAGCTGATGGAAGAAATGTGTCATTCAGTAAGCGTACAGGAGTCTGAGCTACACTGGTCAGGGTTTGGTCCTTCCTCTCAGTTCATGTTCTGCTCTGGTTGCTGTATTTCAAAGACTTGATACATTCTCCATTGCTCTAAACTCTAAAAAGCTTGATCCTTGCCAATGTTTGTTTATCTTGATATATTGTAGGGAATTGTGAAAGACTGACACACTTGGTTCCTGCTCTCAGATCTGGTTTGGTGGAGACCTGCAGGTGTGGGTGAGGGATCAGCAGGAGGATAATGGGAGCTGGAGGCCAGTCATTCGACGCCTGAGTATTTGCCTTCATGGTAACTCCAAGCACTCTGTGCCCCTTGTGATTTTTCCATGCTTTGTGCGCCAACTTCCTTTCTTGTGTACACCTTCCAGGTTCCTTGCCTCAAAAACTACTCTCCCAAGTTCCAGTGTCATTATTCTCCTATTCTAAAGCTTCTTTGAATAGACTCCTTGTTACTTCCATGACTGACTACTGGCTTCCTCTCTGGCACCATCTTCCTTCTGCTAAATCAAAATCCACCCACCAGGAAACTACATGACAACCCTTCGTCTTTTAACCTCCCTGATTCATAGATCTCTATTTCTATCAGCGTGCCTCCTGTCTGCCATCCAACATCAACCAGTAAGAAAATCATATTAATAATTCAAATCAACTCTAGTCAAACAGAAATACATTTTCAGTTCGAACCCAGCTCCAACTACTTCCGTTCCTGGATCACCACCACACCGACCTCAGCCCAGACTTCACTCACTCCTCCCTGGTGTTTCCACCATCCATCCTCTGTCAGAAATTTTATTAGTAATAATCATCAATAGATCAATTCTCAGTATCACCTTTCCGCCTCTGTTAGAGTGTTCCAGCTCCCGGTCCCCAGCCATCTCCCTAACGGAAAAAACACATGGTTTCATATGGGCAAAATCAGATGTGAAAAGTATTTGTCCTATGTGAAATTCACATGGGAAAACATGTTAGACACCAGGTGAGATGTCTGAAGAACATGTCACCACCTGTGTTTTGCACACATTTCCCGTATGAATTTGGAACATTTTTATGGTAATAAACTGTGAAACCCAGAGACATTTACATGTGAAGCCCATGGGATAACATGCAAACCAGATGTGAAACATGTTATTTTCCACATGAAACCTACATGTGAAAAATATGTGTGAAACCCACGTGAAATTACATGTAAAGCCCATGTGAAGTCTATGTGATTACATGGGAGAAATATGTGAAATCCATGTAAAACCAAACATGTGAACTCCATATGTGTTTCACATGTGGTTTACCATGTACCACATGGGATAACATGTGATCCTATGTGAAGAACATGTTCAAGCCCATGTGACTATTCCGTAAGGGCTGTTCCTGATTACTCATTCACTTTCATCCTTTTCAATAAACTTCTTAAATCTTATTTGTCTCCTGAGAGTTTCATGCATGTGGGTCAGGCAATTACCGAAAACCATGACACTACCAATTTTAGGAGACCATTTATAAACTCTTTGCACCACCGGACAATATCCTCAGTAAAGTTCAGCAGGTATCACTAAACCATGCACAACCGAGGATAGTCCTTGTTGTTTACTGAACTGCACATGAAGCTAAAGTCCCTCTCTTGTAATGCAAAGCCACAAAGAAGCGACCTTCTCACTCATTGAGGAGAACTCCAACACCAAGGCCCTCAGGCAGGGGTATTGCTGACACACCAACTCTGGCTCGTGTCCTTCCAGCACAGTTATAATTGTTACATCTTTTCCAGGCCTGGCTTCTGGAGGGTGCCAATGTCTCACTATTCACCTCTTACTGTGATCTGTCATTTATTGAGATAGTTAAAATTGTTGATCTTTGTCTGACACCCTCCTCCCTGAAGCACATTTGCCAATGGCGATTCCATCATGAACTTAAATCCCTCTATGATATTAACGTGGCAAATCTGGTAAGGAGGCATCAGATAAATAAGTCCCAGAAATCATTCATCGCTCCACGCATAGTTGACTGCAGAACAATGAAGCTGTGAAGGTGTCATGCTAAACCAGGAAGGACGTGGTAATGTTACTAAATGAGTGCCTTTGATTTTTTAAATAATGAAACGTATGATTCAAGTGTGCTTAATTTTGTTTTCACCATTCTCTTTCACTACATTTTACTTAAAATAATCATAGGTGTCAGATGCAGTTTTAAGATATATGTATATCATATAATTTATAAATTAATGAGACTGCAGCAAAATGAAGAACTAAATAATGTTACTAAGATATATATATATATATATATATATTCTTTTTTTAAAAGACCTATTTTTATAATTTTGTCCTTGCGTTTAATGGCTTGGTCCCTGACAGTTACCAGGGTGTACACGTAGTTGTCACGAAGAGACATACACACACACACACACACACACATACATTAAAAAAACCCACACGTCTGTTTTTATTTTTATTGTGCTTCCTTTCAGACCAAGGGGGTGGGGGCAATTTTGACAACACAGTGAAGCTTTAAGTGAGGCAGAAAATAGACATTGACCCATTATCACAGTCCCTTCTGTCTGAAACCGTTGTGGACAAAAATGAGTGTGAACAGCTAGGAGTGCACCGAGTTTCTGTATAGTCTAGTGTGAAAAGCCTCTGTAATTTCCCCATCTCACCTGTTGGAAAAGGTAAATAATCTCAAACTGGAAAGTTTAAAGCAGGCTTCAGTTATTAAACAGTATCCTAAGTATTGAACAAATGACTTCAGTCTGTAGAAAATGTAAATAGAATGGCACAACTGCTAACCTACCGAGAAGCAGCCAAAAGATCTGTGCTTTCGCTGGAGGACCTTCAGAAGTCCAATGGGTTTTATTTTCAGAGAAATTCCTTTTTTTGTCTTTTTCTATTAAGCTTCACTCTGACAGGCAGGAAAAAACTTTAATTTAAAACAGGCATCAGTTATAATCAAAAAACAGTTTCTTATAATAAAAAAAAAAGAAAATGCTTTGACCAATAGAGCATATTTTGGATCCAAAGAGCTGTTAGCTGATAACTTGGTATCCAAAAGATGATCAACTGAAGGATGATGGATCATGCAGGTCTTAAGAAGTGATAAAAAGAACTGAGACTAAAATAAAAAAATTAAATATTTTATCTCTTGAAAGCTGCTGATCAAAACTACTTTCAAAGAAATATGTCTCGCTTTTTAGAAGAAAAGTGTCCAGACATTCATCCTAGTGAGCCTCACAATTTAATATAGAAGTATTTTTATTTTATTTCTCTTCAAATATTTATTCTCACATTTTGTATTTGCTTTATGAACTGAACTTGCCTGTTTAATTTGTTGACCTTTAAAGATACAGTATAATGTGTGAAAAGTTAAAAGAAGGAAGGCAACAACCAGAGGCTTTTAACCACACCATCTGGATATAGACCACTTCAGTTTTGCTTCGTAATATAAGCACTGCAGACTCTACAGAGCTACATACAGTGACCCTGTCCTGCATAGATTAACCACAAACTAAAGTGCTGAATATTCACATGCAAAAGTGCTGCATGTATGAAATTATCACCTCAAACCATCATGCTTCTTCATTTTGCAAAAAATACCAACTATCAGCTTTTGTTGTATTGTCTAAATTATTTAAACCTAAAAAAGCTTAAAAATGTTACTTGCTTAAGATGGATGCAGAGCAGGACCCAAGAGCAGAGAGAGAAGGAGGACGTACAAACCATCTCCTCCATCCATCATAACAGGCAATGATCATATCCTGATCCTTCCTTGCCCTCATCCCACCTATTTCATTGAGACCAATGAGAATAGTTAAAAGGTAGCAATAGCTTACCCCTACAATAGCTTCTACCCTTATCAACCAGAAAATCACATTCCATAAAATTCTAAACAACTTAAAAGAAGCAAAACTAGAGCAGGACACTCTCTGAAGTGATCCTGTTCTTTTCAGTTACTCGAGTCTTTGTTGTTCTGTTCTTACTTCTCAAACCCCCAGACGGTCGTGGCAGATGGCCGCTTGTACTGAGCCAGGTTCTGCTGGAGGTTTCTTCCTGTTAAAGGGGAGTTTTTCCTCTTCACTGTCGCTACATGCTTGCTCAGTATGAGGGATTGCTGTGGTTGGAAGTCTACATCAACGGGCCGCAACCTCAAGTCAACTTCATGGAATCTGCTGGGATTTTTTAAATAGGAAACTAACTAAAACTTTTAACTAATTGGAATGTTTGTGTGATTGTATGGAAATGACTTTCGTTGTAAAGTGCCTTGATGTTGTAATTCGGCGCTATATAAATAAACTGAAATTAATTGAATTGTTGTCACTGCTGTGGATTCAAGAAATAGTCGGCTGCTAGAAAAGTGTTCAGCTGATCCTGAAAATTTAGGTTGGCTGAGTAGTACTGCAACGGACATGTCAGGACGGTATGAAATTCCCCAAAGAAGAAGATTGTTGCTGCTGAGAAAAAAAATTAATTTATCTTCATTTCTTTTGAAAATCATTTTTGTTTAACATATTAGTTTGAAGAAGCAATACAGTACCCTACAGGCTGTTCCCCATATCAGTTTATAGGCAGATATTCTAGCCAACTTAACCTGGAGTTCCCCTTTTAATATCCATTCATAGACACTTTTCCAGAAGGGATGGGTGTCTATTAAAGTGATTCATGTCCCGTCATACCATAAAGCGTCCCCGAGCCTCCTGCCCTGATGACATTCAAAAATGACAGCATAGACTCAGGTACACAGGCAAAAGTTCATATGTGTGTGCAAACAACCCCTTAAACATAACACACACGCACACACACGCACACATACAAAACTGAGATTCCCTCTGCCCCTCCCATCAGACAAGTGAAGCCTTTTAATTATCTGCTGATTACCTGTTAGATCACCTTAGCTAATGGAGAGCAGCTCCCCAGGGAGCCATCCAATCCAACTCTCATCTCACACAATGGGCTCCTCTTCACTGGAGAGAGAAGACTCGATGTGTGTGAGCATGTGTGTGTGCGTGTGTGTGTGTGTGAGCGAGAGAGATAGACAAAGAGTCCCTTTGAGGCAGATGCTGAGATTAGTACTGAAAATAGCCGTCTATTTATTCTTTCATACACTAGATTACTATCATACCCTGCTCCACATACTCACCTTTGTGGAGTCTGTTTTTTTTTTTTGCAGCAGCAGCAGACGTCTATTTTCATAAAGGTTGAAGCTGAGATCATCACCGATTATTCACACAACTTTATTCCCATCAGTCCAGAGTTATACTGTACACCTTAAATATAACGCCTTCACTTGAAATACATTTGCTCTAAAATTATGCATGAATGCATTATTTGGTAGCTTTTAACCTAAAATCCTGTAATCCTAAATCAATGAAATTCAAAACTGCTTAGTAATCAAATCCTAAAATATAATCATAAAACATCAACCTTTGAATAATGATAAAACCCTATATGTATCTAATCCTTTGGACATGAACAAAACATCTCTAAAGTGAATATCACTTTCATCCACTCAAACATGACCCAGGACTGCTATTCTTTAGCTACAATAAACTACTTTCTTCTGTTGAGCAATGAATTTTTTAAGCTGCTATAGCAAATCTGCAAAACAAGTTAGCCTAAAAAAATTTTTTAATGCCTCTTAATGTTCTTACATAGTATAGCAATAAATATTTTGTGGAGATAAAAAAATCCGGAAAGAAATATTTAGGTGGTTCTGTCGCATTTGTCTAAAAACCTCAGCCTATAACATTGCTTTGTCTGAATCTGTCAGGTTCTTGTGTCTGAATGAGGGAAGGACCAGGTGCAGACGTGGTTAAAAGTGCAAAAGAGGAGATTTCATAGATTTATTGAGTTGGACGATGGCCTGAACAGGAGGTAGGAGACACACGGGAAGACATCACAACAACACAAGGTACTCACTTGCTTTAACTTTTGATTTAACCAATATATACACAATTAAAAAAGTAAAACTCTCGTCATACATCTATATTGAAACTTATACGTAAAAAGTATAACGATGGGCGGGACGTAAACAGAGCGCGTGAGCAAAAGGCGGGCCCTGGGTAGCCGCGGTCACGTGATGTAAGTCTGTTCCATTTAACTGTTTTCTTTGACCAAGGAAGGACAGTGTCCTCGTAAGCAAGGCGCCTCGCCTACCGAGGCATTGCCTTAGTAGGCGAGGCGCCTTGACATTGAGAAACACCCTGGGTTAAACACACATGAGGTAAGGAGGAAGATCAGGTGAGCCAGATTGGGAACAGGTGCAGACAATGGACAATCAGGGGCAGAGCGCTGGAGGCTCTGGCAGAAACTACTGATTGGACTATCCGGTTGTCTGTCTCGCCTGACAAGTACACTTCCGCATTTACCTGGCTTCTCCCCTCATTACGCGCTCCCACATTTTGCAACAGAACACCAGTGGTGTGAAAGGTTCTCCGCTCAATAATGTCAGAGAAGGAGAAACAGCCGGCTGCTACCACTTCAACTTTAGGACAAACTACCAAGTCCCAAAAAGAAAAAGCCATTTGAAGTCATGGAAAACTAAAGACTGGTGACCAAACTGTGACTGGTGCTTTGCGCTCTCTTGTCTACTGTGGCACTATGCGTTCCCAAGTCAGGGGGGGCGTGGCCTAGGGGAGGGTTGAGAGTTCTGTAACTGTTTATGTTGAAAAGCTAGCTTGCACATTTGATGTAGCAGCTTTAATTATTTCATGGAAAATTGCAGTTTTTGAAAGACTGTGTTTCACAGACTGAAACACTCATGAATTCCAGTCTGTGATATAAATGTCCCAGATTTATCAGTCCCTGGTGGACTGGTGGTTCAGGAAACCTTGATTAAGTTGATTGGTAAACTAGAAGATAGCCTACTGAGAAGGAAATGGAAAAGAAATCTAAAAGCCCGTGGTCAACATGCAACCATTACTAATCTACATATGATCACATATTTCATTAGTTACTAACCACTCTTTTATGGTTTTAGAGGGCCACCTTTAAAGTGTAAAACAAAAAACAAACTTTAAAAACAAAAGTAAAACAAACTTTAAAAAATGAACCAATAAAATTTGTAACACTTGGCATAAATTTTATTTTGGTAAATTTTATTCCGTTTTTTCTCAGTAGAAAGGATGGAATTTTTACATATAAAACACTTTAACAAATTAGTTACATTTCAATAATAATTTTTACTTTCTGAAATTATTAGGATTATTTTGCTCACCTGACTTTAAAGAACAACTTACCCTCAAATCCACTTTTATTTATTTTTTTGCTGATAAACTGTATAAACGAGTGTCTAATAGTGCTGTCTACATGTCTCGTCATTATTTTGGTATTCTAGTGCATCTTAGTAAAAACTACATTTTCTGCCTAAAACCTTCAGTGTGGCACCCTCTTCGGGTTAAAACTCTATACTGGAATTGAATTTGAATTGGGCATTGCTATTCGCTCTGCGGTGAGGGCTGACGTTAGCCACCATGCCGCTGTGGGGTATAAAAGAAGCAGAGTCTCCTCCCATGCCGCTTTAAAGAGCATTCCCCTTGCCAGAGTCTTACTCTGGCCACTTGGTGCATTTTACGAACAGGAAAAAATGCGCCAACAAGCAGGGGCGAGGGCTGGGCGTAAGTGACATCTTGATAACGAGAAAGATGGAGAGCAACGTGAGCTCCTTTGTCTCAGAGCGATCTGTCTGAGGTGGATGGATTTCACCAGAGAAAAGAGAGGAGAGCGAGAGAGGATCTGTGGAGGAGGTGTGGCTTCTTTTATACCCCACAGCAGCAGGATGGCTGACGTCAGCCATTTCACAAGGTGGTGTGTAAACATTTGTATGACACCCAAAGCTAAAATCTTCCCAGTTCATAATATCAAATTAAATCAACATATTTGTGATACAAAATATGGCTCTGGACTGCATGCCATTGTGTGATTAATTGGTGATGACATTAGCTTGGTTGTGTGGAAACAGTTTTTACATCCTACCTTGTTAGATTTATTTTTAGTACCTTTTTAGAATTTAATCAAAACTACTTCTTAGTTTTCTTTTTATTCAGATCAGCAAAATTATCATTATAATTTGGTGGAAGTAAACAAATTTATGTAAGTGTCCTTTAGCTGCTAAACCTGTCTTATATACTATCAGCTAGATTTTAAAATCTTGTAAATTTATCTTTGGTAAAATATATATATTTTTTTGTATATGACAGTGGTAATGTTTTTAATCTACTTGAGCTTCATTTTTATTTGCAAACCCAGGATCTCTTGCATCAAAATAAAATATATTTTTTTATTCTACTGTTTGGTTAGAAATCATATCACCAGACTTATCTGCCAATAATGATATTTTTCACTACAATTTTTCTTTTTTACCAAAAAATGTTTGCTGTTCTTTTTTAATAAAATTTACATTCTTCTCAAATGCTGAGTCACCCTGTCCTCTGAAAACACTGCAGATTGTTTGCTGCCGCTAACTTTGTTGTGGTGCTTTGATGCAAACTAAAATAATGGGGCGGTGATAGTGCTTGCTGCCGGTGGGCCGCTGATTGGACTTTGAGAAATGAAACTGTTGCTTTTAAAATTCAATTCAGTATATTTGTATGGCGGTAATTCACAAGAAATGTTGACCAAAGGTGCTTGAGAGAGAAAAAATTAATTAAATCCAATCATTCAAACAGATCCCAAGTCAATTTTACACATTCCAAATTAATCCCAGCTATCAAACAATGTAATTGAGTTCAGTGCTTTTTAACACTGTTGGCTACAGTAAAAAAACAAGCACAAGGTAGCTATATTTTGCCAAAACAATATGCTGTAAAATGTTAATTTTTCCTGCTGTGACATTAAATACTGTTAGTAAAAGATGAGGCAGTGTTAGGAACTTTTAATACAGGAAGCAGTTTGCATTGGGTAGAGTGCAGAGTAAGAGATAATTGTGGAGCTGGTTGCTGGGGATCAAAAAATAAAGAAAGTAGAGTAAGCTTCGGCCCAGACAGCGTTGCGGACAATGTCACCCTTTAGCTTCTTGGTGAGGAGCTTCGGCAAGAATTACAGTTTTTGCAATTGCTGACACACTAAAATTGAAACTGTACCACATTTAGCAAAACCTAACAGTAAAAGAGCAAAACACCAGCCCAGATTTGCATAATTATAAGCACATTCATAGCTTCATGCTTTTTTCAAACCACTACACACACTTACATACCTTTGACACTGAAATTCATCACAATGTTACTTCCTTGCAATATCAAAGCAAAGACCTTACAATGAACACACCTATGACCCCAAATGTTCAAACATAGCCCCCAGCTGTGCCCACACACAGATGAATAATTAGGTTAAAAGACACCACAAAGACAACAGGTCACCTGTCTTTAACAAAAAAAGAGAAAAACATTGATAAGGCCGGATAAACCATGAGTACACTAGGAAGAAAAGGGAAGAAAAATCATGCAACATGGTGGTAACATCACCTTTTGTGCAGCCATCTTGCCAACTTAGGTTCTTACAACATTGAGCTCATTCTTACATTTTTGAACTGATAACATCTCTGTATGTCAGCTGCAAACCAATGGACCAGATGAGAAAGATAGATTGTCCCAGACAACTATGTATCTTTTCATCGTTCTTCTTCTAAGGTCCTTAACTGGTTTCAGCAACAACTGCAATGTACAGTTCTACATGTCCCACTTTACTTGGCCTTCTTAAACCCCATCTAGGAGTTTTTCTCAGCATGTAGGTGGAAGTGGTGTAATCTCTTGCCATATGTCCAGATGCGGCTCATCAAGGCTATGGAGGAAGCCTATGACCAGATTTATGTAACATCAATAAAGGATTCATCATTCCAGAAGATTCGTCTTACAGCCTTGGTAATGATAACATAGCATGTGATGTTGAAGAGCTCAGATTTATTGGCGGCAGATGATGTTTAATCTGATCTTTTGTCTTTTCTGGAATTAAGCAATTACAAAAAAGCAAAAAAAATTAACCTGTGACGTGAAGAGAAATAAATAGATACATTCACCTGCACAACTAGTGACATATAGTGTTGGTGAAAATATTTTCACACTTTTTCTGTGTATATGCTTTCTTATCTCCAGGTTCTAACTGAACCATGATGCTAGTTTTCTGACAAGACTTCTGATATGCTGCGGCATCCTGACTCGGTTACAGATAGCTCTGCCAGGACGTGGCCCTGGGCATGCTATAATTATGGGCTTATGAGGTAGGATCATCATGGGAGACACACAAATAGCAGGGAATCCTCCTATTTGGCATCGAAGCAGCATCATAATTGCCTACTACTCAAGTTTTCCAGATTTGCTGTTATCCAACAATGTTCTAGTAGGTTGTGTAAGTTATGGAGAGCATACCAGTCTTCATCTAATATGGGGGCATCCTTGGATACATCAAATTTAAACATGAAGTCAAAAGAAATGTACAAATTGGAATAGGTGGTATCAATTCAGGAGTTGAATAGTAGCAAACAAGTAAGTAAATACATAAAAAATGGGTTAATATGTGCTTTGCACCCCAAGAGGTTTCCCTAAGTATTAAAAAAAATGCATTCAGTGAGCAAATGTGATTAGACTATTATACACATGTATTCACCAGTTCTAATAATATGATTAGCAATATATCACGAGTTGTGGAAATCTGTATGATGAAAAACACCATCTAATTAAACATCTTCCAACCAAGGACAGTCAAATCAGAGCAGACAGGCCATCCTGTCCCGATCACTGTCCATACTGGCATCACACCATGGCATTCCTTCTTTGAGTGCTAATGCTGTCTCTTGTTTTAGTCTTAGAGGCACTCTCAGCCATACTTATGGTAAAGCATCTCCCACTCACAAAAACCTCGGGACAAAACAACAACTTAATGAGGATGTACCCATCAAGCCACAATTCCCTGACATCGTAATCCAGACTGGGGGCCAAGCATGTCAAATTGAACCTGTCTTGAAAAAAGTCCCGTCCTGGCAAGAGGGGGCCTATAGGTTACACTCTATCGCCTGTGGGCAGAGACAAAATGAAAGACTCCATTCCATCATGTTCCCTCATCAGGGATAGCCTGGCCAGCCATCAGAGTAATGGTGCTACAAACACAGCAGCATGCCGAGATGAGAGAGAAGGCTTTCCAAAGACGCCTGACTATAGCATCAAACAGGAAAGACACACGGGACAAGAGATAGAGGAAGAAGAGAGAATGTGACGAGAGAGGGGCCCTGGAGTTGTGCCAAGTTCCCAAGGTAGTGTACAAGTATCTTTAGAAGCCGGGCGCCTTGTTAGCTAATACATTACACCAATCACGGCCGGCTATCTTAAGCTACAATTAATCTGTACGCTGGCACAGGCTGATAGGACAGCAACATGCTGTTTCTTAATTAAAAGCAAACGGATTAAAAATGATTAATAACGGTATTAAATATTCTCATGGACTACAAGCGCAGGGAAATCGGGGGGCTTTCTTATGCAGGCTTAAAACGAAGAAGTCATTAACGGCAGGCCCAATCTCCCTAAGCCAGGGCTTTACTTTGTTTGGGATCACAAGTTGCTTACTTCATGAATATGCATTTTGCCCCTATCAAGTCGAGACCAAAAGGCAATATCGTGGTGTGGTGGCGGTGTGGTATTTTTTCCCTTGGTGATTGTGGAATTTTGAGTTTTTGATTTGTGACATTTCGTGGTCCTCCTTTGTAGCTGAGGCCTCTGTTTATGGGTTTCTGGCCACAGGCTAGCATGCTCTGATGAGAAATGTCTTCTTCAACTGTGTAAATGAAACACAGGAACATGTTCGAAATCATTGAGACCTTTTGCATGTGCGTTTTAGACATTTCTATCGGGCTGCAACGACACACTAAATGTGTCCAATCTTCATTAATATATCCTATGTGCTTGCTTTTTTAAAAGGAATATTCTGGTTCTGTAGGTTCCACCTCCCGTTTACAGATGTGGTCTGATGTTAAGTTGATTTTTGGTTGGTAAGTTGGTAAAACATGAATAGTGAACACCATTATGATATGGAGTATCAATAATGTTAAAGTTTAATATATAGTGTAATGTCAGTGGTGAAATTCTGGAGTAGAAATGGGAAAAGCTCAGTGATTAATAGAAAATTGTTGGAAACCTATTTTACAGCATATTAGTGTATTTTGTTAAGATAGGACATTTATTTATAAAGCATCATACATACACAAGACATCTCGAAGTGTTTAACAGACAAAATGGAAAAATCATTGTAGTACAGATAACATTAAAATGCAAAATAGACTATAAAAAGATCTGTTTTAACATAAGGGAATGTAAAACGCAAACCAAAAACCCAAAAAAAGAACTTCATAATTCCCATACATATTAAAGAGTTTGTGTCAGAGCTGAGAGAATAAACTAAACTAAACTAAACGGCACTTCTTCTTTAGTTCTAGTGCTTGAGACACAGAGTAAACAGGTCTTTATGGTAGATGGTGTTTTTTTCACAGACCAACACCAAGCTTTTAAAATCTCTGGAAAAAAGGAGCTATTTTAATTAGTTAAAAATCGGTGTGGTACTCTAGCAACAGCATTTTAAGATGAGCTGCAGCCAGAGGTGTGGACTCAAGTCACATGATTTGGACTCGAGGCATCAATTTTATGACTTTAGACTTGACTTGGAAAAAGGTTCAAAGACTTTGACTTGACTTGGACTTTTACACCAATGACTTGGGACTTGACTTGGACTTGAACCTATTTACTTGAAACGATTTGATATTTTACCTAATATCTAAAGTTAAAACATACATTTCTTCAAATCTGCGCACTTTTATGTTATTTCACCCGTCTTGTCCTAACAAACTGAGACCGTCTCTCGGTATGTATGTGTGCGATAGCTGCAGAACGGCCAATGAAATTACTAGATTAAAAAAAGAAGCCAGCCCAACCCTCTGTCTCTCTATATGGCGCTGCACCCATAATGGGAAACTCACCGTTCATAGCCTCTAATAATAGACAAAACTGAGCCATCTTGAACAAAAACGGTCAAATTAATGTCATCCAATAGAATTGTTAGTTCACGACAAATCTGACGTTCACAACCCATAATTACTGGTCCCGAAAACCTTTTTAATGTCCTTCATAATGTGTGGTAGTTCCCATTACCATGCTCAAAATTAGCCTACAAATAACATGGCGCCCTTCTTTTTTTGATTTCATAGCGGTTGGCAAACAACTTTAGGTGCACTACTGCCACCTTCTGAACTGGAGTGAGGGCTGGAATAGTTTTAATGCCTAACTTCTTAAGTAAATACCTGTGACTCTTAAATGACTTCACCTGTACTATTTTGTAAAATCTCTTTAATCCTTAACTGTGAATCTGTTAAATTATAGTTCAAAGGAAGACTATTCTTATTAGCCAAGTTTGATTAAACTGTACAACATAGAGGTGCGAGTTCAGAACTACTTTTTGTAAACGTTCTAAGTTCAGTTGCACTTGTTTCATCAAGTGTTGACAAAAATAATTTTAAAAACACATGGTTTATCATTTACATTGAACATAAAATTGAAAAAAGTCGAAATGTCTTGAAATTCGAAGTTTAAAACTTGGGACTTGACTTGAAACTTGCCTGTCCTGACTTGAGACTTGACTTGGGACTAGAGGGTAACGACTTGTGACTTACTTGAGACTTGCAAAACAATTACTTTGTCCCACCTCTTACTGCAGCTGCCAAACTACCATTTTTTGGCAAACATAAGAGATGTAGAAAGATCTTGTGGCACAGAATTGTTCATATTAAAACACAGGTGTGTTATGGTTTTAGCTATGACTCTGACCCACATACACAGAACCACTCAGGAGAAGAAGGAACGTTTTAAAAGGGTTCTCGAACAATGATGAAAGATGTGATGAACGTAATCCGGTTGGAGCTTAGAGGGGAATCAGCAAGACTGAAGGGAACCAGACGAGATTTTGATTTTGAGAATATGAAATGATTAACAGAGATGGAGGAGATAAATCTTACCGTAGATGGAGGGGTTTTACTGCTGGCATGCTGATTTGCTCGGTAGTTCTGGGATTGAAGATGGTGAAGTCAGGTCAAAAGTGGAGAAGGAGATGGAGGTACAGTAGGAGCAGGTGGGTGAGTGAAGGGTTGACATGTTGCTCAGAGTGAAGGAGGTGATGATGAGGAAGTTTGTGGTTGCCAGTCCAGAGATGAAAATACAGGAGCTACTGCGAGGTTTGTTTTGAAACACAAAGAGTCCTAGTGTAGCAATCTGGACAAACCATAGCAGTGGCAAAAGATTTTGCTCTGCAGGTTGGTCTGGCCCAGCTCCATTGTAGCCTCAGCAGGTCTACCATTCGCTAGGCCGGCCGGTCACAGTGCTCTATGTTTGTCAAGAGACATTGGGCGGGCTTAGCACCATTACAGCAGAGCTTTTTTCTTTTTTTACGAGGAAGGCAGAGCTGCGACAGAGCAAAACAACAAAGGACCGGCGCTCGTTTCAAACGGCTTTGGTATCAACCTTAGATGATTTAGACTTGGGCTTTTTTTTGAGAGATGATCAAATAAAGGCACTTAAGTCGTTTGTTTCAATGGTGTATGTCGGACTGCCCTGTTGACTGATTTCCATTGCTAAGTCACGTTGTATGGTGTTCTGATTGGTCCTAGCGCTGTCCAATTGTGTGCAGAGACAGTATGGAAGACAACTGTAGATTCCGCCCCTAGGACTGAGCTCTGTCTATAGGTCGTGCCCAAGGTGTGTGCATACCTTATATATATATATATATATATATATATATGTGTACGTTGGGGTTTACCCCGGTGAACGAGAGGGTAGCCTCCCTCCGCCTTCGGGTGGGGGGACGGGTCCTGACTGTTGTTTGTGCTTACGCGCCAAACAGCAGATTAGATTACCCACCCTTCTTGGAGTCTTTGGAAGGGGTGCTGGAGAGTGCTCCTCCTGGGGACTCCCTTGTTCTGCTGGGGGACTTCAACGCTCACGTGGGCAATGACAGTGAGACCTGGAGGGGTGTGGTTGGGCGGAATGGCCCCCCCGATCTAAACCCGAGTGGTGTCTTGTTATTGGACTTCTGTGCTCGTCATGGATTGTCCATAACAAACACCATGTTCAAGCATAAAGGTGTCCATATGTGCACTTGGCACCAGGACACCTTAGGCCGCAGCTCAATGATCGACTTGGTTGTCGTCTCATCTGATCTGCGGCCGCATGTTTTGGACACTCGGGTGAAGAGAGGGGCAGAGCTGTCCACTGACCACTACCTGGTGGTGAGTCGGCTCCGATGGTGGGGGAGGACGCCGGACAGACCTGGAAGGCCTAAACGTGTTGTGAGGGTCTGCTGGGAACGTCTGGCAGAGTCTCCTGTCAGAAGGAGCTTTAACTCACACCTCCGGCAGAACTTTGAACACGTCCCGGGGGAGGCGGGGGACATCGAGTCCGAGTGGACCATGTTCCGCGCCTCCATTGCCGAGGCGGCTGACCGAAGCTGTGGCCGCAAGGTGGTCGGTGCCTGTCGTGGCGGCAACCCCCGAACCCGGTGGTGGACACCGGCGGTAAGGGATGCTGTCAGGCTGAAGAAGGAGTCCTACCGGGTCTTTTTGGCTTGTGGGACCCCTGAAGCAGCTGATAGGTACCGACAGGCCAAGCGGGATGCGGCTCGGATGGTTGCTGAGGCAAAAACTCGGGCGTGGGAGGAGTTTGGAGAGACCATGGAAAACGACTTCCGTACGGCTTCGAAGCGATTCTGGTCCACCATCCGGCGTCTCAGGGGGGGAAAGCGGTCTGCCACCAACACTGTTTACAGTGGGGATGGTGTGCTGCTGACCTCGACGCGGGACATTTTGGGTCGGTGGATGGAATACTTCGAAGACCTCCTCAATCCCACCGGCACGCCTTCCAATCTGGAAGCAGGGTTTGGGGACTTGGGGTCGGGCTCTCCAATCTCTGGTGCCGAGGTCACCGAGGTCGTTAAAAAGCTCCTCGGTGGCAAGGCTCCGGGGGTGGATGAGATTCGACCGGAGTTCCTCAAGGCTCTGGATGTTGTGGGGCTGTGTTGGTTAACGCGGCTCTGCAATATTGCGTGGACATCGGGGGCAGTTCCCTTGGATTGGCAGACCGGGGTGGTGGTCCCCCTGTTTAAAAAGGGGGACCACAGGGTGTGTTCCAACTACAGGGGGATCACACTTCTGAGCCTCCCTGGTAAGGTCTATTCAGGGGTTCTGGAGAGGAGGGTCCGACGGATTGTCGAACCTCGGATCCAGGAGGAACAATGCGGTTTTCGTCCTGGCCGTGGAACACTGGACCAGCTCTACACCCTCAGCAGGGTCCTGGAGGGTGCGTGGGAGTTCGCCCAACCGGTCTACATGTGTTTTGTGGACTTGGAGAAGGCGTTCGACCGTGTCCCTCGGGGGGCCCTGTGGGGGGTGCTCCGGGAGTATGGGGTACCGGGCCCCTTGATACGGGCTGTTAGGTCCCTGTACGACCGGTGCCAGAGTTTGGTTCGGATTGCCGGCAGTAGGTCGGGCTTGTTTCCGGTGAGAGTTGGACTCCGCCAAGGTTGCCCTTTGTCACCGATCCTGTTCCTAACTTTTATGGACAGGATTTCTAGGCGCAGCCAAGGCGTTGCGGGGATCCGTTTTGGTGGCCTCAGGATCGGGTCTCTGCTTTTTGCAGATGATGTGGTCCTGTTGGCTTCATCGGAGCGTGATCTACAGCTTTCGCTGGAGCTGTTCGCAGCCGAGTGTGAAGCGGCTGGGATGAGAATCAGCACCTCTAAATCCGAGGCCATGGTCTTGAGCCGGAAAAGGGTGGGGTGCCTCCTCCGGGTCAGGGATGGGGTCCTTCCCCAAGTGGAGGAGTTTAAGTATCTGGGGGTCTTGTTCACGAATGAGGGAAAAATGGAGCGGGAGATCGATAGACAGATTGGTGGGGCATCTGCAGTTATGCGGGCGCTCTACCGGTCTGTCGTGGTGAAGAGAGAGCTGAGCCAAAAGGCGAAGCTCTCGATTTACCGGTCGATTTACGTTCCTACCCTCATCTATGGTCACGAACTCTGGGTGGTGACCGAAAGAACGAGATCACGGATACAAGCGGCTGAAATGAGTTTCCTCCGCAGAGTGTCTGGGCTCTCCCTTAGAGATAGGGTGAGAAAATCAGTCATCCGGAGGGGGCTCAGAGTAGAGCCGCTGCTTCTCCACATCGAGAGGAGTCAGTTGAGGTGGCTCGGGCATCTGGTCAGGATGCCTCCTGGACGCCTCCCTGGTGAGGTGTTTCAGGCACGTCCCACCGGGAGGAGGCCCAGGGGAAGGCCCAGGACACGCTGGAGGGACTATGTTTCTCGGCTGGCCTGGGAGCGCCTTGGGGTTCCTCCCGAGGAGCTGGAACAAGTGGCTGGGGAGAGGGAAGTCTGGGTCTCTTTGCTTAGGCTGCTGCCCCCGCGACCCGACCCCGGATAAGCGGAAGAAAATGGATGGATGGATGGATATATGTGTAGTGAGGAACATAAGTATTTGAACACCCTGCGAAGTTCTCCCACTTAGAAGTTATGGAGGGGTCTGAAATTCACTTTGTAGGTGTTTTCCACTATGAGAGAATTTACTTGAACACCTAGCAATCAGCAAGAATTCTGGCTCTCAAAGACCTGTTACTCTGCCTTTAAAAAGTTCACCTCTACTCCACTTAGTAATCTAAGTTAGTAGCACCTGTCTGAGTTCTTTAAAGACACCTGTCCACCCCCCCCGGCCAGTCAGACTCCAACTACTACCATGGGCAAGACCAAAGAGCTGCCAAAAGACAACAGAGACAAATTTGTAGACCTCCACGAGGCTGGAAAGGGCTATAGGGCAATTGCGAAGTAGGTTGGTGAGAATAGATCAACTAAGCAATTGTTAGAAAATGGAAGAGGCTAAAGATGACAGTCAGTCTCCCTCGAAATGGGGCTCCATGCAAGATCTCACCTTGTGTGGTATCACTGATGATAAGAAACGAGAGGAATCAGCCCAGAACTGCACATGAAGAGATGGTCATGGACATAAAGAGAGCTCGGACTGCAGTTTCTTAGGTTAATGTCGGATTAACACTTCGCCGTCTTGGTTTAAAATCGTGCATTGCGCAGAAGGTACCCCTGCTCAAATCATCACATGTCCAGGATGGCTTGCCAGGTTAGAAGAGTCCAGGAGTTGATACCAAGGAACAGGTCCAGGAAGCAGCACGGAGGTAAATTTGGAATAAGGAACACAAAGAGGTTTTAATGTTTGGCTGGAGAAACATGGGACTTTAAACAAGCAAAGAACACAGTGGGCTCAGAGTTACCACTCAGGTTAACACTCAGGCACCAAGAGACTGGCTGCCAGCTCCTCTTATCCTACAGGTAATACTCCTGCACTCAAGGAACGGGAAGAGTTATAACCAAAACTGATGCAACAACCCTTAATCCTAACAAGGTGATCCCTATAGTTACAGTATGGGTCAAAACCATCATTATAAGCCCCAGAAATGAAGGCAGGTGCATCAGGCTTGGGACCTGAGCTATGTCTGTAGTAATGCTAACATGGGCTTAGGCTACTGTGAGACACACAGACCACTTCTGTCACTCTACTTTTTTATCCTGTAACTCTACCCTTATAATCTCAGAAATCATTGGTACCATTGTCCTCTTCTGTTTTTCTCTCATAGAAGCTACACCTTGCCCTTGTTTCTGTGTTCAGCTATACCACCTTTCTTTGGGAAGGGGCATCAGCTAAACTTTTGCTGCCAGTATCTTCATGTTCTGGACCTATGGATGATACACTTGGCCCTGTCTTTTGTGCTTAACCATTCTTTCTTGGACAAAAGCCATTTATAGACCTACTACTGCAGCAAAGTAAATGTGCTCTTTAGCATCCCTGTAATTGTTCGTCATTGTGTGTCTGTTTACCTCTCTTTCTCTGCTAGATTACGCCGCTCCAGAGATAATCAACTCTGTGTAGTTTTTTCAAAGATAGAAAGTACTCAGTGACCAGTACTTCTGAGTTTTATTGTTTGTTTTCTTAGGTATTTTACAACCATTAAAAAATAATTACTAGGGATTAACAATCTGCGAGTCCTTGCTGAGTGGAAAATTATGATCTTATTCATTAGGAAGGAAGAATCCTGTGACTCATGCATACATTTTCCGACACTAATACGGTTATGTTTAATGTTTCCTAGAGTTAATCTTAGCCACACGTTGACTTGGGCAAATTAACATAGATATATTTACTTTCTGAACAACCACCCACAATACAGTTGTGTAAAAATGTGTTTGTTTCACCACATTTTAAGCTATATTTTGAAACCTTTTAATTTATTGTCTTAACCAATAACCAAATTGTCTTTTTCATGACACAAATTAACTAGTTTGGGGGTGTATCGTTTTAGTCTAGTAAAACATATTTATAGATTAAAAAAAAGATTTCATGAGATTGAGCAGTAATGTTTTTAGTTATATGATTTTTTGCATTTCCAGAAAAAAATACTTGCAATCTTTATCACTCTAACTCCTTTAAATAGTCAATTTTCCATATTTGCTCTATTAAAAGAAATCTAAGCTTTTAAACCCTCAAATTGTGCAATGATGTTTTTGCTTGGGCCTGTTTGTAAAATGTATTTGAATCTGGAAGTGACACGTGTTTTGCCACTCAAATCAAAATGACACCTGAACATGATTGTATAATTTACATTTCAGTCCTTTACACCATTCAGGAAAGCCTTCTTACCTCGAACAAGAGGTTTTGAATAGCATTATTGTGTGCCTGTGAGTACAATTACAGCTTCTAAATTCAGCATTGCTGTAATCAGGCCCTCTGGTTCTGTGTAATTTAAATACTTATGGCTTGTGTCCAATGGCTCCTGTGCCAAACCCAAGTGTTAGCTGTAATTGACCATACAAGCCTTTTCTCTGGAATTTCATAAGTGCTATTTTTAAAATGTCAATTAAAAAGCAGATTAATATATTTTAATGTGAGATTAGATACATTTTGGCGTGAATCACAGGGCAATCATACTGTTTTGATTACATTCCTTCCTTTTCCTTTGAGCAAAAAAGCATATCTGCTGCTGTGTTCACATCCACAAACTAAAGGGGCATGCTTATGACTTTTGGATGGTATTCAAACAAACATCCTGTTGATATGATGTAGTTAAAATTATGGCATTTAAGGTGTTTCACTTTCTTTTTTCACAGGGAGGCAACGACCAAACAAAAAAAAATCTAACCACAACTAACATCTTATACATTTTATATGCTATAGCACCAGACTTGCCTCTCCCCTTTTCAACGTTACAAAACTCTCTCACATTAAAGCTTTACCTTCGCTTCCTACGTGGCTTTTTTCTCTTAGACAAAGTAATTTTACATGTATTTATTTGTATGTTTTTTAAATTTGTCATTATAATTTCTTTTTCTTTGGGGTATGTTGTTCTTTAAGCTCACAGAGACAGTTAGCAACAACTGTGAAAAAGAGAGCAAAGATGAAAATGGGAATTTATAGTAAATCATACGGTGATTGCAATTTTTAATTTTTTTTTATAACAACTATAGCTATCACACATTTTTTGTCATGCACTGTACTCCAAAAGTCTTGACAGACACCAGACCTTCATCTTCCAGTAAGGAACCTTTGGGTTGTGGTGAAACAGAACATTTGCATGATGGATCTGCAGTCAACTAATCTACAGTAACTAAATGATGCTATTATGTAAACATGCCAAACAGTCATAATAATGCTTCCAAAACGTTGTAATATCTATGCCATGAAAAATTAAGGCAGTTCTGAAAGCAAAGTGGGTCAAAAGCCAAGATGTTGGGTTGGTCTGGGAAGAAGGGTGTATTTTCAGGAAGGAAGAACTCAAGTGGACATACAGGCAGCGTAAAAACAAATGACACCCTCAATAAATTCTAAGCTTTTACCATTTAAATAATTTGGTTTGCACCACTCTTAAAGACTAACATACACAGATCTTACAATGTCTTAATTAATAAACAATAATGAAGAAATGGAGAACATTCTGAAATACTGACTACTTCCCAAAACATCCAGATACATTAAAAAGAGGTAAACTTCTAGTTAACACAGCACACAGCAGCCTTAAAAAACCACTAGAAATGTTGAAATAATAGGAATTACAAGCAGGCCATTACAGATTCTCATCGGGGACTAGTAATGACTCACTTCTATTGGCTGAAGAAGTTGACTAGTGTCTAAGAAGCTGTTGGAGAGGATACTGTTTAAACCAGGTGTTTTTGGATCGGACATTTCCAAAACAGTTGACTCAAGACCAAGCCATGCTTCCTCAGAAATAGGTGCTGACCCCACACTTAAAAAAAGAACTGGGTTTAGAAGTTGACCTTATTTCAGATTTTTCCTTATCCACAATATTTTACACACAGGTTCACACACATTCACTCATACAGTATTTGGTTTAACATTCCTTACTCATTTACATATTTGCCACTTACTTAATTTTTTACCACCAACAATCTTCAGACATTGTTTTTGTAAGCTCTTTTACTACTGGTTTTGCCGGTTGATTTTATTGAAATTGTTTTGTTTTCCTGGCAATGATCTAATATTCAAGTATAGTCAACATATTTTCAATTGGGTTGAAGTCAATATATCATATCGTATTGTGTTCAGGTTTCAGGGGTACCATTCCAGAAGCATATTGTTAGCATGTGATAAGGCTGGTTCACACTGTGCATTTTTCGGACGTCTCAAAGGACGGCCTAATGCCAAATTGTGCGAGCTCCACCAAGCTCTAGAGGTGTGTCAAACGGAACGGCCCAAGATTTCAATGGGTCAAACTGCACGAAGTCTTGCTCTCACTCCCAGGGTGCATTTTCATCAGTCAATTGCAGACCAGGGTCGTACAGTTTTGGACACTGCCTAAAGACTACAGAGGACTGGTTTTGGACGTGCGAGCACTAAATAAGCTGTCAGGGAGCATGTCACACTGCACGGCCACATAGCTGCAAATCACATGCACGCGCACTGTTTTTCATCACAATTCTTCATCACAGTGAAAGAAAAGTTATAGGATGACCAAAGTCGCACAGTGAGATTTCAGCTATAGCCTTTCCAAAGCCAGTCCTGAAATGTTCCTTGGGGTCAATGTCCTAGTGGGATGCCCAATTTTATCCAGGTTCCAATGGCTACAACCTAGGATGAGCCAGGTTAAATTCATTCAGGCATCTGCCCGCCCAAATAGATTACAGTCATGCTTATTTGTGTAAATTAAATTGCAACCATGCAATGTACTGACCCAAGACAACCAGTAGAGGGTGCTGCATGCTATTCATTGGGACTTTTGGAGGCAGTAAAGAAGATACTTCAATACGGTTGAATGCCAAAATAAGAACAAGAGCAAAACTAGCACAAGTGCGGACAATGCTAATACATCTACAGTATTAGAGTGGCAAGTGCAACCTTGAGTGACATTCTGGTCTACACTTGATACCAGTGGTTGGATGGGAATGCACCAATTTGTTGTTAGTCCAATAAACATCACAAAGAAGAAGAAGGGTGCTGATATTTTTAAGCTGAAATGAGCATGCTAACAGTAATCATGATGAACACTTTGTAAGAAATACACACAAGGAGGGAATTTACAAAGGTCTCCAGCTGCATATTATGTTGGTTTGTAGACGTAACACTTGTGGACTTGCTATTTCATTGGAGCACATTCATTGGACCATTATGGACGTAAAAGATGGCTTTGTTCTGTAAATGATTTGTGACGTCAAATGGTGAGGTCCACATTACCTTGCTTTCTTGGTGGTTTGACTAACGCATTTAGTGTGTCTGTACATCTAATAGTTTTCACAAAGAAAATAAATAAAATTCAAGCATGTTTTCTAGTCATTGTTTCAACTTTGGTAACCTGTTGATGTAAAACTCACTTTAAACCACCTCAGTTATGTCTAAAAAGCTGACTACAGTTTAGATTGTATTCTTAAGTGGAATGCATATTTACATAGAAAGGGTGTCACAAGAAAGAAAGATTTGATCCAGCAGTATGTGACATACCACCAACAGGACATAAAAAAGCTAAGGGGTTAAAAAAGAGACCGTTTACTTGGCGCCCCCAGTATGAACCACAGCCCCCCCCCACCCCCCCTCCATCTAAATACCGCTAGCACAAGGTCTAGTCTCGTAGCTGATTTGAGGTGAAGTTGAAGAATTTGATGATAGAATTCCTTTAACAATGTTGTCTTGAAATGCTTCAACTTCCCTGCCAGCAAAACAGTCGTGCAACCTTAACCTTATTCTAAGTATTGATCTATTCAGTAAGTGTTAGAAAAAAATATTTTTATTCCAGCAAAAAAATAAGAAACAAGAAAGTGCAGATCTTGGGACTACATTTCAGTCTGTATACAGTGTATGAATTTGAACTTGTGTGGGTTTAAAAAAAAAATCCACAATAAATGTTACCTTTTATAAAATCATGGTTTTTTGTTTATATTTTTTTGCGACTAAAAGGTCATTCAAATAAGTCTTTAAACACCAATATGACAGTTATGTCCATTGTGAATGAAAAAAAATGCAAAGTTAATATAGTTTAAAAAAACAAAGGGGGAGCTGGATATTGCTAAGCTATTTTAGAGCATAAATATATATATATATATATATATATATATATATATATATATATATATATATATATATATAATTTAATTTAACACTTCTTATATAAGCAGAAAGTAACATTGGGTTGTAGCAAACTGACAAACAGACAATGTGCCAAATTTGGTTGATAGCTGGTGCAGTGGACTGTTTGAAGAAGAAAAACAAAACACCCTGGAGATCTAACAGCCTCACAGATAAAGGGATGATGCTTAATTGATGATCAAACAGCTACCAAGTGTAAATGGCTGTTTTCACATTATCTGCATCCCTTTGAATATATAAGTGTGTGTGAATGAGTTTTCCAACATGAACTATTTGTTCTTCTCCATTTGGTAATGTAAAGTACCTGCATGTGCAACATCAAGTTTGTGTTTCTGTAACTGCAGTGTTTCCATGGCCAGATGTGACTTCTTTTCGTGTCACAGCATTTCATATTGACCTCAGAATAACAGGAAAACCTCATAACACATCTAACACATGTACCAAGATGAAATTTCTCAAACTCCTTAAACTGGTGAGAAATTTAAATTCAGACTTTTGCTAACACTTGTAAACTCTACATTTATTCTACATTGGGCATTCACTTCATATTGCTTATTCAGAAAATCATGCTGCCTGAAAACTTCTTGACAAACTAAACAACAAAAACACAATAATGGAAATATAGAGGAGAAACAATTATTCAAACGTAGCCACATTTTACTTTCTAATATTAAATTAATAACATACATTCAGGCATAAAAGTGACCTCTGACTGTCTTTGCAATAAATTAACAAGTGATTGAAAAATTGAGATCCCATCCCTATAAAGGTCAAGCACCACCTGTAAAAAATATTAATAACTAAGGAAATTACTGGAACAATTTAGATTTAAATTGTTTGGGAAAACCCAGATCACCAAGAAATAGCATGAAATTAGGTACTTTGAGGTTTGCAGCAAGATGCTGCATATCTTCAACAAGTCCATTGTGGAGAGTTTAGTCTCCTTTGCCATCGTCTGTTGCAGCATCCAAACGAAGGACTTAAAAAGGCTCAACAACCTGATAAAGAAGGCTGGGGACAACTGTTCTGGGGACAACTGATGAACCTTTAGAGATGATGTTGCAAAAAAGGATTCTTCATAAAATCTAGAAAATTGTGGACAACCCTGAGCATACTCTTCATCATACAACAACAGAGTATCTTCAGTCAGAGGCTTTTTCAGACCTGCTTTAATTCTGTAACTTTTGTAAAGCCATCAGGATTTACCTTAAGTCTTTGAAGAAACTTGAATAATATGTGTTACAACAACATTAATATTCTTCTCAGATCAATACAATAGATGTGAAATTAATTGAATTTGAAATTTGTCATCCAATTTTGGAACTTAGTTAATTAATTTTATAAAACTGGCTCATCAGGGTAGTGGCTGGGAAAGCAGAGACTGTCCAACTACAACAACTAACGGAAGCTAAGTTTCATCAGAGGCTTTAACACAGAATATCTTTTTCACCCAGTTTGGTCTGGGTGGCAATGCCTCAATGTCAGAGGAGAATGGGCATACTGGTTGCAGATGATGACAAGGTATATGACCTACAGAAGCAGATAATATACCATTCTGGTCAACCAAGAAGAGGAAGCTATGACCACAACACCCAAACTCACCAAAACTGAATAGAAAGAGGTTGGAAAATGGTTGCCCATTGTGATGTGTCTTGATTGCAGCTGTAACATCCAAATGTTAGGGTCAGGATTTGGTGTAAACTGCATGAAAGCATGGTTCTATCCTCACACCAACAGTTCAGGCTGGAGGTGGTTGTGCAGCCTAATGGTATGGGAGGTATTTTCTTGGCAGACCAGAGAAAAGCTGTGTGTTTTTGTTGACCATTTTTACCAGACTGTACCCATCTACTGATAGCTATTTCCATCAGTATAAAGCACCATCTCAGGAAGCTTGGTTCGTCTCAAACTAGCTACTTGAACGTGATAATGTGTTCATTATGCTCTAATAGTTCAAAGTCCCATACAGCACATTTAGTATGTGGTGGAATGGGATATTCTGCTCTTGGATATGCCGCTGTCAAATCTGCAGCAACTGTGTGAAGAAGCATGTCAAAAAACATGTAATGCCTCTGTGGCTTAGAGGGTTGTTGATCTCATACGCCTGTTTGAAGAGGTTAGAGCTAGTTTAGTTTGAAAAAAGTCTCTGGAATGGTGTTACTATGAGGGGCGGAGAGTTTCGGTACATAACACCTGTGTGTGTTTGCATGTCAATGTTGCAGGTGGTCCAGACCCTGACTGACCGCTGGTATGCAGACTCCGCCTGAATTCTACAATTCTGGGAAAAGTTTTTGTTTTTAACTATATTTACAGTGAATGAGGTAGATGCAGGTCTCTTATAACACTCCAAGGGCAGACTTGGATGTTTTTCCTTTTGTCTTTCTTCTTCATTGTGATTAACTGTCTGGCTGAAGAGATTAGACTGTGGTGAAGCTAACTTTAATTCCAATATCAGACTGTGGTGCACACATTGAGTTGGACTGACCATAATCAAGGGTAAGGAGGATGGAACTACAAAATTAGCATTTTTTCTCATATTTATGCTTACTCCTAATTAAAAAGTGCAATGATAAATAACTTACATTAACAAATCTGTACAGCTGCATTGAGTGATCAGATTTAGCAAAAAGATAAGCTTACTCACCTACTTTTAAAAATAGCTGAGCTGTTGCTGCACTTGTTTCATTGTTCAGAACTACAGTATATGACTGATGTTCTTTTTTCAAATTCACCTTTATACAGTTAAAATAAAACATCCCATTTTATTGCTGCAGCAAACTCATTGTCATGTAAGCACATCAGCGTAATAAGGACAAAAGTTCATCAAGGGTGCTTTTCTCCAGTGGACAAGATGAACCCAAAACAGTTCACCAGTCCATCACAGGGCAACACAGAGACACATAGGACAAACCACCATGCACGCACACGCTCATATCTATGGACAGTTTACAGAGAAAATTAACCAAACAGTCATGTGTTTGGAGAGCAGGATGCATAGGCAGAACATGAAACTCAATGCACAAAGAGCTCAGGATTCAAACCTGGGACCTTATTGCAGCTGCAAAACTGTTGTTTTCATTAATGAACATTTTTCTCTTTAGAATTTAACAAATCACTCTGTCTCTTATTTTACCTAAATGGATCTGCATTTATTACCTCTAGTGCATTGAGCCGAGATTGACAGGCCCAAATGGAATGTTGACACTGTAAATAGTAACCAACAGTTCCAGCTTCCTAAAGATCTGTGTGACTGGTTAAGTTTAGTTAAGGCAATACTATAAAGACCATAGAATATAATTTAAAATGTACCATGTGTTATGTTTTAATGACCTTTATGAGAAATACAACAATTGACTATTACCATGATTATTCAAAGGGTTTTTTTAATAGATGAAACACATGAGTATATTGAGTAGTAGGGAAGGTGGTCATCTACCAATTGGAACATTTGACTTTCTAACCCCTGAGAGTAAAAGACACTGAACTCCACATTATCCTCTAAAAGCTTACTGATAATATGTGTTTTTATACAAACCCTGACAAAAAAATGAGTCACTAATAGAGTAATGATTTCATGATTTCAACCGTTGTCTACTTTATATGCATGCTCATTTGACCTGTGGCTCAGTCCTTCTTAGCCCCGCCCTTCTTAGTTACTGTTATTAATTCGTTGTTAAGGCGTTGCAGCTTACTGCATGTTTACAATGAGAGTGATTCGTGCCTAAACAATTCCTAAAGATGCTCTTGACAACTTTTGGAGACAGCAACAATTATTATCTTCGAGGAGCCTTAAGAAAGATCAGCATTATGCCTTGGAGGGCCATGTAAGAAGTTTCAAAGTTGAATTACATGAGAAGAAACAAAAATTAGAAACATGGATCTTCAGATCTCAAAGCAAGAGGGAGAAGCCTCATCTGGCATCAATCATTTTTGACAAGGAACAAATTGTTGAAGACCAGCATGTACAGCTGGGTAATGTGTTAAACTCCTTTACCATCAGTAAACATAACAGTAGCCTGCTAAGTGGCTAGCTTAAGAAATCTCATTACCGCTAGGCTTTATGTGCTTGATATTAACTTATATGACCTGATTGCTAAGATTATATCAGACCATCATCTTATGAAATTTCTAGAAACGTACATTCTTGTTTATAGTTGCCATGTTGAGTTAACTGTGTGGCCAGCCACACACCTTTATCCAACGGACATTTGTCCATATTTAGATTTGGTTTGGGAAATGGAATAAAAAAAGCTCAGTTAATTATCCTCTTGGGATACCATGTATCACTTCTGCATGTTTCCCAGGCACATCGTTTAACCATTTTTGTGCCTTAGAACACAGATACAGCCCAGAAAACCACAAAAGTGTTGCAGGTCCTAAAACCTCTCTATGGAGCGAGACGGCAAGAATGTCTGAGTCATTTTGTTTCTAAGAAGCTAGTAGTTGAATGCTATTTGTTCATTTGCGTTCGGGGGGCTGAGTTAAGCAGGACTGAGCAACAGATCAATTGCTTCTCAACGCAAATGTCAACTAAGTCAATGACCTGGCAGCAACTCGGTGCAATTAGACACCGACTTGACTTGAATTTGGGATGGTTGTTAGTGCCAGATTGATACCATGGATATTTGCACTAATTCAAATTCAATTCAAATTCAAAATTTCTTTATTAATCCCAAAGGGAAATTAAATGTTGCAACTCATTATCCAAGTTTCTTCAAATATTTGTTGTAGATGCTGATGACCGTGGGTAGTGATGATCTCCTGTAGCACTCTGCAGATCTGAAGATGTATCTGACTGATGACGCTCTGTAGTTGTATGATAACCTGATGTGGAGGATCCTTAGGGTTGTCCACAATGTGCATTTTATGGAGAATCCTTTTTTGCACACTAATCTCAAGAGGGTCCTCAGCAGTAGAGGTATTATTTGAGCTTTGTGATGTTAATCAGCTGATCCCAGTTGTAAACCACCTTGTTGCCATGTTTATGCATCATAACAAATGTCCAAAAAGAAAAAGAAGTATCAGCAAAAATCCTTCCAGCTGCACATCATTCAAAACAAGAGGGAACAGTTGTCCACAAAAATAATGTTTCTACCAGAAATGGAGGAATAAAAGTTTGTAAAAAGAAAAAAAATTCTGAACGAAAGTAACAGAGCTACTCCAACATGCTGCCACCGTGAGCGGCACAATTCCGGAAATTCAACCTCATCTTCCTCTTGTGTAAAAATACTGTATTTTTATCTTTTTATATATTATATTTAAATCTCTTTGTTGAGAGTAAAGTGGAACAGAAGTCCAATTCCGTGTTTGTGTGCACTTGCTTGGAGAATAAAGCTGATTTTCATTTTGTGCGTAACAGAGTCTATAAGCTGTAGTATCCTAGAATTTCACAGTATCCTGATTTGCCCTGGGCATTCCCTGAGGTCAGCTTACTCTCTTATTGGTTTTCATTTGTAATCTGTAAATCAAGAAAATTCTACAATTATGTAACTCATGCAAATTATTTAACATAGTGGTTGGGTTTATGTGGCATTTGCTTAAGTCAAAGATAATTACTGGATAGTGGAGTTTGTAATCTGAAGACAGAGCTAATCAATTAAAGGATATCTTGGTCTCATGTGCATGTGTTGTGTGTGAACGTGTGTGTGTGTGTGTGTGTGTGTGTACACTCACCGGCCACTTTATTAGGCACATCTGTCCAACTGCTCTTTAACGCTCATTTTTAATCAGCGATCACATGACGGCAACTCAGTGCATTTAGGCATGTACACATGGTCAAGATGATCTGCTGCAGCATCAGAATGGGAAAGAAAGGTGATTTAAGTGACTTTGAACATGGCATGGTTGTTGGTGCCTGATGGGCTGGTCTGAGTATTTCAGAAACTGCTGATCTACTGGGATTTTCACACACAACCAGAAGAGCATCTCTGAACGCACAACACGTCGAACTTCAGGCAGATGGGCTACAGCAGCAGAAGACCACACCGGGTGCCACTCCTGTCAGTTAAGAACAGGAAACTGAGGCTACAATTTGCACAGGCTCACCAAAATTGGACAATAGAAGATTGGAAAAATGTTGCTTGGTCTGATGAGTCTCGATTTCTGCTGCGACATTCGGATTGTAGGATCAGAATTTGGTGTCAACAACATGAAAGCATGGATTCATCCTGCCTTGTATCAACGGTTCATGCTGGTGGTAGTGGTGTAATGGTGTGGGGAACATTTTCTTGGCACACTTTGGGCCCCTTAGTACCAATTGAGCATCGTTGCAACGCCATGCCTACCTGAGTATTGTTGCTGACCATGTCCACCTCTTTATGACCACAGTGTCCCCATCTTCTGATGGCTACTTCCAGCAGGATAATGCGCCATGTCATAAAGCTCGAATCATCTCAGACTGGTTTCTTGAACATGACAATGAGTTCACGGTACTCAAATGGCCTCCACAGTCACCAGATCTCAATCCAATAGAGCAATGACTGGGAAGACTTTCCCAGTCAATGGGCCTGAACTGTGGGTAAGATGTCATGGAGGCAGAAGGTGGAGCTTAATTGGTTAGTGATTTCTCCAAGGGTTTTTTGGTTTAGTTTGTGGAACTCAGACATTTTCTCCAGATTGGTGTGTGTGTGTGTGTGTGTGTCTATGGGGGGTGGGGGCATATTATATGAATAAAAAATGTTTTTTCATATAGAATTTTTTTTTTTTTTTTTTTACCTATATATTAAAATTTGTTATATGCCCTGTATTGGGCGGGTCATTCTGCTTTTTGACATGGGGCGGGTCACCTTTACCAACAGCAACCCTCCAGGCCTGAAAGGAAGTGTTATTTTTTTTCTAAGTTTCAGAGTTTTTCACTTCAAAAGTCCTAAAGCGGATGAACATCATACTAAGATGATCAAAGCAGATGATTGTGCTCATCTGTGTGTGCATATGCATATCTGAAAGTAGCAGGACCAAAACACCCATACAGTCACTTTCTTTTTTGAAGATTTTTCCTCCTCTACTTCCTAACTACTATACCAGGCCTGGAGATAGGTCAGCTCCATTACCAATCCGCCAGCCCACAAATATTTAAAACAAATTGAATTGCACACCCAATACCCATCACAATTACGGCAGGCACAATAACCAAATTAGCAATTCAACACAATAATTGGAAATGCGGCTTGCCTGGACCCGCAGGCCTCCCTGGAGGGCCAGCTGATCTGTGGAGGCACGTCAAGCCCGCTAATTCCACAGCTAATTACTGATGCACAGCAAAATGAAGTTGTTTGTCTCCCAAATACCATTTTCAGAGCACGGCAAGGAACACAAGACCGTGTTGAGATAGACAAAAACAACAAAGACTTGAGAGACAAGAGTGTGGTTATGCTCTTTTGTTCTTTGTTTCTTTGTCTGGTCGAATTTTGTTTGCCTGCATGTGGAATTTAACCTAAATTAGTTTATAGTGATAAACATTTGTTTTTGGTATAAAAACTGATCATAGTGAAGTGCAATACACGCTGAGACTTTTTAAAAGAAATGACTTGAATTTAAAAGCTAAAATAAAAAAGGAAGATGTTTTAACTGCTACCTGTTTTTGTTTGTGAATCATTAAAATACTAAATGACACAAATATGTTTATTCAATTATTTCATAAAAAAAAAATGATCTGAGATTCTGAACCAGAAACGACACTAAAACTTACATTAGAGATCAATGTTTTTGTATAAATTGACTTATATACATTGACGTGCCTTGACTTGTATAAATTGCATTTGGATGTAATAACTATTATCTTTAAAGCCAGACTCACAGTCAACACACATCTATAAATTAATGTCTTGAAACTAGAGAAACTCAGTCCATTCCCATTGACATACTACATACTTACCATAAAAGCTTTTTTAAAAGACTTAGCAAAAAAACTAAAATGTCGGCATAATAATTCACATTTCATTGTTAAAAAGAACTATACAATGGACCCCCTCCTATCTCTATTTCTGTTAAATATATACTGTAACAAAATATTAGTTTAAGAGTGTGCATTTTTATGATTAAAAAAATAAAGCAATCCTAATTAGCATTTACAGGATACATGTCGCATTACAGGTGGCAAAGGTTTAAAAAGTATCTTGAATTATTAATCCGTCTCATTTGTTTAAAATAACAACAACCTACTCTATTGAATAAGGTGTAACTTTTATGAACTACTGTACACTGAATAGTGCTCATTAGGCCTTGTCACAATTTACATCCTTTTGCTATCTCTGAAACTTTTACAAAGGTGGAGCAAAAACCACATCTGTGTATGAACCGAATATGTTAAATTGTACAAGTCAAATTGATGTGGAACTCTGCAGGCATAACTGGATCAAATATTTGCTGTAAATATGAATGAGGACATCAGTTATTTCTGAAATGAACTAGACCTTAATCTGACAGAGGCATGCAGGGGAGAAGTGGTGCAGTGGAGCTGGGAGGGGGTCTGTCATTGGGGTTTGTGTTGAATCGAGGCAGGAATTAGTGGCCAAATTGACCATGTCACTGCATCAGAATTTCTTTGCCAGTCAGCCTTGAACATAAGCGACAGTGCAGGAAAACAAACTCCTACGAGCTTGCTGCGTGAACGGACAGGGGGGGTTTGGGGGCAGGATGATTGAGGCCGGCACTAATTTGGATCCTGTCCTCGTAGCCCTGTGAACTAATCCTCCCCATCTCTATTTATCCTCTCAGAATCTCATCGGGGGGAAGCAGGCGTATATTAACAGCTGGAGCTATCTGAAGAGCTCCCTTTTGAGATGTCGCTGAGGGCTTAGCCAGTGACACTTTCAATTGAACATATAGATTTGTAGCACACTTTGAGAGTGTAAGGGTTGCATGATAGTCTAATCTCATTGCTTTGGATCTGAATGGGTTCAAGCCAGAGCTACGGACTTAGAAAGGCAGAACATGAAAAAAAAAAACAGGATGACCCTAAACTGTCATTTTCAGGTTGGATGTGCTGTCATGACTTCCAGTGAATCATGTGATTCAGGGTCTATGCCTGCAGTCAACTTCAAAGACTTGAGCCTGACGAAAAAAGTTTGAGGAAAACATGAACCCCCTTTTTAGACAAAAATGCTTCGATAAAAGAAATATATGTAACAAATACTTGTAAAACTGTTAGATTTCTTATCTCAGCAGTCGATCAGAAATCATTAGTGGAAAGGATACATTGAAAGTCAGATTTAGAATCCTCCTAACCTGAAGTAAAAAAAAAATAATGTGATGCAAGACAATCTTTTAGATCAAAATATTTTATTAAAAAGACAAATTCAAAAAAAATGAAAAAAAGGGTGAAAGCTGAAATTTCAGTCCCTATCACTCAAATTTCTCTAACTATATAGGGAAGAAGCAGATCACTGAACCTCTTTAGACCTTTGATGCCCATGGCCATTAAACTATTTTAATTATAGTATTGTCTCTGGCATTTGCTGATCTTATAGTAGATTATGTTTGTTTGTTGTTGGGGTTTTTGTGGGGGGGATTGGTACTCATTTAATGTATCTACTCATTCTCACTATAAATTGTAAAAACTTACAGAAATAAACTCAAACTTCTGTGGCTTTTTATGAGAGTATAAATCAGGCTATTTATATCTAAGGCCCATCAGAGTCAGTGAGCAAAACTGTGCTGTAACTTACTGTATTTATTTCTTTCAGTCATACTTAAAAGCTTTATTGTTACTGTATTTATCTAAATTATAGAGATCATCATCATAATAACTTTCTGTAAAGTCAGTCTAACTTCTGAATTCTTGGTGATTTTTAAATTGCCCATGTGTTACTTTAAATAACGTCTGCTTTAAGAAGTAAAATTTAAAACCTTCGCTTCTTACTGTTGTCTCTGCTTTAAAAATGTTACAAAGAGCAAACCCTATTAAACTAATAATTTAAATAACATGTAAAAATATTATTATAATTGTAATATTATTGTAAAAAAAAAAGTAAAAAAAATGTTCAGAGAAGGTATTTCTCTGTGTGAAGGAAGTGCTATGTGGAATATTAGCATTTTTCACAATGTTTTGGGGTCTGTTCTGTTTGGTTTGCAGTCTGTGTATGACACCTTGGGGTGAAAGCTTGTCTACATTTCAAACTTGCCTGTAATTCAATTTTAAAAAATTTACACCATGTTGATAAAAAAAACATTATCTTCTTTATGATTATTTTTTACAACATAACAGTTTAAAAAGTTCATGTGTTGAAATTTGATATGTTTACAACAGGCTTTGTAAGTGCCTGAAAAGTCTTATGGTCAAATTTTGAAAACACAGTTTTTCTAAAAGTATATCCTTATATATTTGAGGGAGGGGCAAGACGCGAGTGAGACTCAGGGGTAGGTAAAGAGGTGTAATGATAAACAAAACAAAGGAAAATAAATAAATTAACCAATCATACAGTCATAATATTGTCAACCTTTTAACTGGAAAACATTGCAGATGTTGTTGCACTAACTGCTAATTTGATGATGAACACAAACTTTTTATGTTTGTGTTTCGCAGCACAGATCGGAAAGGAATGTTTACAACTATCTATCTCAAAGTAAATTATATTCCCTGAAACCAATCAAAGCATTTTTAATGCCTAAATCATGTTTTACTACACAGTGACTAAAAACAAACAAAAAGTAATTTATTGAAAATTTTCTAGAATGTTACAAGAATTGATTTCTTTCCATTTCTGAGCACAAAAGTAGCAATTAATTTTTTGTTATGAAAGTTATTAAAAAGTACTGTACCCTGTATTAAATGATACATGAAGTAAATAATAGTGGCCATTTCCAATATTCCAACCAACATAATATCCCACTGACCTTCAGAGTTATTCTCATTCAGGTCAGTCCAACAGCATTACTGAGGCACATAGACCGACTGTCTCACTTTACTAAGAATGTCCCAGCCAAAGGAAAAAAAACTCAATTCAGTGAGTTCCGCTGCACACAGGCACAAACACACACAAAAGCAGCACCCTATCTTCTTCTATTCCCTCTCCACTGATTAAAATAACCTCCACTCCCGTCAGGGAGGAGTCAAGCTTTTTTAGTAATAAATATTCCCTCAGCGGACAAACGGGACAGACTGCGATCTGTGTGTGAGTGTGTGTGTGTGTGTGTGTGTGTGTGTGTGTGTGTGTGTGTGTGTGTGTGTGTGTGTGTGTGTGTGTGTGTGTGTGTGAGTGTGTGAGTGCAGGTGAGCTGGTGCTCCGATGTTCAGCCGTGTCCCCTGATGCCTTATCTTTCACCTCTTCACCTCTCTCTCTTTCTCTCTCTCTCTCTCTCTCTCTCTCTCTCCTCTCTCTCTCTCTCTCTCTCTCTCTCTCTCTCTCTCTCTCTCTCTCTCTCTCTCTCTCTCTCTCTCTCTCACACACACACTCACACATACAGATTCGTACACACGTCTTTATCACGACCCTACACTTGGGCTCGGTTGGTAATCAGAGCAGCAGCCTCCTCTTTCCCCAATCCCTACCCGCTTCCACTGGAGACAGAGGCGCATTCTAATCTTAACTGTTGCATATCTAATACTAATTGGAATTCTGCAACTGGGTCACTCTCATTGTTTTTCAAGTATTGTCATGTTGGGAGGGGTTGTGGGTGGATGTGAGACATAGGAAACTGAAATTACAACCGTTTATGGTCCCACCGACTCCCCTGCCCCCCAACTCCTTAGCTGGAGCAGCCTTGATTGAATCCCCTCCCTCAAATGCGTGCATGTGGAACAAAGAGCTAGATAGAGAGATCAGAGAAAACTAATCCCAAACACATATACACAATTACATGATCTTAGCTTTCAGGTGACCTGTGATGTGACGTACTCTCTCCTGGTTTGTGTTGGTTGAAGGCAGAGAAAACATAACAAACCCTCAGATTTTTTTCCAACAAATTTTTAGCATGTTTACCAGTTTAGCTGTATCCCCTTTTAAGCTTATATATTACGCATGTTTTTATTTGATGGTACATATTGTTTCCTACTCAATTTAACCAACACAGAACACCTACTGAGACACATGAGATGAACAAAAATGCAAGTACACTCTCAGGCCTTGTCCAGATCTAGCAGGGTATCTCACAAAACAAAGATATTTTTAATGATTTGGCCTGTCATCCACACAAAAGCACAGATTCAAGGCATCAAAAACCTCAGACCAAAGTGAAGATATGCAAAAACTCTGTTGTAAACATTTGCTTGTGGACATAAATAACCAGTTTCATGTTCTGCAACGCCTTTCTCTCCCTTCCATGATGTTTCCCAAAAATTATTGAACAAATAGATATAGTTTAATAGTACAGCATTGTCCAATAAAAGTATCCAAATAAATAAACAAATAAACAGCAGGTGCAGACGTGTTGAGCATGCAGTGAGTTATGATGCATTTTTGAAAAAAAAAGGTGGGGGGGATCAACATAACTGTCACGTTAATGGCCATTAGAGTCTAAAAGTACAACACAAACGATACAGATTCCAAATGTAAAACAATGTGAAATTTGCAAAACAAAATTTTTATTTTTTGAAAGATTATGACCTGCCCCCCCAACCCCTCCTCCCAATTCCTCAAATTGGTAAAGTCTATATAAGCTCTTTCAAATGGGCAGGGCTGCCGGCTGCTCCTAGTAAGTTTCAGTAGGCACAGTCGCTGGGAGAGGGGAACCAAGCAATGTGTGAAACCAGTAAGGGACCTGTTTTATCAATATTCCAAATAAAGAGCGCAAAATTGCTCACACCACAAAAGTTTTCCACGAAGGGTGCAAAGAGCAGTATTCAAATGAGGACTTTGTGTCTGCTGCTGAGTGTGCCAGCCTTTCTGGAAGAAATAGGCGCAGTGGATTCATGATGCATCTTTGGCAAAAAAAAGAAAAAAAAAAGACTTCCCTGTCAACTCTATGGCTGTTAGAGAGTTAATTACTGTTATGCTAGAATGTTTGTGAATGATATTTTCAGTCATGTCATAAATAACATGCACCACTCCTGCTCAATGCAGGAGCTGTATTCCAGAGTCAGATTTATTAAAGCTGCAGCTTTTCCAGAACAAGGCTGCTCGCTTAGTCCTAAGATGGCCATATTCTACTAATGGTGTTGAAATGCAGCACACTTTATCATGGCCTCTATTAAATGTCATGTTGCTGTTCAACCTACTCATATTCATAAAAAACATTTCTAACAGGTCAACCAGAATCATTTTACAAAGAGTTAACTTACTCTGATCGGATCAGGACATGCATTCTTTTTTTAAAGTATTAAAATCAAAGTTTAGCTTTAGATCCACCTGAATGTATTGAATGACGGTATTTTATTGAAGGTTGGCAATTTGCAAATTAATTACATTTGTCGTTTGCATGTAATCTGAAATGTATGAATTTAATTTGTAAAATGTCATATATGTAATTGTCACTGTGGTATTGTACATG
>OY747700.1:56605056-56797556 GCA_963556495.2 Valencia hispanica | reverse complement strand
GCATTGGAGAGTGGACAGGCAAGCGATCATTTGGTAAGTATTCATAGGAAAGCCGTCGGAGGAGTGGTGAGGGGACTTACAGAGGTGAGCCAAAAAGTGAGGCATGGAGCTGAGAGCAAGGAGATATCACAGGGTGCAGGACTGCAAAAGCGAGGACAAGGCAAAGGTAAGTTAAGAAAAACTTTCTTGGGTAGCACACAGAAGCACTAGGAGAGCTTAATTACCACACAACATAAGTTAACCATCTGGCATCTCCCTCAGGATGGTCTTCTCTTAAACTTCTGATTGCTGCTGACAGGGTTAAGCTGGGAGCCACACCTGAGAATGTTGAGAAATTGGGAAGTTGCTTTTATTGTGTCATTGACTTTGCAGCAATCCATCATACTAAGCATGCATGTAGGGAGAGTGGAAAGGAATACTCCCCTATAACAGGAGCAAACCTCCAGCAGAAGCAGAACCTGGCTCAGTGTAAACAAACATCTGCTACGATCAACTGGGGGTTTGAGAAGAGAGAGCAGACCCACAAAAAACACAAACTCACTGATGCAGGAGTACTTTCTAAATTGATTGCCCTCACTAATATTGTTAAATCATAACTCTAACTGGCTATTAAACCACTCATGTTAGTAGAATTTGTTGTTTATTAATAGTCACAATCGTAATCTAAAACAACAGTTATTACCTGATGAAATATGCCACTTAGCATCTAATTGAGAGAGAAGCCCTGTACATTCAGAGGTGACATAACAGACATTGCTCAATAACATTATCTGAAAAGACTTCACAACACAGCAGTATTCTACTATTTCATGATTGGATAAGTTACCTTTCTATGACATCAATGTCTCATTTGACTTTGACTTATACATATGAAAGTTTCCCGACACTCTAGGAATGTAATTCTATTGCTCGTTGAGTGCCCCAAGTGCTCTATAGACAGTTTTCCTCATGATCACCTAATACATTAGGGTAGAGAGGTTTTAAATAGTTGTGATATTTTAGTAGTGATATTTTAATTTAGTCAAAGCAAACATTCACAAATTATTTCTTGTTTGAATAAAATTAAATGATATATTCTTCCAACAGATGTAATGTTGATGTTTGGGTGTATGCCGGGACCTTGTGTGCATCACTTGATCTTAGCTCTCACTTTCATCTCAACCAGAATAGCTTCTCAGGACCTGACTTTTTCAATATAAGCTTCTTCATCATTTCACTCGTCATTACATCTGCACCTGCTGGAGTCCTCTGTGCCTTCCCCCGCCCCATCACCCTTAGCACTGATCTGCAACCTGATCTGTGACAGCTGCTGCAGAGGATTAAGTCTGGTCTTTAAACAAACATACAGCTCTGCTGTGCTTGGCAGCGACCAGCCGCTGGAGTCCAGCTCCAGTGTCTGCAGGGACTGAACCATCCCTGAGGGAGAAGCTGAGAGAATAGCCCCTTGTGTAATCCAATGAGCCCCTGAAGCTGCTCAATAGGACAGCTATAGAATAGAGATATTCTAACTTCACTTCTGTGCTTCTAAAACAAGTGAAACAAGATTTGAACTGCAGTTTTAAATCTTTAGTTGAAGTGCAAAATGAGCTGGTAAAGGGCTACTTTAAACTCAATTTTAGCTCTGTTTCAGAATGAAGTGCCTATCTCCCACACATTTTAACAGAAACAGGTAGGGCACCGGTCCCTGTTGTATATGACACTCTATTAAGATGTTGGCTGTACTGAGGATAGAGCCAACCACTTTTTTTCCACACAGTTATGAAAGCAAATGCAAAAATCATGACTAACTTCACACCATCAAGACCACCCTACTGTTGAGACACTGAGTGGCATGCAGGAAACATTAAATAAAAAAACCCACAAGCAATAAATACATAGTGAAAGGGATCGAGGATGGAATACAGAGATTTTGTAATAAAATAGTCAACCCTCCATTTTCTGGGCAATTTTTAATGACTCCCCCCTTTTCGCCTTTGCCATCAAAATATTATATCAATAATTGCTGGCGAAAAATTAAACAAGTAAAACAATGAGAAGGCCCTCGGGGCAACCTTCCCGCTCTAAATTAGTCTGTGCATTTTAGAAGAAGGTCACTTCCTCCTCCTCAACCCAACCCACAGCCTATCTCCACCCCACCTCTGCTTCTATTGGATCAGTGACACATTCACGGGGGTGATTGCACTGACCTGAGTTTGAATTTAGAGTGTTCATTAATAGGATATTATGCCATATGCTCACAGCACTGTCATGTTATAATGTCTGGCACTGGTTTAAGAATTTGTAATTAGTACTGCTATAATGAAAGGACTGGAGGGGCTCATGCTAACTGAGGTGCAAGAAATAGATTTGCACTTCAGATTGTATGGTGGTAGAATTGGTCACCTGGTGACTTGCTAGCTCACCAAGAGCAAGCTGGAAAAGGACTTAATCATGGACCCCTGGTCAAGAGAAATGGTCAGAAAAGTCTCTGTCTTTGCTGAATAGAAAATCCACAAATCCACAGAATAATGCATATTTAATTAAACTTTTTAGTTTCAAAGTTCATTTTTTTACTCTACGGGCTTTTTGTCAGAGGTTAATCTTTTTCTTAAAATAGAACTCTTCTTAAAATTGAAAAGAAGAGTTTAGTATTGTTTATCTTGTCTTTTTGTCCTTTCATTTCACAGTTACCTGCACATCTTCTAACAGCTTAATACAACAACATAGAGTAGCTATTAAAATGCTGGGCTTTTGTGATGGACAAAAATACACAGTCAAATATAACTTGTGGGAAAAAAATGTCAAAAAAATAAATACATAATCAGTGTGCACAAATTGAAATAAATGCTTGCTTTTGATTCAGTTTCAGCATTCAGTCGTATTTGGCAGTATTTGTTCGCTCTACCTTCCAAATGTTATAATAAACTATCAAATTGAGAGGACATCTCTTATCACTCTTCAGGGGACCACAGATTTTCTGTCAAATTTAGTTTTGGACCAGACCTAAAAATGGTCTGATTAAACAGGTTTAAGGCCATTTTTGCCAGGTCTGGGTGTTTCTTGTTTTTGGAATAAAATGCATCTGTCTTGCCACCCTAGTCTTTATTAAGGTTTATGAAGAATGCAGGATATTACTGTAACATGTAGAACACAACTAGCTCTTGCTGGGAACTCGTACAGAGTTTTTAGTCTTTTCGTGGTTGGCCTCCTAACTGCCTAATTTTATTTTAAAATGATTTTGGAGGATAGCTAGATAGCTAGTCCTAACACTTTGTCCCACTGTGTCCCAATGGCACCAATTTTCATTTATAAAGAGTTCATGGATGGCATTGAAGGATGAGGGCTTTAGCCGCTCTTGCCTGACATTGGCCCAGGACTTTTAGCCTTTATGTGTTGTCATAATTATGGTGTTGGTACTAAATGTGTATTGTGTAAATGTGCAAAACAGCTGGTAACATGAAAAAAAGAATTTAAGGATTTTTTTCAGTAAAGGACTGTGCAGTGTGGCTAGCGATGTGTATTTCATACAATGTTATGTGAACATTGTATGGAAAGAAGGCACAAACATGGGAGACATTTATGAAGTAAGACAATAAAAGCAGATTTCATGTGCACGCAGCTGCAAATGAAGCTAATATAAAGGCAATAATGGATGTATAACTTTTAGCATGAAATAACTGCTAGTTGTCTTAAATCAAGTATTGAAAATAAACATCCATTTCCAACATTCAATAGCAAAAGCAACAATATAATCAAATACAAGGTAAATGGTAACCCTTCGGGCAATAATATTCATTGGTTATATTTCCTCCTCCCTATTTCCCATTAGAAGGGGTACCCGCCAGGGTTGTCCCCTCTCCCCATCACTCTTTGCTCTCTCTCTTGAGCTATTAGCCCAGAAAACCAGATATCACAGTTCTCCTCATCTCTTTCAATGATACTGAACATCATATTTTGTTATATGCTGATGACATTTTACCCTATATAGGTGACACAGGTTCCTCTCTATCACATATACTACAAACCTTTAATATGTTTGGCTTATTATCCAAATCTAAAATGAATTGAACTAAATCCTCATTACTACATTTAAATTCAACCATGTCAACGGCACTCCTACAATCTAATAATCTAATATTCCAATAATGAAGCAATACCTCGGAATTCACAACTATCCCTTTATATTCTGCATTGCATTTCACAACTTTCAAAATGCATTTGACCTTATCGAGAAAGATTAATAAGGTAAGAAAGAACAGTCAAAACTGTCAAAACTCTCCAAGTCTGCATATCAATAGTTAAAATGGAAATACTCCTGGGTGTTTATTTTTGTTAATCTATGATTCCACTTGTGCCCCCCCCCCAAAGGGTTACTGGGAAAACCTACACTCTACACTCTATCATATCTAAATTTATACAGAGAGGGAGGAAACCTCGTTGAAAAATTAAGAACGCACCAGCGAGATCAGTACTTTTGGTCTTTTGTTCTTCGACCTCTCCCTGTCTGGTTTAGTTCTAAGGCTGCTGTTTCCTGGAGACCAATTGAAGAGAATCTCTCTCAACCATAAAGGCGTCAAGATCTTGTGTTCTTTGGTATACCACCCAAGGACGCCCAATTACACCTAGGCCCCATAATTTCTTATTTACTCAAAACATGGCATACAGAGTTAAAACAGCTGATTTGAAATGGCACATCTTATTTTTAACAACTTTTCTATTCCTGTTGGGAATAGAAAAGGTTCCCACAGTGGAGGGAAAAGGGTGTTAATGTTTTCAAAGATCTCTTTAATAATGACGGCCTGCTCGTTTTTAATGATCTGGAGTACAATCTATTGGGTTTGTTGTTTTAGTTTTATTTGCAAATGAGCATGGCCATGAAAGCATGTGGTGTCCGGTGGGGTACAAATCTTCCAACTCATCCTTGCTTGAACTATTTGCCCCACAGACCTAGAAACACGGGATTGTTTCTAAATTATATACATTTATTTTGGATCCTCGTGCACAGCTACCTCTAGAAAATGTGTGGGAAGTTATCCTCTCCTCTGTGACAGAAATCTGTTGGGACACAGTATGGGAGAACCTGCTTAACACTTCTAAAAACCCAGACCACCAGCTCATACATTTAAAATGCATACACAGAATGTATTTAACCCCCAAGAAGCATCATGCCATGAAAATCTTAACATCTTCAGATCATGAGTTGTGTACATTGAATACTGTTGGATCTTGTGTACACATGTTCTGGTAATGTCCTAGTGTGACAACTTTCTGGGGACATATCACCACCACTGTAAGTAACGTGCTTCAGGTCAAAATCCCATTATCACCATCTTTACAACTCCTAAATGACAACGACACCTTAAGTTTCTCTTCACATCAAAGGCGTGTGCTGTGTTTCACAGCCACTGAGAAAATGTTTGCACTAAGATGGCTTATATTAAATGTTTAACTGTACAAATTATAATGTTATTTCCTGTACATGTAATTAATTTATTCTGTCTTTTGTAGTATTGTTTTGAACTTACAAGCTAAAACAACTGATCACAAAAAATACAAGGTAGATGGGAGGAGAGCTGAATCATAGAAACTAAAACTGATTGATACGTTTTAGACATGAAAACGCTATTTGTAACCATCGACCTAAAAACCTTTGAAGGAAAAGTTTATTTTTACAGTCATGCCAACTAACAATGGCAATACAATAATGACAAACTATTTTTGACTTCCACCAGGAAGTATATGTTTTCGTGTCTGATTTTATTTATTTTTATACATTTTATTTATACATGTAGTTCAATTACATTTTCAGGAAATGTCCGTAATGGGACCAGGAACAACAAATTAAATTGTGGGGTTGATCCGACATGAGGCGCGCATCAACCCACCGACGATAGGTGCTAACCTCTACTCCTCTCCTCTTTCTATTCTATACTTCTACCAGTAAAAGCTATGCCTAATAGCCCAACTACAGTGATGATATTTGTCACTAAATAATAAAATGGGCATACAGGCCTATTCATTTTAATTTCCTGCACCTGTGTTAGGCATCCACATGAGCCCCAAAAAGTGGGGTAATAATTAGAATAGCTGACCTAGCTTGCATGTCATGTAGACATCCATAATTAGTATATGAACGACAGGACACGATATAAACATGATCTGCACATCCGGAATGGAATGTGGATGCACAAAAACCTTAACCACCATCTAAAAGAACTTGGCGCCACAAACCTAACAAAATCAAAATGTTAAATACAAACACCAAATCTGATCCACACTTTTTTCAAAAGCCTCAGCAACAGAATACAGAAAGCACTGGTTTTTCAATTAGGGATAACTTTTTTAGTGTGCTGACAACTTTTCATTGCAGTACACAAAGAAGCTGGGATGAAGTGTTCACATTATTTCTGCTGCCACAAGTGGCTATTTAATCTACCCTTGCATTCATATAATCTTGACCCAGTCAACCCAATCTATCACATCAGATAGTAAGAGATGACTGTGTTTGAAAATCTTTGAAAATCTAAACTTTTTGAAATACTCTGACCAGACCATCTGGCACCAACAAACATGCCACAATCAAAGTCCTGTAACTCCCTTTTCTTTTTCATTTTATTCCTCAGTTTTAACCTCTGGAAGTTGTCTTCAGCACATATAAATGTAGATACATTTTGATGCTGCCTTGCGATAGGCTTGAAATGCTCTTTGTGATACCAAGCAATTAAACAGGTGTACCTGATAAACTGGCTTGTGTGAGTATATCTAAATCTGCAATCAAAAGTAGATTTCTGCTTTCAATAATAACAAAAAAATAATATTTCTCACAGTAGAAATTGTAATCAACGCCATTATTTGATTTTCTTCGTAAAGTCAGAATGTGGTGGAATAAATTTTGCCTCTGTCCTGCACATGACATTGCACATAAATATTCAATAAATTAGCTGTGGCCATTTCATTCATTGATCAGTCATCTTTGGCACACTGTGACAGGCAATGCTGGGAGTGAAATATTAATGCTGACAAATTAGGTTTTCTGAGCAAATGGTGTCACATTGCACGGCTTCCTTCAATTTGACTTCCTGGCATGAGGGCACATTTGCTGGGTTGGTTATATACCCGCCTTCCCCCCCCCCCCCCCATCTCATCCCATCCCTTCGGTCTATTCAGTCTCTTCTTTTAGGTCTCAAAATTACTTTTTGTCATAATTAACTCCCCCCCAAATAGAATCTAAAAAAAGGATTTAGAAGCAAAATGCCAAGTTGCACCGCTTTCAGGATGAGTCCTGCGAATTGAAGCAATTCTCTTTGTGACCCTTGGCCCTGCACTGAGAATAGCGGCAGGAATGTTGCGGACTCTCTGGTTAAATACAGTTGGATGTTGGAGGCAGAGTCTGCTATTGTCTATCAGAGCGTCACTAAGGATTCTGATGTGCTGCATTTACAGACAACACACATTGCATGTTGAGATTAATCACCTAATCTCTCTGATTAGAATGCAGCCTAGATGGGTCCATTGTTTAAATACAGGAGATACAGGTGAGCTGTTTGAGTAAATGAATCTGTTGTTTTCTTTTTGTAGTTGCTCTATTTGAGTTATCGTTACCTTAATTTTGTAACAGAAAATTGACGTCAAATGTCATGAGGCTATGGCACGCTAAGAATTAAATCATAGTTTGACACTGTCAATGATAAAAAAAAATAAAGAAAAATAAAAGAAAAAGAATAAAACAGAAAAATATAAAAGAAAAAAATATGCATTAACTTAATAATTTAAATCAAAATAAAAGTAAATGGAAAGAAAAGTTTAGATTTGCTAAAATGGAAATAAGTTAGAAGCAAGTATGGTGGAACTAGGTTCTTGGTGGTGTTAACCAGGACTATAAAAAGCGAGGCACCAACCGATGCCCGGTTTAGAAGTCCAGGTGAAATTTTTTTTCTCAATGTGGAGTATAGTTTTGCTTATGTGATAAGCCTGTGTGGAGCTGGAAGAGTCTCAAAGGAAGCAGCAGGAGGGCAGCCGGTAAGAGAGAAATTTGAGAGACTGGAGTTGTTTCCTGGTTGACTTTAGCTTAGCCACCGGCCTAGAAGCATGGTGATGTGGCATGGCCATATTTGTTTGACACCCATACAGTAGCTTTGAAGGATTGTTTCTAAGCTTAATGTTTGTAGCATTTGATGGTATTGGTCATAATTTCTGCTTTTGTAAGATTTTAAATGGATTGAGGAAGTGGAAGATTAAAATAAAGCATTGATAAATTAAGGAATAAGCTAATAAGGACCACATTTAAGTAATTTGCATTTCATAAATTACAGAAGTATTAACATTTTTATAAATTATTAAAATATTTAGGTAGTTGAATTAAAAACATTTCTTTCACCTTGAATGTAAAATGCACTGTTTCATTGGAACGCAGTTAAGTGTTTTTCTGATTTGGAATAGATGATTTATTTAACTGAGTAAGAGTGATTTGTATTTAGTATTTATTAGAATATGAGCACATTTATTATGCTAAGACTGTTGTGTATATTTTGTATTTACATTCTTTGTTTGAATTATTTTCAAGGTTTTTACCTGCCTTGAGACCAACCTCGAGACCCAAGTATCCTAAAGACAGTATAAAAAATTGCTAAATAAATTGAAGACAAAAGGAGAAAACTGTTTGGTCCTTGAGTAAATCCCAGATGTTGTATGCTGCATAGACCCTTTCATCCCTTTCAAGTGGGTATTCTACACAATTTAAGGCAGAACTTGACAGACACTTTCTTCAAACTGATTATGATTGAAAGCGTTCCCTTAAGTTTCATTATGACAAGTTTCGAGACGATACCTGAATCATTTTTAGACTCTGTTCAGTTTTAGCATAATTCTATGAGGGTCAATATGTTTCAAAAATTCCTAAGAGTGTATATTTGATGTGAACATCTTGTGAGAAGCTGCACAGCAAAAAAAAACTACAAAACATTACTTGTATAGCTAAATATCTGATAGATTATTGTATGTGTGTGAAATCAGTCTGAGCTTGTGTATATATTTTCATGCAAAACATTTCTCACACAAACTTGCCCTGAATGTGGAGTTGCTGAAAGGGCTTCATCCTGGAGCCCCTCTTATTTAATATCTACATGCTCCCACTAGCCCAGATTAAAGCAAGCCATAACAATGCAAATGACATTCAGTTCTACATTACAATGTTACCAGGTGACTTAGAACCCATCTAAAGATGGGGGTTACTCCCAATCGTACAGATCACTCAGACTGTGCAAGCCCTCGTCTTCAACAGGAAAGATAACGTTCCTTCCACCACATCATTGCAGGGTGTCAGCCCTTATCGCCCTTATTGTGTCAGCCCTTATTGTGGTAGCTGCTGGAGAAAAGCGAGTAGTAAGCTCTCGAGCAGGATAGGACAGCCAAACTTAGCACTCAACCTTCAGGCCAACACACGTCCCTTTGGGGAATACTTAGCAAGTGTTGTACGGTCTAGATGTTTGTGCCAATCACTGCACCGGCTCTCCATCTGTGAGGTGTCCTTGGCATCTCCACTGCCACTGCGCTGCTGCCCACTGTGCCAGGTTCTGCTCAGCCTCACCGCTGGGCCACACTGACTTCCTCAGTCTTTTTCCTGTCTAGGTCCTTATATATATTTGTCCTGAGTGCCAGTCACCTGATTGCTCCCAGCTGCAACCAGTCAGTCAATCAGCACACCCTGGAGTCCACTATTCAGGCTCACTAAGTCCATGAAGGCCCAACTGAAACTTATACATATTACAAAAAACTTCAAACATAGATACAGTCCACCACATCCTGATGCCAAATGTGACATACTCAAAAATGGTCTCAGCTAGATTTCCAGGAATATTTGGTGAAATGAGAGCTTTGGTACCAAACAGAATCCCTGAACAACTGAAATTTTAATTCCCTGACTGAAGCAGAATCTCTGGGCTGATAGAAAAACGTTGAATTGGAAATTGTGCAGGCCATCCCTTTTCAGTCATGGATCTGAAAAGGGATGGCCATGGAGAAACAGGTAATATATCATTGGAGGATGCAGATGAGCCAAGATCATCAGAGGGCAGAGGTAAACTATCAGTAATAGTTTTTAAGGAGCTGTCCACATCTGTTAAAGTCCGAGTTATGGTTGGAGGTTCATCTATATACACAACCTTGATAGTGTTCTTGTCCACAATGTCTATTGTAGAAAGCAAGGAGAAAAATTAATTGCAGAAATCACCATCCTTGTAATGCAGACTGAAATCTCTTGGAATCCCAAATATAACTTGAACTTGGATTCCTGAGGGTAATGTCAGCTTCTGAATATCATGGTCTGAAAGAATCACTCGGAGGTGTGCTGGTTGTGACATAACTTTGCAATACACAAAATGTTTGAAATGTTTTAGGAAGTATGATAACATTCAGTGAAAAATATATTTTCTCTAAGAGTCGGTTTTGAACAGTGCTTGGCCAAAAATACTTTATTTGTTACGGTGCGTTCACACTGAACGCGTTTGAAGCGTCAGTGGAATCAGGTTCACATGTAAAGTCAATGCAGAAGCGTGCAGACGCGCGTCAGGGGTTCTGCGTTGCGTCACATTTCTGCCTCATTCGCACGTCAAATTCGCGCGAATGAAGCGATTGACGCTGGGCAGAAAATCTGAATCTGAACTTCAGCATCAAATTTGCGCCGCGTCAACCAATCAGGAGCCTGGTGATGTGGTGTCATGTGATGCTGTGACCCAGTTCACAGGGTCAGGTCCTGCAACATGTTCCATTCAACACAGAGGAGAGATTAATCACCACTGTGGCGAACCATCCGGAGCTGTATGACACCAGTTGCTTTCTATACAGAGACAGGAATAAAAAGGACCTCGCTTGGAGGAATATAAGTGAGGAGATAGAGTAACCTGGTAAGTTCATTTCACTTTTGAAAGTTTTGACTGACTCTGCGAACCTGCGCAAATGCTAGCAAGCCCGCCTACTGTCCCGCTGTTTTACAATTATTTTCCCGCTGATGTACAAATACTTTTCCGCTAAAAAGTTACTGTGTTTATTCAGAGGACCTCTGCAGAAAAAAGTGGAAGAGCCTCAGGGACACCTACATGAAGGACAAGAAGATGGAGAAGGAGAGGCGGAGTGGGTCAGCAGCAGGATCGGGGAGGAAATGGAAGTTATGTGCGGTTATGAGATTTCTCGAACCCTTCATCACCCCATAGCAGACCAGCAGCAACATGTGGGGGGTCAACGTTCGGACCGCGGCGAACGTCCTCCCCGAGGACCAGGGAAAGCCTCTGGAAGCAGCAGGGGAGTCCGAGACAGAAGGTATGTTTACAATGAATTAACATTGCCAGTTATGTTAATTTATCTATGTTGTCATATAGGCATGTATGTTTCGCTGATTTATTTATAGCACAGCACAATTTTTCCAGCGCATTTCGTTCTGCGTCCTGATTAATTGGAGGCAATTGTCAATCTCCTCCGTGTCGTGCCTACTGCCAAATTTATCATGTCTGATTATGAGAAACTTCTCGTCCAGTAGAAAAAAAACTGCACCAAACACTACCCATAACTATGTTCCTCACTTAAAAAGAGACACCTGCTCCAAGACCTTCAGTGGAAAAAGACGCACCAGAGCGTCTAACGGACAAAGACACTGCAGCATATTAATACTTTTTTTTTTTATCTACGATGATTTGAACTTTGAGAGTATTTAAACTAGTGAGAACTGTGAGTAAATGTTAATGTATGTCTGAGAAAAGTGTATAAAGTGTGTGGCGAGGGGTTTTAAAGTTATTTTAGAACGTAACCCCTGAAATAAACGAGGTACCACTGTATATAATTTCTCTATGACTGTTGTTATCAACCTGTTGACTGAACATTTAATATAAGTCCCTCCGCCCCTGCTGCTGCTGCTGCACCCACAGGTGTGTGAAGGAAAATGTAGCAACCATAAATGTAACATGTATAAATCAGATGTACAGCAACCACTGATAGCTTTTAACATTCACATTAACTCACTTATTGTGAATTAGAGCTGTAATCGGGCCTTAAAAGTTGGACCCGGGCCGAGCCCGAGAGAATTCAGCCCAAGCCCGAAGAGTATATTTTGATTACCAGCTTATTAAAGCCCAAACCCGATTACAGCCCGACATTATTCAAAAGTCACACATCAGGGTTTCCGCTAGAATAAATGGCATCGGACAATGTAACCGGCAGGTTTTGAATTTAGTGGACATTTTACTTTTTATAGGGTGACCATAGTCTGAAAACCCAAAGAAAGGACCTTGGCAGTGGCTGAGAGAATAGTAAGATCCTCAGCTTTAACTGCTTCTGATGCGTAAAAGTCTCTCACCTGTGTGCGTTTCTGTTTGCGCCCTTGACCGCTTGCTCTAGATTTCAGGAGATTTTTCTGACTTGTGGGCATCTGGGAGCTGCTACATAAATGCAGGAGACTTCTGGAACTTGGGATGTCTGGTAATAGAGCATTTACACTTCAGCATTTTCTGTCTGAGAGTGCAGTGCAGCAGTCAGAGCATGTTTTCTGTTTGGATCTGAGAGAAGGAGTGGCCTGACACCTGGGTCTTCCACATCATGCGGTGTGCATGCAACATCTTGACAGGTAGATCGGAATATTATTGGCCCAGTGCAGCGGTTTATTGTAAATATTCTCAGTCTGTAAAACTGAGCAAAACCTGGACATTTTTGGGAATTTTATTAACACCATTAGTTCGCGCTAATGAGATGATCAGCTGACTGCTAAAACCCAAGCCCGGCCCGATAATGATAGAAATTAAGTCCGAACCCAGCCTGACCCGACGGGTTCGGGCAAAGATCTCCAGCTCTATTGTGAATAGTCACCTTTACTAATAATCTACAACCAATCACACTATAGCCTGTTTTGTACCATGTTGAAAATGAAAATCTAGTAGCAGCCTTCTCATTACTTTGTGTTGTTTTGTGCTTTGTTTTACAGGCCCACAGAGGAGAGCATCTAGGCGGATGAGGGAGAGGTCCCAGGACGGTTGGTCCGGGGTGGAGCTGGCCATCCTGGGGTACCTCAAGAGGCCACGCCAATCCCCAACTGAGCATTTCCTCCTCAGCCTTGTTCCTGCTCTGAAGAGCATGCCGCATCAGATGAGAGAGTTCGTCAAACTCCAAATTCATAAAATAGTTTTTGAAAACACCACAGCTGTGTAAAATCTGGAACCATTGGAGCCTAGTAATTAATAATTTTGATTAAAACACGAGGCAGCAGGCTCTCCAGGGGAGGAGCAACACACTTTTCTTCTTCCAATGACCCTGAGGCTCTTCCACCTCCTAAGCATGGTCTTTTTTATTCCTTTCTCTGTCTGTAAATAGTTATTTTTTTAAAATATTTGTTTGTTTCTGTTTGAGATTTATTGAATATCTTTTCAAATAAATTTGGATAATGACTAAATGTCTGTTAGTTCTACTACACAACAAATATTGCCACACAACTTTATTTAGACATTATGTAGTGTTCAATGAATATAATACTAATGCAAAAATATACTACTATCTAGGAACATAACACTGTGAAGACAAGAGAATAAATAGAGATTTGTTCATGTTGGAGGCAAGCTCCATTTATTAACAAAATAATACATGGCAGGAAAGCTCTTTAGAGGTTCGTGGGTGGCTCTTAAAAGAGCCGTTGTGGGGAAGTCACAGGGACCTCAAATCTACTCTCTTGGCTGCCAAGGCACAGCTCCATCTGCTGAGAAGTGAGCCATGAACTTCTTCCTCACCAGGACAGCCTCTCTGGAGGAGTTGTTGGCCGCTACACGACCCAGGCCTGGCAATGGCTCCACCACAGCAGGGGCCGCGCCCCTCACAGCAGGTGCCCTTCTCTCATCCAAACAGCGCAAGAAATTGTGGAGAATACACGTCGCCTTCTCATACTTCTCCGCAACTTCAGGATGGAGCTCCATGGAGCGCTTATACAACCTTCACTGTGAGGTGACGATGCCAAAGGCGCTCTCCACTATCAGCCGGGCCTTGGAGAGGTGATAGTTGAAAACTCTCCTCTCTAAAGGAAGGAGGTGTCCAGGGAAAGGCCTCATTAGCTCCCTCCGCAGCGGGAATGCCTAATGAGCCACAAAGACATGGGGCTGGGTTCCACGGTCGTCGGCACCAGGTAGAGGCTCGTCAGGAGGCAGATGGAGAGTCACAGCCCAAAGAGACTGACCAAATGTGGAGTTGGCCAGAATACCACTGTCGCTGGTCCTCCCGTACCCCCCAACATCAATAAGGCGGAAGCGATACCCTGCATCCACAACTGCAAGGAGAACAATGGAGAAAGTTCCCTAATAATTGTGGAACATGGATCCTGAGTTGGGGGGTGCCTGGATGTGCACATGTTTCCCATCTAGAGCTCCACAGCAGTGAGGGAAGTTCCTCCGCTACTGGAATACCTCTGCGATGGACCGCCAGTCTTCAGTGGAAGGTACAGCCATGTAGTCATCCACTAGACAGTCCCAGATGGCCGTTGCTACCTGGGAGACGATCTGGCACACTGATGAGACACCAACTCGGAAACTGGACGCGATGGTCCTATAGGAGTCCCCAGTGGCAAGGAACCTGGAGAACATTATTTACAAGTAGTATTATGTGTACTGTAATTACAAAATACATTATTCAAATTCAAAAATACTTTCTGAGTTTCAGAGCGAAATTACACAATATATAAATATCATATAAAATATTTTATGACTATGAATTATTATATAATATATAGTTAATTTTATGCGATGCGATGGACTGGCGACCTGTCCAGGGTGTACCCTGCCTCTCGCCCCTTGACCGCTGGAGATGGGCACCAGGCCCCCCGCAACCCTGCATTAGGATGGACGGGTACAGAAAATGGATGGATGGATGTATAGTTAATATTATACAAAACAATCTGTTCTGTTTTGTCTAAATTTTGCCATATATTTATTTGATTGCTAGCAAAAGTGTGCCAATTATAGAGTCTGACAGCTGCAGGGATTATATACAAATATTAGACTGGTTCTATACCAGATTTAAACCAGGTCTAAATTAAACTAAATCAGGACTTTATTACATATACATTCTGAGTATCAATAGAAATATTATGAATAGTGGTCTCCATACCACAGTTTGCTATCAGTAATCACCGACAGCATACATTGATAGCATAGCATATATTAGCACACGTACTGATAAAGGACTACCGTATTATACACGTATTATACACTTTTACTTACCGCAGGCAGATGGACAGGCGCTCAGCAGGTTGGATTGAGCGCTTGTAGTTGGTGTCTTGGCGGGCGATGCTTGGACCGATGCGGGACAACAGCTCCTCAAACTGGGCGAGGGACAGGTGGTGGTACTGCTGAAAGCGGCCATCATCCAGACGCAGCTCTTGGAGCAAGTGGTGAAACTCACCAAACTGCTCACGCTTCTGGAGAACCTGGTTGACCCAAATACGGCGAGAACGTCCTCTAAGCCGCTGCTCTACTCTCCACAATAAATACAGAAGGGAGACTCTCTCTTCCAGCGCTAGATCGAGAGCTTCCATCTTGCAAAAACACTGTCTGGCACTAGCTCTTCCCACAAGTTACGTATTTCCGGCTTCAAGCTTCAAACTTTGGCATGCGGGGCGTTTTTGATGCCTTGGGCATCAACACACCGTTAGGAACGCAGCTGCGTGCCTCGCTAATTCATTCTCGACGCTTATTGCCGACTTTGAGGCCTCCTTTCCGCCTCTACCTCTGGTAGTTCGCCAGGTGGCGTGCATTAAGAGGGAGGTACTGTTAAGTTTCAGTGGCTGTGTGCTAGGTGTATGGGTGTGTATTGGTTTTCTTACCTCTCTCTGCAGGGTGCGACTGGCAGGTGTTCCAGCAGGTGTTTCCTCTCATCAGTCAATCTCATTATCTCCACTGCTCAAAAGAGAAGCGGCTCCTGTAGACTGACGCCAGATGGTTCTCGCTCCTAGTTTCCTCGTCTTCGTTCCCAATGCTCCCTGTTAGAAACTAACCACCATACTCACCACCTTAGCCATCCTCCTCAGTCCCCTGCCTGTCCACCCTCCTATGCCTCACCTGCAGAGAAAAGGAAACCGGATCATCCAACGCATAACCTGCAGAGAAAAGGAAACCGGATCACAATCTCTCCAATCTACCCATCCTCAGCCCACTGTCTCCAATTTACCTCCTCCAAGCAACCTCAAACCATTCTCCAAGTAAGACCATTCTTATTCCATTACAAGATTCATTTTAGAAGATCTTCACTCCTGGAAATATACTCACTTTGTTTAAGCTATGACTTGTGATCTTCTTTGACAAGTCAAGTACATACTAGCACTCTATGGACCAGAAATGTACCTTTTCCGGGTCACAATGGTTTTTCCACCAAGCAAATAAGGTGTTAATGGGAACATGTCAGGCGGTTCTGTAGGCTCTAGCACTTTCACAGTGCTTTTTTCTTAAGAATAAAGCTCCTGAGATGTTCAAGCCATCAAGTATTTCACAATGAATAGAAGTTTGCCCTTCCTAACAACTATTTGGACCAGCTCTCCAAAATCTGGGAGTCCACCTGTTGAGCCATTAGCCAAACCCATTCCAACTGCAATCTCATGTCCTCTCACCACCCCGTGATGGCAAAAGGCAGGCACAAGATGGAAGAATATAACAAAGCCATTAAATTCCTCCACTGCGATCAATCTTAGTTGGGAATCCAAATCAGGAAGCTATCAGAAGGATGACAGCAATCGTCAAGCAGAGTTCCATTAAGGAGACATTTCCTTGTCCCGGCCTGAGTGTGGACTAGCTGAATGGAAACACAGGTACTCCTGATCTCACCAATAGTGAAACCTGAACCTGTACCATCTTACAGGATACATTGTAAACAAAGTTGTCAAACATTTCAACATCCGTGATGGATGGTGTAGTTTAATAAAGCAAAATGATGACAGTCTGGAAGGAGAGCACGGTACTCTATTGAAGAGAAAACTGAGGAGCTTTTCTGAACAAGGTCTGGTGCGTCTTTCATGGACTTCCTAAATGCCATGGACATGCAAGAGAAAGAAGCAAGTCTGTTAGAAAGCATGCTCCCTGCATGTCATGATATGCAAAGAAAAATAACCAGCAGATACATCCGCCTGAGACTAAGAATTGCAGCGAAACAGATCTTTGATGAAAGTAAAAAGTGTTATCCAATGCTGGGCATCTTGGAAGCAAAAGTCAAACAAAAAACATAAAGAAAAAACAGCCATACAAAACAGCATCTGGTACAACAAGCAAGCCCCCACCAAAACACCTTGATCATTGCCATGGGGGAACTTGGTGTTTCTTTTGCAAACAGCCACCCACCATTCTCTATAACTTATTTTAATCATACATGTGGCATGTTCTGGAAATTTCAGAAAAAAATTGCACTGCTTACAATAGCTTTGGCATGTCGTAAATTAATTTCTGACCATTTTTGATTTTAATTTTATTTTGACAGCCTCCCCATCACCCAACCAGCTCCAGCACTCCATCATTTTACTTACCAACTTACATCACTCTATCACTAACAGGACTGGGAAGTTCCACCAACCTAGTCACTAATCAGTTTACCAGTCATCAATTAATCTGACAACATAAAGACTGACATGAATGCCATGCAGCCTTACCTGTAATAGTTTAAAAAATTTTCAGGTACTGTTCTACAGTTACTTATTGATGCTGATTTTATTTTTCAATTCAATTAAGTTTAAATAGTGCCAATTCTTTACAGATTTTTAATTTTTAAATTAATGGTCTTTACAAGACCATTAATTTCAATTCAATTGTATGTACATTCCAATCAGTTTAAAAGTTTATATTTAAAGAATACCAGCAGATTGCGTCGAGTCATTGACTTGCAGCATTCACTCCTCCTGAGTGAAAATATAGCGACAATAAACAGTCGCCTGCGTTGTGTTGTTGACTTCACAGCAATCCCTCATACGGATCATGTCATGTATGCGGGAAAAGAGGACCCATATGCAGAGCGTTGATTAGAGCACCTTCTGCTCATTTTTAATATAGTCCAAATTTAAGCTCGGGACAACACAGGATGAGGACAAGACCTGGGTAAGACAATGAACATCTGACGATGAACCAGCAGAGACATGAGGGCACAGGGGAAACTATATACACAGGGACGTGATCGGGGAAACTCAAAACAGCTGGGGGTAATCAGGACACAGAGACAGACAAAGACGGGGACAAAAAGTCACACCGTGACAGATCAAGCATGTAGCAACAGTGGAGAGGAAAAGTTCCCCTTTAACATGAAGAAACTTCCAGCAGAACCTTGCTCAGGATGAGCAGCATCTGCCACGACCGACTGGGAATTCAAGAAAACAGAGCAGAGACACAAAAAGAACAAAATAACAACTGATGTAAGAGTACTTTCTAAGTTAAAGAAAGTAAAAAAAGCTAATACAAGAGGGAGAACGTTCAGTTACTGGGAGAATCATCCAAGCTGATGCCCCCCTCCAACAAGGCATCACAACTGAGCAGAATGCCGCACCAGGTGTAGCTTCTATGGAGAAAGACACTGAGAGTAAACAAAGTTAACAGTCAAAATAACAAGGAATAATAAGAGGAAGAAGGAGAAGGAGACGGATTTGGGTGCATCCACTTAACCAGTGCAAGAGACGAGACGATTTCTACCATCTTATGGACGATGGACACCCAACGCTATCATCAATACTTTCAGATGAGAGCTGAGCAGATGAATAAACTTCTTTCCCTTACTGGCCCTGAACTGAGCAGTCAATCAACCAAATACAGACCTGCAATAGGATCCAAACTAAGATTGGATGTTCCACTAAGGTAAGCAGAAAAAAATAACCAATGAAAAGTTTAAAACTGTTTTATTGTAGTGTTAAATGAATAAAAACTAGGGCTGTTAAACAACTAAAAAATTTTATCTAATCACAGGGTAGCTGTGAATTAATCATGATTAATCACGAATAATTAACATTCAGAAATATGAGTGACAAACTATGATTTTGGTGTAAATAAACAACAAAACCGGATGCCGTTGCTGTTTTTTTTAAAGGAAATATAGGAGAGATTCATGGAACTTTTGTTTTGAACCCCACAATCACATGGATCTTTTAACCTATTAATCTTTTAGCCAGTTGCTAAGGCAAAGTAACTAATTAAACTTTTCTGAATGTAACTCTTATTAATATTGGACAACCCTGAGCATACTCTTCATGGGACTGTCCTACAACAACAGAGTGTTTTCAATCAAAGGTTTCTGCAGTTTTGCTGCAACACAGACTGCTAAAGGGGATCCTTCCTGCACTCAACTCATCAGGATCTACAACAACTCCTTGAAGAATTGAATAGTAGGATCTAAAACAACACTTATTTTCCTTCTGGGATCAATAAAGTATTTTGGAATTGAGTGGAATTGTATTCTTCTGAACAATAGAGGGATTATTTGTTAATCAACATGCACACATGCCAATGGTGTGGCACTGAAACTTTACATAACTGCACTTCCCACTTATTATTTGTGGTTATATTGCAGCTGCAGTGTTGGTTAGCTATATTAGCTTGTTTGTTAGACAAGGCTTCCCTGATGTGAAGTAATCGCTCCAGATTGTTGCATTTTTAATCATCTGCTTGTTCCAATCGCTTCTTCTGATCGCTTACAACACTGGAAGAGGTCTCTTTCTGCAGACTACATGGGCAGTAAAGCAGGGAGTGACGTTAACAGATAATCCGTCTATATGGCCTGAAACTGAGAAAAAAAGTTCACATTAAACAGAAGATGCAGTTTGGGTCCGCCATGCTGTTTACGTGAGGAGCACCGAATGCAACGAGAGCTGAATTGTAGGACAAATAGCAGGTCATCCTGTGCATGCGTAATTTTGACAGCCCTAAGAAAAAGAAACACTTTTTTTTCAAAAGGTCTAAAAAGTACATATATAAGAAGACTTCATGTCTTATGGTGCGCTCACACCTAACGCGTTCGAAGCGTCAAGGGCGTCAGGTTTACATGTAAAGTCAATACAGAAGCACGCTGACGTGCTGTCAGGGTTTCTGCGTCGCGTCACGAAGCACTTCGGTCTCATTTGGGACTCAAATTCGCTTGAATAAAGCATTTGACGCACGTCAGAAAACACGCGCGTCATTTTATGTGGTGCATTTTGTGCATTCGCGTGACGGACGCTGCGAATGTTCAAGTGTCAAACTTTGGCGTGCGCCGCATTTTTTATGTTTTGGTGTGAACGCACCGTAAACAGTAAACAATGTTGTGATTGCATTTTTCATAAGATGAACTGAACAGACTTTTGGATGTCTGGGAGCTATTTCAAAGATGGACTGAGCAGACCACATTTCCCAGCAATCCTAGCAGTGACCCCCAACACACTCCTATTGGTCCGTGACCACCCATGGTGACATCAGCGATGACCTCACGGCCAAAGGGGGCTATAAGAGTAGTAGTCGCGCCCATTTTGAATTGTTCTCCAGCTGGACGTTCTCGGATGAACTACTGCTGAAGAGAGGACATCTCACCGGTGAAGATTCTCTTTTGTTCTGACCCGCTGTCCCTATATAGTTAATTTCGAAAACAGTAGAATTACATCTTATTGATTACATTGTTTAAATCCCTGATACAGATATGCAGTTGAGTAATTCCATAACAAAATCTATAACTTTTTTCAAATTAGATAAATAAAAACTATTTTATGTAAGTTCACGTGTCATTTCAATAAACGTAATAAATGTATCTCAATGTTTTTTTTCTGATAGCTGACCTGACGATGTCTAGCGTACTTGTTCTTAAAAGAAAGTTTTTTTTAATCATACAATGTCATGTCAGCTATCGTTAAAGAGCCTTGTACTGATAGCTATTAAAATAAGTTGTTTAAGGTTTATTGAAATATCACATGGACTTACAGAAGGTAGTTGAATTTGATATTTTTACAAAAAACTTTGTATATTTTGTTTACAGAATTACCAGTTTGCAGATCTTTATCAGGTATATAAACAATGTTGTCAATGTTGTTACTTTTTGGAGATTAACTATATTAAGACATTAAAAAAGCTTTAACAATGTTAAATTGTAGCATTTCAATTTACTTTGGTCAAGGTACTGTGGGGTGGGGACGGTTGTTTGGAACTTGCAGTTTCTGCCTTCATCTCCGCAGACCGCGCTGAAGCCGTTCCGCGTCTGAAAAGCTCCCAGTCAGGATTGATACAGGGCAGAGGTCACAAAAAAAAAACGCGCTGCTACTGTAACATGCCCGGTGTAAATTAGGGGTAAGCCTATAGCATCATAACTACAGAGATAGCTCAGAATGACCTCAGCCACTCTGACTATAAACTTAATCAAAAAGGAAAGTTTTAAGCCTAGTCTTAAAAGTAGACAGGGTGTTTGCCTCACTGACTAAAACTGGGAGCTGGTTCCACAGCAGAGGAGCATGATAACTAAAAGATCTGCCTCATATTAATAATTGTTAATATTCTTAATTACTTGTTCTGTGTTGAAAAAGAGATTTTAATCTCTACATAACTACATGATTACAAATGCAAAATTAATATATTAAACAAATGCAAATGAACAGTCCAGCAGTAAATATCAACTTTGTTAAAGGTCATGGTTTTCAAGTATGCTGTTGAAACGTCTTGATTCAGCTTTTCTTATTTTGGAGGACACCACATATCTTGTTACCTTGGTGATCATGTGTAAGAAACAGCAGTTGCAGTCAGTCAACACTGCAGTCAGTCCCGTGTGGTTTAACTGAAAAATATGAATTAATTACTCATATTTACACATTCTTCTTTACTGGTAATATCCCCATTTATGCTGCTATCACTGATGCATTGTACATAAAAAAAACCTCAAACCACATTAACCATGTCAATCTCGCAGAAAAAAAGCTCAAACTTGTTTACTAATTGGGATAGTTCTGTAACTACAGTTAAAATCAGTTAAGACTGTGGCTGCAGTAACGGCCAATTCACTGAATGCATTTGAAAGTCTAAAATCATCAGTAAAATTAAAAACAGTTATTAATGTTGATATTTCAAACTGTGCTGAATATTTTAAAAAGCGGAATTAAGACATGGGTAATTACCGGCTAGATTAAATATCCACATATACTTATTTTGGTACGAAACAGTCATCTAACGCTTTACAATGCTAAAAAATTTTGTTATTTAAAAAACTTACCAGGAGAATAGTTCCAAAACAAAGAGAATGAACGGTGTTCAATGCTGGATGTCTCCTGTTTGGAACTTTCTGCAGCTGCATGACCACCCACGTGGCTTCCACATTCCATTCTTTCTATAGAAATCCATGGGCGTGTCAGAACTCTCTCTCTAGAGGGCGCTGGTTTTATTTATCTAAATTTTTAATATTAGTTCAATGTTACTGTTGAGGGGCACAGGCAGGCCTCCACATGGACACACTCGCAACAAATAGAAGGGCACTTCAGGCATCATGAAGGAAACGGGGGCAAAGGAAACACCACCCCCCCCCCCCCCCACCCCTCTGCATGTGCCTGTGTGACTGGAACCTCCTGATGCTCCAGCTCCGCCTGCTATGCCAGCAGGATTAAGGTGGCATTAAAGGCCCTAACAGTAATTGTAACTGACTTATAAGCCTTTTCTATGAGAAAGGAAATGGTTCAGAGTTGGCCATGGTAAACCTCGATGCAGATGGAATGCAACTAGGGGCTGCACAGTGCAGCAGGGATGTGATACCTTTAGCTTTCATGTCCTCACAATCTAATGCAGAACCTCCTTTGACTGGGTTCTCAGATGTAAAAGATTTCTTACAGCAGTGTGGGATTTCCTCCAAACATTCTAAGGAACGGGATAGATACCAGGCTGCTCTTTTTGCCTTAGGCAGCTGTTTCCCCACTTAGCAGGAAGCTGGTGCCTCAGCCTGTATAGCAGGCCAGGGGATACCCAACTTATCAGCAGCTCTTAGGCACAAGTCTTGCAGATACATGCTGCGAGCTAGTGGGAATGTTGCCTTGTTTATTTTCACCCTGTCAGTCTCGAATGGCAAGGGCTAAGCAACCTGGCTGGGGGGAAGGGCTAAAAAATATTCTCCTCTTCTCCTTTGGAGTGAAGTGTGTCTAAAGCCTCCAAAAATTCTTTAGAATAATTCTCTATCCCTGGTGTGGGGTTCCAAGACATGCTAGCAAAAAAACTAGCTCCGATTAAGCCCGGAAGAGGGTCAATGATGTGGAGCTGTTTGCCCCAGCTGATGCTCGGAGAAGCAGCATCAACGTACAGGAGAGCTTAACCACCACCAGTACATTAGTCTGTGGTAGAGGCTGTTCAAATTGAAATATGCACGGTGACTGCATAAGTGCAGCAAAGTAAGCATTGCCTGGGCAGGTTTCAGGCTAAGCCAGATGTAGGTATCCCTAGCCCACATTTTGGATACGCAGACACATGACCATGGGAGGGGGTGGGTTAACTGTGATGCTGACACTTTAATTGTTGTTTTATAGCTATGGCAGTAGCAGACAGTTTGCACGCTACACAACCAAAAGAGTATAGAAGCGAAGATGAGCAAGTGGTCAAAACGCAAGCAGTGTTCTGCAATACATTGCAAGAACTATCAGTCCACCAGAAGCGATTTGGCATTCCATCGATTTCCAAAGGATGCACAAAATTTCTTATATAATTTTTTTTATAGGAATACTATAGTAATTTGGGTTACTATAAGATTACTAAAGAAATACTGTAGTAGCTATAAAATATTATAGAGGTATTACAGAACATCACAGAAGTATGTTATTTTCTGTAATACCTCTATAATATCCTAGAACCGCTATAGTATTATAGTCTTATAGTAGCCTACTTCTACAGTATGTCCCAAATTACTTTAGTATTCCTATAAGATTACTATAATATTTTGTCCCAAAATACTATAAGATTCCTGTAGTAGCCTACTTTTTCCTTAGGGTAATTAGGCCATGCATAACCAACACATAGACGTAACATTTTCTGTCATGTAACGTCGTTCATCCTCATTAATGTATTTTAAATTGTTTTCATATTTAGATATGACGGCCAGAAAAATGTACGATTACATTTGTTATGTTAAGTTGGTTCAGTGGCATTGACTCCCATTATTTTTCTGCGTTTTCCTTTAGTTTTCAGTCCATAATTGCGGCCGTGCTGTCACGTCATGGGGGCAACTGTTGCTATGGAGCGTTCTATTGAGTTTCGCCTCTTGGACTTCTTTACTCTTTGATAACATCTAATCCCATAGCTAGCTGCTGTGCTGAAAAAGCTTGTGCTAAATGTCCGTCAGCAGCTAGCCACGGTCAAAAAGATTTTGGGTAGCTGGACTAGCTAATTGCTAGGCTAGAGAGTAGAAACAAGACCAGGAAGTGACCACAACCTCTGTAGGTGATGCTCATTTTCTTTCCCCATAATGTCAGTTGTAAAATAAACATAAAATAAGCTCCTTTGTTTTTGGCAGACATTTACATCTCTGTCAATCTTCGAACAAAATAAAACAGCAAAATCAAATTCAATATGCTGGTAAAGGCGTGAAAAATATTGGTATACCTAAATTTTGTAGAAGTGCACCACAGAAGAAATGAGGAGGAAAAATATGCAATCAATCCATAAAATGGAGCCTGATTATAAATAAGCCCCCAGCGCCACAGTAAACCCGGGGGCAAAGACTGCATTAACAGTATAAACCCACAAACATCTCTATGAAAGAAGATTGGGTCAGTTAAATGTTTAGTGGTCATTAACATATGTTAAGGGTTTTTATGCTCATCTGAGTCTTGGGGAAAAAAAGCAGTGTAGGAGGTAGATGGGCATACCAAATTCACATTAATAACTAAGTTCCAGTATCTGTCATCATGAAATCCCTTAAATGGCCAGCACAGAATTATAACAAATAATTTTAATGTAATGACTGGTCAGTCATTATTAATTCTAAAATATATATTCCTCCAACAATAAAACGTTGGATCTTATGTAATACTGCTGACTAAGAGAAGTGACCAACTTTAACACTTGTGCATGGTCACTATAATTTACTCCTCTGGTTTTTTATGCAACACAGAAAGGCCTGTTCAGCAAGAAGCCTCAGCTCATCTGCTACTAGTCAGCCTGTAATGAATGAGGCCAGCATTTCAGATCAATACTATCTGTGAGAAATCACTAGCTGGCTGGACGTCAGCAAGCAATCTGTTCTTTTCAGTATGTGTGTGTGTGTGTCTGTATGTTTGTTATGAATGTGTACTGGAGGTGGTGGCTATACTCATTCCTGGATTCAGTGTGCACAAATCTTATGTGTTAAGAAATTCTAAACGTTTGATAACCAGACATGGATGATGGTTGGTAAATGGTACATGGACTGAATTTACATAGCTCTTTTCTATTCATGCTGACCACTTATTGCACTCAACACTAAAGCTATATTCATAAACTGATACATAGATTATTAGTCAACTTGGAGTTTGGTGCATTGCACAGGGGAACATTGACATGTGGCAGGAGAAAGCTGGAATTAAACCCACACTTTTCAGATTGCAGGATGACTACAGTTAGCTGCAGTTAGCCACAGTCATTTACCAGTACTGTATATTGTGTGATTCTATTATCTCCAAAACCTTACAAACCCCAGTTTATGATGCCAAAACCCAAAAAGCAAATAAATAGCTTCTCAAACATGCTTGTGTCACTGACAGTGAAACACCTTCACAGCATGGTGCTACCATACCATATTTGAGGTACACTGTTCTTATGACTGAAAGTAATCGTTTGAAAACGGCTCAGATTTTATCTGGCTTTACAACATTTTTCCAGAAGGCATATCTGTCCATGTGGGTGGTTACAACATTTCTGTCAAGCTGGAAGGTGTGGATTATAGTCCATGTTGATGTAAACTTGGAACACTCTGGACAGTGACACTGGTCAATTTACACATAAAAACAGTTATTTGTAATAGACTGTACAGAGAGAAAATATCCCCTTTTTCCCACTGTGTGACATTTAATTTGACAAAGATTACTTTCTTCCAACTCAGAAGTTTACATACAGTAAGATTATAACGTCTACAAATTTTTGAGAAAGCCCAGATGATGATGTGATGGCTTTGTAAACTTCTAAAACCCTATTCAAAACATCTCAAACCGTTTCCTTGTGGGGCGTCAAAAATCAAAATAAATCAGGCATGATATTAGGAAGAGAATTGTGAATCTCTATAAACCTCATTCATCCTTTTGGTCCAATTTTAAGATGTGAGAAGGTGCCACATTCATCTGTTCTAACAATTATACACAAATATAAACAGCATGGAGATGTCCAGCCATCATGGTGTTCAGGAATAATGCTATTGACAATAATGAACAATGACCCTAATCTTGCCACCAAATTAATTACAAGTTAGCTTAAGGACAACAGATCTAATGTTTTAGAGTGGCTATCACAAAGCCCTAATCTCAGTCTAATGGTCAAATTGTTCACGAAGTTGGAATGTCTGTGTGAGCAACAAATTTGACCCATTTACACTAATAGGAGGAATAGGCAAAACATTTTGTAAACTGATATGAGAAGCATAAGGTAGGATAACCAACATGCTTAACTCAAGTCATCCAGTTTAAAAGCTATTTCAAACAAATAGTAAGCGGATATATGTAAACTTTTTCATTTGAAGATACTAAGAAAAAAACATTATAAATAAATGTCTGATTATTCCGGCATGTAGCAAATATATATAAAAGTAATGTCTTTATGAACTGTATATCTGGTTCCAACCATACATAATGTAAAAACAAAGACAAAGTAATATCTGAAAGCTACTTTAAAAAATCCAATACAAAAAAGCATATACAAAGTGTGTTGAGAATGATTATTTTTATCCTTTTATGTATACTTAAATATGTACATTCAAGGACAAACAATGCTTTTGTAAAGTTTTCAGCACCCCTGCTGTTATAATTCAAGTTGAAATATAGTCCAATATCTATACCGTCTAAAGCCTTCCTATCTTTAGCAGTCATCGGGCGAGAGCTGGGGTACACTCCAGTCCATCGCAGGGCAACATACACACACTCTCACACCCTAGGAGACCAGTTGACTTAACTGTCTTGTTTTTGGACTGAGGGAGGAAGCCAGAGTACCTGGAGGGAACCTACACATGCACAGGGAGAACATGCAAACTCCATGCAGAAAAACCTCAGGCCAGGATTTGAACCCAGGACCTTCTTGCTGCAAGGCAAGAGTGCAACCCATAACTCAAGCTGAAATATACTGTTAAATACATTAAAATCTAAAAGTAAACAGATATTCAGGCTTCAAGCAAGGGTTTCTACTAAATTGTTCAAGAAAAACATAACTTGTTGTAGTATCTTTGCTCAACGTGATAGTTGCTTAAGTTACATATACAACATCACAGAAGGCTCATGTGTGCAACTCTTTGGTGGTTTTTGTTCCAGTAGTGTATCCCCTGATTTGTTGTGGCTTCTGCTGATGACCTCTAAACCAGAAGATATTTGTCTGCGGCCCATTATAAGCCTCAGTGATGAATTAAGATAAAATACTCTCCCTACTTTCCAACCACTTCTTAAGGAAATCACTTGGCAACACATACGCATACCTGTCAAGTTTTGGGTTTGAAAATAAGGGAAATTTTTGGGCTCAAGCTATCCCACCACCCAACCAAGCTCTAGTATTCATGGAAACTCCCACGCTCATGTCTGAAAAAGGGTGTCTCACATCTGCCATTTTTGTAGCACGTACACTCTAAAAACAGAGTGGTTAAATTCAACCATTTTTTGGTTGATTTTAACCAATCTAGTTGGTAGTTATGTGTCAGACCAATCCATTGGTTAAAACAACCAATCTAGAATGGTACAGTTTTTAACCAATCTATTTTGTTTTAAAGGCCCAACCAATACCAATTGGTAATTTTGACCAAAAAATTGGTTAATGTGTGTAGAGCAACCAATATAAATTGGTTAGATGGAACCATTTGTATTGGTGGATTCCAACTAATTCAATTGGTTAAAACTGTACCATTAATATTGATAAATCCTGATTGAATACTAGTATTTGTAATCAAATAATTTAACAACCACATTTATGGCACCAGTTCTGTTTATTTTCTCTAGACAGCATACAAAAGTAATACAATGTCTAATCAAGACAAAACAGTAGTTCAGTAGTAGCAATCTCGGTCAAAATGTACCTCCACACAAAGAAGGTTGTTAGTAGTTGAAATTGTATTCACTTTGACAAAAGTCAATGTCTTTATTTTCTAGCTAAGAGAAAGCCTAATACCACAATTTGTTCTGAGTGTAAAATAGACAACAATTTAATACAAACAAAACTCCAAGTTTTGGAACGGAAAATGCTGTGCCAATAAGAACCACAATATAAAAGTCTAAACAACCTCAACAACTTTCACAATTAATTCACATTTTAAGAAAGCCTGTCGGATTAGAGGCAACACGTCGAGACTTATTCACAGTACAGATGATGCGCTAGAAACCTTCCTTTAAAATCGGATAATTGGTTATGACCTCAAAAAGGCTGTTATTGGCCAATAATTATCGGTGGCTGATATCATCGAGTATCTCTAGGGTGTAGTGATGCCATACACACCCTTCTGTAGAAATGTCCAAATATGAGCTGCCTCTGCTGGGTATTCTGCGTTAAAAACGAAGAATACCTTAAAGCATATGTCAACTGCTTTGACAAGAGAGTCCAGCTGGTAGATGATGTCATCATAGAAGACCTAATAGTCCTTAGCTGCCATCAACGTGCTCCCAAGAGCGAGCACTTGGGGCTGGCAGGTGATACCTCTCATTGGACACTCCTCCACCTATTTTCTCTTATAAGCAACGAGGTCTGTACCAGGCTGTAATGACAACAGAAGCAAACATAGTTTCTTGTATTTCCAGGGGACTAAGACATAATACTAAAGGCATGCTAGCTCTAATTGTCACTAATGTGTCAACAGTAATAACGCCATGGCTGTTTCCCAAAGTCTTATAGTACATTTCCTTGCCTTGGTCAGAAGTGAGCATGGTCAGGCATCCGCATTATCAGTCGCTGCCAAACTGCTCTTCTAATGCTGGAAATGCTCTGCAGGCATGTGTCCTCACTTTGGTTAGCATGTGGCTAATTTACCAAGGATCCATAGACACTTTTGTTTTTATTTAATATATAGAAGAAACTGTATTATATTTACTAAGTTGACTCAACCAAAGATTTGCGTTTCAACTCTACAGAAAATATTGGCTATAGCCCTCGTTTTCACTTTTATATTTGAATTTGTATTTAGTTTTATGACGTACACAAACATATCTGAAGAATGTTTTAGTTATTGTTTTAGTCAACAACAAAAAACATAAGTATAATCTTTGTCAATAAAAATACTAACTATAATTACAATAAAATATTTCTGTCAAAAGACCACTCCCCAGGATCTCTTCTTTTTCACTTTTATCCCTTCTGAAGTATTTTCTGTTAGCTCTACCTTTTGGATCAAGGCAGGACACTTGCCTTGGATATGGAGGAAGTGGAGGAAGACCAGGTAACTCAATAATGGGAAACAGCCCATGTATCCCAGTTAATCTTGCACATACACACCTTTTGTATAACAATGAATGCCCTGCGTCCCTCTGCAATGCTGGGGTTCCTTTTTTTTTTACTCATCTTCTGTGTGGACACCGGTCGTGGGAGCAGCAAGACTGGGAGCAGTACCAGTACTGTTGCTGCAATTTCCTCTGCAATGTAAAAAAACAAAAATATTATAACAACTATCAGTATCAGCCCAATATATATAATAGTAGGGATGTAATGATGCACTCAAGCCCCAATTAGATTTTCAATTTTAAGTTCTTGATTTACTCCCCCCCCCATTTCTTTTAACAAAAATAACATGACTCATTACATAACCAAATATATTTTTTCCTCAGTAGGAAAACTTTACATTAAATCTTTCTTTATAGACAAACAAAATTTTCTGTGGCCACTGTTTGCATTACAACCCCCTCTCATGGTTTGCCAACGTAGCCAAAATGCTCCCAGGGATTTTACTGAAAACATGAGATAAATGTATCAACAATCCTCTCACATCCCTAAATTATACTTCAACTTTCACCCACCTAATTTCTGATATCCACTGGTGTAATTGTATCATATAAAATTGCTTAGTTAGTCATGCTTATAATCCCAAATTATATTCCAAAACAAACAAAAAGTCTGGCACCTAAATGGTTAATATGTAAGAAAAAATCTGACTGAAATTTGAGATCCATATCTTCATTATCTGAATGTTCATGCTCATGCATTGTACTCAAGACACTAGTACTCTGTTCATATTCAGAATCATTACATTCAGGGTGAGCATTTATCAAATGCCTACGGTATGAACGACACCTATGGAATATGCGCATGCATGCATCTTGGTAACACATAAATACCTCGGTGTCACCAAAAATAGTGTGCATTGTTTGCAAATGCCACCTCAACTGTGATATCCAAGAGATTTCCTCTTTGCATTTGAAACATATGTAACCCATGTTAAAAATCAACGCTTTAAAGTGTGCTACACAAAGTCATTATCACACCTTCCGGAGGTCTTGAAGGTTTCTGAGAAACTTGGCTCGCGGACCCACTTTAGGAAATATATCTTTCACAAGATCATCTGAGGCTTGAAAAGCTGTCCATGTCAATCTCCTCTGAAAATGAACGAAAAGAATATGATTATTTCCACAAAGTCCATACATGCCATTATTCCATGGTGTTGGTAATAGACTAATGTAATTGATTTTAACATCACTCACAAATATCCAGAATTGAAGCAATTTACCATTTTGTTGCTGTCCGTTCTCAGTACCATAGTTTATATAAATCAAGCAGTGGAGCATAACTCGTTTACTCACCTTTAAAAAAAAAAAAAAATTGCTAAACACTTTATCCATTCTGGACATGTGCATTATATTTATTATATTTATCAGATATAAGAGGAAACCTAGATGAACGGGGAATTAACTTTTTGGGGGACACGAGGTTTCTAATGTGTCAGCGAGCGGTTAGGTGAAGGCACAGCTGTCTATGTCCCGTATGAACTAGTTATGATGTACTTCCATTCTGATATGGTTTCCACTCAGAAATACAATGAAAATGTTTTCTACATGACAACGCAGGGCAAATCCGATAACATTGTTTTTAAAAAAAAGCAAGGACATGCCCGTTTCTCTAGATAACATTCACACTCAATTCAGATGAATAACAGTTCATTTGGTTTCAGTCATAACCTTAAAACGACAGATATTTCAACGCATTGAGGCAACACTAGGCGGTAAGCATATCCGCAGCACAGTGCGCTTGTTTTCCAGATTGGGATTAATCAAGAACGCCCGAAATGATTTAATAATCGCAACAGCAATACTCGCAGAGCTAGCTTTTGAAGTAGCATTAGCATTTCAAAGTTGGATACCACAACGGAACAGACACAACTACAACTATAACGAAATTAACGCTGTGCTTCACCAAATACATTTTCACCGAAGGACTAGCTTGTCGTCAGCCTGTTACACACTTAGCATTAGCCATTTTAAACAATTAGTAGCTTTTGTAGAAGAGAGTGGAAAAAAATTACACCACAAATATTTAACGTGAGATTACCTCTAAATTTCCCATACTCACTGATTATATATATGCGCTACGAACATGAGCTCTGCTCCTCATACTTAGACTGTCTGTGATGTTGACCTGTTGGTTGCTACTCACCCCCCACCTTCCGCCTCCTGTCTGTTTGATTCCCATAAACCCATACATGTATAAAGTAAAGCTTCAACCTAGCGAAACACTAAACAGGGCCAACTTATATCAAACATGAAATCAATTCAAACACTTGTAAATAGAAACTTCTACAGTAAATGGAGTAATTTGTTTTAATTTGGTGAGATGCATAGTTTCCTATTTTGTGGTCACGTAAATAACCGTAATGTAGTGGCGGTAATTCAGTCAAAAAAGATTTTTTTTTTTTAAACGTACCCTTGAACTTTTCCACATACTTCTCAAACCCCCACTCCTTCAGCTTCTCGGTGACATAATCATCCATACCGAAAGCAAAGATGCAGAAAGTTGGTTGATGAAAACTGCCTCCGTGACTGAAAGGTTGTGATAGAGATGAACCTGGATGCACGGATGTAGACTCTTTCTCAGCTCGTTAACCCTTAGCTCAGTTTGAAATTTTGCGCGGGACATTAACGTTAGTTCAGTTGGAAATTTGCGCAAGAGTTGAATTTTCTAGTACACGGACGTAGCCCTGCTATCTTTGGTATAACCCATAATAATAATAATAATAATGAAAATTATTATTATAATTATTATTTTTATTATTGTCCATCCATCCATCCATCCATTTTCTTCCGCTTATCCGGGGTCGGGTCGCGGGGGCAGCAGCCTAAGCAAAGAGACCCAGACTTCCCTCTCCCCAGCCACTTGTTCCAGCTCCTCGGGAGGAACCCCAAGGCGCTCCCAGGCCAGCCGAGAAACATAGTCCCTCCAGCGTGTCCTGGGCCTTCCCCTGGGCCTCCTCCCGGTGAGACGTGCCTGAAACACCTCACCAGGGAGGCGTCCAGGAGGCATCCTGACCAGATGCCCGAGCCACCTCAACTGACTCCTCTCGATGTGGAGAAGCAGCGGCTCTACTCTGAGCCCCCTCTGGATGACTGAGCTTCTCACCCTATCTCTAAGGGAGAGCCCAGACACTCTGCGGAGGAAACTCATTTCAAACGCTTGTATCCGTGATCTCGTTCTTTCGGTCACAACCCAGAGTTCTCGACCATAGATGAGGGTAGGAAAGTAGATCGACCGGTAAATCGAGAGCTTCGCCTTTTGGCTCAGCTCTCTCTTCACCACGACAGACCGGTAGAGTGCCCGCATAACTGCAGATGCCCCACCAATCCGTCTATCGATCTCCTGCTCCATTTTTCCCTCATTCGTGACCAAGACCCCCAGATACTTAAACTCCTCCACTTGGGGAAGGACCCCATCCCCGACCCGGAGGAGGCACCCCACCCTTTTCCGGCTCAAGACCATGGCCTCGGATTTGGAGGTGCTGATTCTCATCCCAGCCGCTTCACACTCGGCTGCGAACCGCTCCAGCGAAAGCTGTAGATCACGCTCCGATGAAGCCAACAGGACCACGTCATCTGCAAAAAGCAGAGACCCGATCCTGAGGCCACCAAAACGGATCCCCTCAACGCTTTGGCTGCGCCTAGAGATCCTGTCCATAAAAGTTAGGAACAGGATCGGTGACAAAGGGCAACCTTGGCGGAGTCCAACTCTCACTGGAAAGAAGCCCGACTTACTGCCGGCAATGCGAACCAAACTCTGGCACCGGTCGTACAGGGACCTAACAGCCCGTATCAAGGGGCCGGTACCCCATACTCCCGGAGCACCCCCCTCAGGGCCCCCCGAGGGACACGGTCGAACGCCTTCTCCAAGTCCACAAAACACATGTAGACCGGTTGGGCGAACTCCCACGCACCCTCCAGGACCCTGCTGAGGGTGTAGAGCTGGTCCAGTGTTCCACGGCCAGGACGAAAACCGCATTGTTCCTCCTGGATCCGAGGTTCGACTATCTGTCGGACCCTCCTCTCCAGAACCCCTTAATAGACCTTACCAGGGAGGCTCAGAAGTGTGATCCCCCAGTAGTTGGAACACACCCTGTGGTCCCCCTTTTTAAACAGGGGGACCACCACCCCGGTCTGCCAATCCAAGGGAACTGCCCCCGATGTCCACGCAATATTGCAGAGCCGCGTTAACCAACACAGCCCCACAACATCCAGAGCCTTGAGGAACTCCAGTCGAATCTCATCCACCCCCGGAGCCTTGCCACCGAGGAGCTTTTTAACCCCAAACCCTGCTTCCAGATTGGAAGGCGTGCTGGTGGGATTGAGGAGGTCTTCGAAGTATTCCATCCACCGACCCAAAACGTCCCGCGTCGAGGTCAGCAGCACACCATCCCCACTGTAAACAGTGTTGGTGGCAGACCGCTTTCCCCCCCTGAGACGCCGGATGGTGGACCAGAATCGCTTCGAAGCCGTACAGAAGTCGTTTTTCTATGGCCTCTCCAAACTCCTCCCACGCCCGAGTTTTTGCCTCAGCAACCATCCAAGCCGCATCCCGCTTGGCCTGTCGGTACCTATCAGCTGCTTCAGGGGTCCCACAAGCCAAAAAGACCCGGTAGGACTCCTTCTTCAGCCTGACAGCATCCCTTACCGCCGGTGTCCACCAGCGGGTTCGGGGGTTGCTGCCGCGACAGGCACCGACCACCTTGCGGCCACAGCTTTGGTCAGCCGCCTCGGCAATGGAGGCGCGGAACATGGTCCACTCGGACTCGATGTCCCCCGCCTCCCCCGGGATGTGTTCAAAGTTCTGCCGGAGGTGTGAGTTAAAGCTCCTTCTGACAGGAGACTCTGCCAGACGTTCCCAGCAGACCCTCACAACACGTTTGGGCCTTCCAGGTCTGTCCGGCGTCCTCCCCCACCATCGGAGCCTACTCACCACCAGGTAGTGGTCAGTGGACAGCTCAGCCCCTCTCTTCACCCGAGTGTCCAAAACATGCGGCCGCAGATCAGATGAGACGACAACCAAGTCGATCATTGAGCTGCGGCCTAAGGTGTCCTGGTGCCAAGTGCACATATGGACACCTTTATGCTTGAACATGGTGTTTGTTATGGACAATCCATGACGAGCACAGAAGTCCAATAACAAGACACCACTCGGGTTCAGATCGGGGGGGCCATTCCGCCCAACCACACCCCTCCAGGTTTCACTGTCATTGCCCATGTGAGCGTTGAAGTCCCCCAGCAGAACAAGGGAGTCCCCAGGAGGAGCACTCTCCAGCACCCCCTCCAAAGACTCCAAGAAGGGTGGGTAATCTAATCTGCTGTTTGGCGCGTAAGCACAAACAACAGTCAGGACCCGTCCTCCCACCCGAAGGCGGAGGGAGGCTACCCTCTCGTTCACCGGGGTAAACCCCAACGTACAGGCACCGAGAAGGGGGGCAACAAGTATGCCCACCCCAGCTCGGCGCCTCTCAGCGGGGGCAACTCCAGAGTGGAAGAGAGTCCAACCCCTCTCGAGGAGACGGGTTCCAGAGCCAGAGCCGTGCGCCGAGGTGAGTCCGACAGTCGGAACCTCTCAACCTCGCACACCAGCTCCGGCTCCTTCCCCACCAGAGAGGTGACGTTCCAGCTTCTGCAGCCGAGGATCGGACCGCCAAGGTCCCCGCCTTTGGCCGCCGCCCATCCTGCACAGCACCCGACCCCTATGGCCCCTCCCACAGGTGGTGAGCTCATGGGAAGGGGGGCCCATGTTACCTCTTCGGGCTAAGCCCGACCGGGCCCCATGGGTAAAGGCCCGGCCACCAGGCGCTCGCCAACGTGCCCCACCTCCAGGCCTGGCTCCAGAGGGGGGCCCCGGTGACCCGCGTCCGGGCGAGGGAACACTGAGTCCATCTGTCATTTTCATCATAGGGGTCTTTTGGGCTGCACTTTGTCTGATCTGACTTATTTTATTGGCTTTAATATTTTTTGTTAATTCTTGGTCAGTGGACAATATGTTGGCATGTTCTACATATACATATTAATGTTCTAAATAATTAAATATTTTCTTGGTCTGATCTTCTTCACAATCAAATAGTCGGGCTAGTGACGTGTAGTCTCGGTTACCATTTTTGTTGGTTGTTTGTCTAACCAAATAAATTGATTGTCCCAAACCAATTGATTGGTTAGTTTCTGACCAATATATTGGTTAATCCAAACAATATATTGGTTAATGCAACTAATATTGGTTTAACCAACTAGATTGGTAGTTTTTCCAACCAATCCATTTTTAGAGTGTAGGACAATATACGTGTGTCTCTAATTTGTATCTATTTAATAATAAGTGTTGTAGTGATCTCTAACATTTGCATATTTTACACTGTAATGTTAGAGTTTAAATGTTTCAGCTATGCCCGCCACACAGGCAGACGTGGGAGTGTCTTGGACCAGACATTGTTAAAACGTGTAGGACAACGTACTCAAATGCTGCTGACTTGTATCTTTTTAATAGTGGCTATATGCTAGTATGTATTGTCTTATATGTATACTGTGTTTCTTACTGAAGATGTTGGTCCTTAGGTATTTGCTTCTGAAATTTAGTCCAAATAATTCACTTTAAAAGCGGACGTTCTCTATTTAATACATTCTAGAGCTGCAGTGAATAATTATTGTGTCAATAAATCAGTCAGAATGTTAAATGAGTCGTTGATTAGTCAGTGATTTTAATCCTGGCCTGCTTTGTCCAGCAGCTCATTATGTTTTGCTACATTATCACATCTTATGTAGATAATATTTTAATGAATGATAAAATAAGAGATAAATAGCTGTAATTTAAATTATTTATGGGTTCTATGTATTTATATTGATGTAAATCTTTGACCCTCATGTTGTGAGTCTGATATCTGTTACTCAGTCTAGGCCCCGCCACCATTGTATTACAGCCCTGCTTTTATTTTGGTGTGACACCCTAAGATAATCACTGTCCCCCATTTAGCCCTTTTTAAAAACTTCCTTTCTCAGCAGTCTTAATTAAGTATTTTTAAGCTTATATAAACGTTATTTTAGCATTATTACCTATAAACATTTTGAATATGACAATGACGCACATTAATATATACTGTTATCAATTCAAATGCTCAGAGAAGTCTCTAATTCTTTTTGATTTTGTTTTGTTTGTTCTGCTGCTGAAAAATCTCCTCATACCTGTAGTCCGTGAAGCTGTTTGGTCTCAGTGCTTCACCGCAGTGACCACAGATGAACATATTGTGTCCCAGAGGTGGAAGCAAAGCTCCATCTACATGGCAGCACAAGCTACGGCAGCACACATATTAAAATACAAACAAGCATGTTTCAGCAATAAGGAGCTGTAGTGACGCACAGCTCAATGGGGAGACGCAGACGGATGCAACACCTCTTATTCAAGATTTCTTTATGGGAATATATTGGCAAGGTTAGGAGAAGTACGTCGGTTAAAATGTTAGACGATTTTATGTTTTTTGCCGGACAATTTTTAATTATGTCAGTAATGTCTGACACTGCCACTCTGTAATGTCTGATACTGCCACTTGTCAACCACTAACTAACTGCAATTAAGTGATCGGAATCTGATATGCCTACCTTTGTTGACATTCAAATAGTGTGGCCCATCCTGCTTCTCTGTAGGAACGTAAATTCTCTGTCTCACTTTTCCAGATATTTCCATGACTTCTTAGTTGTTTTTTGGCAGGAATGACTTGTCTTCCATCAGGTCCATCCATCTATTTGTTGTTCCCGATCTCAGCGCTAGCCTCGCAAGAACTCCCACTCAGGCTACTCCAGATGGCAGTTCTCGCGAGGCTAGTGACAATTTAGTTTATAGAGGCAGATAATTTTTTTATATTAAAATACGGGAGATTTACGGGATAATACTAATATGGGAGGATGGCGGGAAATAGGGGTAAAATATGGTAGTTTCCCGGCCAAAATGGGAGACTTGACAGCTATGCACATACGTCTTTTCCTCTTTTTGTTGCCAATCCGTTTTTCTAAGCTAATTACTCAATCAGAACCCAGCAGTGCTGTTCATCATGCTGAGACAGATGGTGCAGTGTCATTCCAACAGCTGACTCACAGAAGGAATTCTCATGGAAAAAAACAAGATGAGTCAGAAGATGGACAGAGCGAAGAAGCAGAGGTAAAAAATACGTATGATGTAGAGGACAACAAATGGAGCAGTAGGAAAAAGGCTGTAATGAAAGATGGGAAAGCAGGAGAAAATAAGTGGGCCTTCTTTTTTTGAGAATGCCCCCTGGGTGTGGCTGTATCAAGTCAATCTTCAGGGCTATTTCGTGTCAGGGTTTGAATCCTATCTCCTTGAGAGGTAAGCAGAAGGTTGATAAAAATTGAAGTGGAATTGCAGTTGAATGCACAAGAGGATAGAGGGAACAACAATGGGGTGAGGGTGACGAGGCTGAGCAGTGTGCCCCCCCACCCCCCCTTTCATGATCTCCTTATCCATTCCTCCAATATCTCTGACCTTGGCCGAAAGGTTTCTGCCACTCATACTGTAATATTTTCATTATTTTTAAGAGGAAACTTCATCTTGGATTTTTTATGTTTAACAGGGAAGTTCTATCAGTTATGATAGAACTTAATGTACATAATAAAGATGCTGGGAATCTTATATAGCACAAAACACAAAATTCTATTTAAAACATACATTTTAATGTTTTGGAGTCATATTACTTACAATTTGAAGTTGGACCTTCTATATCTTTAGGAATTTGTACTTAGTCAGACTGCCTTTGCGTGATTTGTTTTCTCCTCAGCATAATAAAGGTAAACAAAAAATTCTACAATGAGGTGGAAACAGGATGCCAGGTCAGGGACACCCAAGATCTTTGACCCAAACCCTTTAAGATTCATGCACATAATTGTTTTTGATTAATACATGATTCCAGCAAAATTTTGTCTTTATTTCATTCACCCCTCTGAAGTGCTCAACATCACTTAATGACTTTCTTTCTGAGTGCTTTAACTTCATATCCTATTTGACGGCGTAATCAACAGCGTAAAATCATACTACGTTCTGCACAAGGCAAGTGGGCCACTACCTCCCTTTCACACAAAGACCTTTAAGCTGGTTCAAACAGCTGTTGTGCAGAGATTACCCATCAGTGGAGCTTGGAAAAGGCTGGTGAGAACCCCAGGTCAAGAGACCAAGTTACATTTACTGAGAGGCGACACAACAAGGCAAGGGCTAAAGTAGGGCTTTCAGAATATTTTTGATGAGGCTGTTTCATGGGGTCTGGATCTGATGACCCAATGGTCCTCTTTTAAATCTCTCACACTTTTTACTGCTCCAAACCCTCTAATTTAAGTAAGGTAAAAGAAAAAAAATTCTGAATAATACACAAAACCATTTGCTTTAGAGTAGGGTAAACCTCAAAGACTCTTGATGGACTAATGTTCTTTTATGTTTAGGAAATGGTATTTTCAGTATTTAGTTCCTATTTAAACCATTCTCTGCATGTAGTTGTCGGTATCATGAATATTTCTGATTGATGTTCTAATTTTAAAAGTTAGCCCTTGATGTTTTTTGGGATTTGCTTCAATAATAATTCAGTTTTAGTTGAACCATAAATATTATGGTCATTCATTTATTTTAAATAAATAAATAAATAAATAAATAAATAAATAAATAAATAAATAAATAAATATATATATATATAAATATATATATATATATATATATATAGTAGCTCTGATTGTTGTTTCTTTATGCTATGGAGTAAGATATAGAGGATAATCGAGAAATTAATTTTGGATAGATTTGAGACTTATATTGTACGAGAATGATAAACTCTAATATATGATATTAGATGTATGTTAACGTTGCCTTAATGAATCTCTACAGTTGTTTGAACAACTGTTTGACACCTACATCTTTTGTCTTTCACAGCTCCCAAACATGGATCAAGTTAATTAATTTGATTTACCACCTTCTCTCTTATATGTGAAACAGTTAAACATTGTGAATGATTCTACAGTGAAATAAAAGAAACTCCACATGTACACTTTTTATGCCAGAAACTGAAATAGCATATGTTTTTTCCCCAAAATTTTAAGTATGTAATCCTATACATCTTTGATGTTGAATTAGTTCTTATAGAGATGGAAATGTGTGTGAAAATATCAGACAGACTCATGTTTTTCTTATTAAGAGGGGCAGATTAAGAGATTTGCCATTCAATGCTTAGGCCAACAACTGTCAAAACAGCAGGCAGGAAAAGCAAGGTATTTTCTTCCCTCAGGAACAGCTCCAACCAAGAATACATAAACACAGATCTGTGTGAGGAGGCATATTTATTAGAGATGAATGTATTTTGGGTTCTGTGTGAAAGTCGGTGTACATGTGGATGTGTTATATAGACCATTAATTGTCACTCGGCGCTTGAAGTTCAACTTTTGTGATTTGTCAGTTTGTGAAGATAACTTGTTTGGCAGGTTTTTATTGGAAGGTTCAGTGTGAGGAACAGCTGCAGCCTTGTCTTTAGATGAACTTTAAACTACTTTGTAGTACAGATGCCTTTAGTTGCCAATGTCACAGGTGTGGCTAGCAGCATCAGCTTTGTTCTGGATATCATCCTCAGTCTTTTACCCACAGCAACCCTTTACTGACCTACCCACCTACCCTGCCTACCATCCCCACACCCCTCTCCACACCACAACAAAACACTCGACAAATCATTTTGATTCGCCTTTCGCAGCCCAGGGAAGAACTTATCGATACAATCCGCCAAATGATGTCAAGGATTTGTCAGCAAAGCTTATGAATGACAAAAACATTCACCCCCTTCCACCCCCCCAACCTAAAAATCCCTCTGTAGCAGGCCAAGGAGATTGAGAGCCAGGACACTATTGATTCACCTTCTTAAAAGGAGATCAAGCTACAAAGGACATAGCAGCACCTTTTGTGTGCTAAAATGTGGCTGAAAGCTTTCAGGAACGTTGAGGGAGGGGATTGAATTTAGTATTGCATCTAATGCTGCTTCCAGCAGATGGGCATTACAGACAACCAAAGAAAAAGAGCCTTGTTTGGCTGGTGAGCTGGCTGCCTGGTTGTTTGACTGGATGGTTGACACCTCTGTCTGCCCTTCCTCCTCTATCCTGGGTTGTTTTTGAAAAAGATCACTGGGATGTTGGGGAAATGAAATCAACTTTGTAGCACTGATAAAACGGGGCATTAGAGGGGTATTGGGCTGACGTGATTTTATAGAGATCTAGCCTAACAGAAGGGTGTGAAGGCTGGCTCAGAGTGGATGTGCTAAATGAGGACTGGCGATAATCTGACAGACAGACAGTACAAAATTGGAAAACAAATAAGTGGAGGAAAGAGAGACATGGAACAAGTGTCAAACGTAGACAGAAGAATAACTCATTTCATTCAAGTGTTCAGAAATACCAGGGATAAAAATACCTTGCCCTTTTGAGTTTGATTTGCAGTATAGTCAAATCAAGCTTATTTGTACAGCACATTTCAGCAACAAGGCAGTTAAAAGTGCTTTACATGATAAAAAACATACAATAAGCCAAACAAAAAAGTATTCCAGACTAGAATTAATCTATGTTCCAAATATTAGTATTCAAAGGCAACTCTAAACTAATGTGTTTTTTAGCCTTGATTTAAAGCAACTCAGTTCTTCAACAAAATAACTGAATGCTGCTTCTCCATGTTTAGTCCTGAGTCCGGGGATGCAACGTAGACTTGAAACAGAGACCTGATTAGTCTGGAAGGTTGATACGACAAAAGTTGATTACTGGAGCTTAATGGTCATATACTGTGAGCTTACAGTTTGCATTTATTAGTTTGATAAAAAAACTCCATTAAATAATGCACATGTAACTTTAAATGTGCTTTATGGCAACTGCAGAACAATAGAGGTTCACATGACTTGCCTCTGTGAAAATGTAGGTGAGTAGAGAACTCAGGTTTAGACAAGATAACAACTTGGAGACAGACAGAAAGGGAGAGAATATAACGTTTTCCTTACAGCAGCGCTGTGAAATTAGGCCTGGGTGATATGGCCTCAAATCAATAACTCAATATATTGAGCAGGTAACCTCGACAACGATAAATGGACGAAAACTACCCCAACACCAAAAAAACAAGAAATCAAGAAATATTTATTCTGGTAAATGTATAGATGACTTTTTAACATAATCTACAGAGAGTTTGTTGTCACCTCTTAGCATTTTGGAGAAATAAATTCCTGAAAGTGACACAAACGCCTATCCTGGATAGGCATCATCAGGTATTTGACTTGATGTTTCTCCAAAAATTTACATTAACATATTTATTCTGGAAATAGTATGGAAAAGTAGTAGGTAGATCAGAAATAAAAAAAAATTACGGTTAATCCTCTCGCTTCTTCTTCATTTGATTGTTTTCGCCTGCAAGGCCGTTCCAATGCTCTATTACCATAATGCACTATGTATGCGTGAAGCTAATCTTTGAAAGAGGGCTAGCGTCAGCTGGCTTGACTCAAGTGTCTGCTCCCTTGTCCACGGTTCTGAGTGGGGAATTCAATATGAGACATGGACAGGTGGTTGTAAAAAGATGTCAAAAACCTCAGATGAAACACAAAGGCGGGCTGAGCGCTCGGTTGTGAGGTGCTACCTACCCTCTAGCTTCGCGTTAGCGAAGCTAGAAACTAGACCCGGAGGTTTCGTCTTCACTTGCTAACCCTGCGCCCCAGCACCTCACCACCTAAAGCACGTCCATTTCTGTCTGTTGTTCGCAGGAGACCTCCCTGTTAAGGACAGGCCTGGTGTTGAATCAATATTTATCTGACTGTGAGATTCCAGTGGCCGAGTATCTCAACTCTGTCACTGGCGTTTTTAGACGACAGCCAGTTCTGTTTGAACTGGAGTCTCGGAGCAGACCAAATAGGCTTTAGGCCTGTGTTAGAAATGCCCCATTTATTATAATACACTTCAGTAAATAAATAAATGTGGAAATGTGGAAATAAATAAATGTGGAAATAAATGAAGAAATTTGGAAATAAAAAAATATGGAAATAAATAATTTAATGACTAAATGTCTAAATAAATAATAAATTAATAAATAAATGTGGAAATAAATAAATAAATGTGGAGATAAATAAATAAATGTGCAAATAAATAAATACATGTGGAAATACAGTGGCTTGCAAAAGTATTCGGCCCCCTTGAACTTTTCCACATTTTGTCACATTACAGCCACATACTGAATCAATTTTATTGGAATTCCACGTGAAAGACCAATGTAAAGTGGTGTACCGTGAGAAGTGGAACGAAAATCATACATGATTCCAAACATTTTTTACAAATAAATAACTGTAAAGTGGGATGTGCGTAATTATTCAGCCCCTGAGTCAATACTTTGTAGAACCACCTTTTGCTGCAATTCCAGCTGCCAGTCTTTTAGGGTATGTCTCTACCAATTTTGCACATCCAGAGACTGAAATTCTTGCCCATTCTTCTTTGCAAAACAGCTCCAGCTCAGTCAGATTAGATGGACAGCGTTTGTAAACAGCAGTTTTCAGATCTTGCCACAGATTCTCGAATGGATTTAGATCTGGATTTTGACTGGGCCATTCTAACACATGGATATGTTTTGTTTTAAAGCATTCCATTGTTGCCCTGGCTTTATGTTTAGGGTCGTTGTCCTGCTGGAAGGTGAACCTCCGCCCCAGTCTCAAGTCTTTTGCAGACTCCGAGAGGTTTTCTTCCAAGATTGTCCTGTATTTGGCTCCATCCATCTTCCCATCAACTCTGACCAGCTTCCCTGTCCCTGCTGAAGAGAAGCACCCCCAGAGCATGATGCTGCCACCACCATATTTGACAGTGGGGATGGTGTGTTCAGAGTGATGTGCAGTGTTAGTTTTCCGCCACACATAGCGTTTGCATTTTGGTCTCATCTGACCAGAGCACCTTCTTCCACATGTTTGCTGTGTCCCCCACATGGCTTGTGGCAAACTGCAAATGGGACTTCTTATGGTTTTCTTTTAACAATAGCTTTCTTCTTGCCACTCTTCCATAAAGGCCAACTTTGTGCAGTGCACGACTAATAGCTGTCCTATGGACAGATTCCCTCACCTGAGCTGTAGATCTCTGCAGCTCGTCCAGAGTCACCATGGGCCTCTTGGCTGCATTTCTGATCAGCGCTCTCCTTGTTCGGCCTGTGAGTTTAGGTCGACGGCCTTGTCTTGGTAGGTTTACAGTTGTGCCAGACTCCTTCCATTTCTGAATGATCGCTTGAACAGTGCTCTGTGGGATGTTCAAGGCTTGGGAAATCTTTTTGTAGCCTAAGCCTGCTTTAAATTTCTCAATAACTTTATCCCTGACATGTCTGGTGTGTTCTTTGGACATCATGGTGTTGTTGCTCCCAACATTCTCTTAGACAAACTCTGAGGCCGTCACAGGGCAGCTGTATTTGTACTGACATTAGATTACACACAGGTGCACTCTATTTAGTCATTAGCACTCATCAGACAATGTCTATGGGCAACTGACTGCACCAAAGGGGGCTGAATAATTACGCACACCCCACTTTTCAGTTATTTATTTGTAAAAAATGTTTGGAATCATGTATGATTTTCGTTCCACTTCTCACGTGTACACCACTTTGAATTGGTCTTTCACGTGGAATTCCAATAGAATTGATTCATGTTTGTGGCTGTAATGTGACAAAATGTGGAAAAGTTCAAGGGGGCCGAATACTTTTGCAAGCCACTGTATTTCTGATTTCCCAAGTCATAGATCAAGTCAATGTTGTCATAATTCTTGACTAACTTCAGTCGAGATGTTGGTTTGTCATTGACTGTGATTACATAGAAACTTGTTCTCTATATTCTATCATCATTTACCTTTAATCCTGCTGTTGTTAAGAATGGGTCATACTAAGTTTTACTGTATGAGGTCAATATGCAACAAGTATTGCAAATTGGATTTTTGTGAAAAATATTCCACCAACGTTTCTGTTTTTTTCTTTCAGGACCATGATTGACGAATGACTGACTGTGAAGCTGTGGTTTGCTGTAATTTTATTTCTGTTCAAATGTATCCACAGGTTTCTTTAAATTCTTTGATTTTCACTATTTGTTGTTTACTGTGAAATATTTGAAACATGTTCTGTACGGAAAGAAATGTCATAAAAGTATTTGTCACATATTAATCAGTCCTAATAAAAAAGAATAAATTGACTTTGTTGTACAGTTGATTTAAATTATAGCTTGCTTGCATATGTTAAATCTTGGAGAATGGGTAGCTTTTATAAATTTCTAATGCAAAAGATTTGGCATGTGTGGTACAAACCATGTTGGAACTGAGAAATTCATAAAATTCTATATCTTTGGTGGGAAAAACTGGGATCAAAGGAGTTAAACAATATATGGGTCTAACATGAGGCCAGTCAAAGTCCCATCTGGGCAAACCCACTTGGGGCCACTGTGGACAAACAGTGGACAACAGTGGACAAAAATAGCTGGGTCCCAGATGGGTAACCCAAGTGGGCCCCAAGTATAAGACCTACTTTTACCCACCTGGGCCCCACACATTTGTTGGGTGGGCCCGATTTGGGGCCCATCCAAGGCCCATCATTAACCCATCTGGGCAAACCCACTTGGGGCCACCATGGAAACTGAGGACAAAATTAGCTGGGCCCCAGTTGGGTTTCCTAAGTGGGCCCCAAATATCAGCCCTGCTCCTCCCCATTTGGGCCCCACATGGGTGTGTTGGCTGGGTTGTGTCGAGGACTCGTCACAAGAGGAGAACCTAATTTTACCAGAGGAAGAGAGGTATGTGCCAACTAGCTAGTCCTAATGCACTTTGCATCCTTTCTCTGTCAGACATTTTATAGAGATGTTTTTTTCTAATTGTGTTCTTAGATGTTAGCCTATACAATTTTTTAAATTTTTTTTGTTCACATCTCTGTGTGTGTGTGTGTGTGTGTGTGTGTGTGTGTGTGTGTGTGTGTGCGTGCATGTTCTTGTATAGCTACCCTATTTAGGACCTTTTCTGGCATATTCGCTAACCTTCTGAAGACCGATGGACCTTATAGGGACCAAAGCCTGGTCCTAATATGGTGGACCCTCTTTTTTAGGGTTAGGGGTTAGGTTTAGAGGTATGGTGTGAATTATGTTTTGGTTAGGGTTAGGAATAAACTGGTAATGGTTAGGGTTTGGGATTGGGTTAGGCATAAATGTAGCTATTAAAATGAATGGAAGTCAATATAAAGTCCTAATATAGGTAGCAATACGGACTTGTGTGTGTGTGTGTATACATACTTTATATGTATACATTCTGTATATGTAGAGATATATATATATTTATAACTTTATGTGTGGACATTTATGTGTAGGCCTATATATGTGTAAATAGATGTGTGTAAAAATGTATTTGTGGGTTTGTATTTGTAGTTTCTAACTATTTTTCTGTCATATTTTTTTTTTGTGAGGATGAGGAGAATCAGTCACCACGGCATTCATCCTTTGCTAACCCAACAGTGCTTCACCATGCCCGAAGGAAGCGGACTGCTGGAGCACCATTCAGAAAGACACAGCTGCCTGAAAGGTATTTTCTTTTATGTGTATATGTATGTATGTATGTATTGTGATTGCATTTCTCAGAAGATGAACTGAACAGACTGTTGGAAGACCACATTTCCCAGCAATCCTAGCAGTGATCCCCAACACACTCCTATTGGTCCGTGACCACCCATGGTGACATCAACGGTGACATCACGGCCAAAGGGGGCTATAAGAGTGGAGTCGCGCCCATTTTCAAATTGTTCTCCAGTCAGAAGTTCTTGGATGAACTACTGCTGAACAGAGGACATCTCACCGGTAAATATTCTCTTTTGTTCTGACCCGCTGGACCGGGGAAGAACTCATTTCAAGGCTTCGATGTGCTCATATGGTTTGTGTATCTCGTGTGAGCTATATCAGAACTGTTCCCAGACAGTTCGTTAGACGTCGATCCTACCGGCCTTCCAGCCTGCATTTGGGCCACACAGTCCTCAAATCCTGTACAGGTTTTTTTTTACTCTTCCTTTTCTTGCTCAACTACGGACACAATTTGCTCTCCTCCTAGTGGACAGGACCTCCTTCAAGGCAAAGTAGGATTGAACCGGTTCATTTATACTAATATTGTGTCTGGGCGGAGATAAATAGAGAAAATAGAGTTTTAACGAGTTAGATCTCGTTCATTGTTGGTTTAAAGTGTTTATAAGGGCTGTACCTGTTTCCTCACTTTTGCGTCGCTGCACGCATAAGTGTAATTGCTGTCTTTGAAACTGTCTGTTTTATCCTGAGCAGATTGCAGATTCTGTCTGTCTGTCTGTCTGTCTGTCAACTCCGTTGGCAGAGTCGGGCTCGGTCCGGCCTGCGTTAGCTGGTCTTAGCTGAAAAGTTTAACTCCATTGTCTTTAGTCTATTGCTAAAGCAGAGGCCTACCACATGCATTTCCCCATGTGCTCCTTTAGCCAAAGCTAGTTTTATGACTTTCTTTGACTCCATGTGCTTATCTCCATCTTGGCACAGAGCTGAGATTTATGACTTTTGTCCCACAGGCTATCTGTGACTTGGGCTCCCTGGAGTGAGGGCCCCCCTCCTTCTCTGACCTGAACCTCAGCTGTCTCACTGATTTCATTTCATGTTAATTGTGTTTAATGTTCACTTATTATTATTGTCTAAGATCTGTAGTAATTTTTGCATGCTATAGAATAGATGGGATTTTCTATTTTCTAAATAAAGTCCCCTTAACTTAAAGAGAAGTTGTCTGGGATTACTTGGAGTGATGCGTACAATTAATGTCCACAGCGTAAGAACTTATTCCTTCACCTATTGTTTAATTATCTCAGCCTTATCAGGCTGGTAAACATAGACTGAGACTGAACAATTTGGCTATATATATATAAATGTTCCTGGAATCCAACAGGATGGTGCCCCTAAACTTGGTAATTTTTACATGAAATTATTATTTTTATTAATAATTGCCCTAAGCAATTATTCATAATAATTCATAACCAAATCCTACCTATCTGCGGCACAACATATGTATGTATGTATGTATGTATGTATGTATGTATGTATGTATGTATGTATGTATGTATGTATGTATGTATGTATGTATGTATGTATGTATGTATGTATGTATGTATGTATGTGTGTATATATACTGTATGTATAATTTTTCTAATAATTTTTCTGTTATCTTGTTTTAGTGAGGATGAAGACTGTATGCTTCCAAGGCCTTCAACTTCTATGCAGCCACCCAAGAAGGCAGAAATTGGGAAATCTAGGGCAAACAGCTGACCAAAGAGGCCTGCTGACACTCCAGTGGGTGGAGATGCGTGGTGCCACAGACATGAGGGTGATAGCACTCCTGAGTCTTTCAGGTTCATGCCCATGAGGCCACCGGGTCCAACATTTGACCAAACGGCAGCATGGTCTCCTCTCTCTCTCTCTTCCATCTCTTCTACAGTTCTTCTGTATTTCGGACAATTATTGACAATAGCAATGTTAATGCTGCAAAAAAGAAAGAGGCTGGCAGAGAGGTATTTTGGACTCCCCTCACTGTAAAATACTTTTATGTTTTCATTGCTATCATTATATACACAGGACTTATAAATGTGCACCACAGGGCTGACTACTAAAGCGGGGAGTGGCCCTACAATTTCCAATTCCCCCGTGACACTATGCCAAGAAACCAGGAATGTGGGGAAAAAAAATACTTTCACCCACTTGTGAGATGTGTCTGCATGCTGACTGGAGGACATGGGAACCGACGTGGGAACCACTCCATTATCTTTTCCCTTACCCAGAGCGTCTGAGTGGTGTCTTACTAACGAGGTCAAGGTTATTCTATCTTACTGAAGACAGACACCTGTCTATGAAGGAGGAGTCTTAGTTTTATTCATTTCTATATAGTAAGATGTTAAGATAGGGGTGCAGGTCAGTTATTGCCATGCTGTACAGGTCCTTCTCAAAAAATTAGCATATTGTGCTAAAGTTCATTCTTTTCCATAATGTAATGATAAAAATTTTACTTTCATATATTTTAGATTCATTGCAAACCAACTGAAATATTTCAGGTCTTTTATTGTTTTAAAACTGATGATTTTGGCATACAGCTCATGAAAACCCAAAATTCCTATGTCAAAAAATTAGCATATTTCATCCGACCAATAAAAGAAAAGTGTTTTTAATACAAAAAAAGTCAACCTTCTAATAATTATGTTCAGTTATGGACTCAATACTTGGTCGGGAATCCTTTTGCAGAAATGACCTGCAGCCTGTGGCACTGCTGAGTTCTTATGGAGGCCCAGGATCGATAGCGGCCTTAAGCTCATCCAGAGTGTTGGGTCTTGCGTCTCTCAACTTCCTCTTCACAATATCCCACAGATTCTCTATGGGGTTCAGGTCAGGAGAGTTGGCAGGCCAATTGAGCACAGTAATAGCATGGTCAGTAAACCATTTACCAGTGGTTTTGGCACTGTGAGCAGGTGCCAGGTCATGCTGAAAAGTTAAATCTTCATCTCCATAAAGCTTTTCAGCAGATGGAAGCATGAAGTGCTCCAAAATCTCCTGATAGCTGGCTGCATTGACCCTGCCCTTGATAAAACGCAGTGGACCAACACCAGCAGCTGACATGGCACCCCAGACATCCACTGACTGTGGGTACTTGACACTGAACTTCAGGCATTTTGGCATATCCTCCTCCCCAGTCTTCCTCCAGACTCTGGCACCTTGATTTCCGAATGACATGCAAAATTTGCTTTCATCCGAAAAAAGTACTTTGGACCACTGAGCAACAGTCCAGTGCTGCTTCTCTGTAGCCCAGGTCAGGGGCTTCTGCCACGGTTTCTGGTTCAAAAGTGGCTTGACCTGGGGAATGCGGCACCTGTAGCCCATTTCCTGCACACGCCTGTGCACGGTGGCTCTGGATGTTTCTACTCCAGACTCAGTCCACTGCTTCTGCAGGTCCCCCAAGGTCTGGAATCGGTCCTTCTCCACAATCTTCCTCAGGGTCCGGTCACCTCTTCTCGTTGTGCAGCGTTTTCTGCCACACTTTTTCCTTCCCACAGACTTCCCACTGAGGTGCCTTGATACAGCACTCTGGGAACAGCCTATTTGTTCAGAAATTTCTTTCTGTGTCTTACCCTCTTGCTTGAGGGTGTCAATGATGGCCTTCTGGGCAGCAGTCAGGTCAGCAGTCTTACCCATGATTGCGGTTTTGAGTAATGAACCAGGCTGGGAGTTTTTAAAAGCCTCAGGAATCTTTTGCAGGTGTTTAGAGTTAATTAGTTGATTCAGATGATTAGGTTAATAGCTCGTTTAGAGAACCTTTTCATGATATGCTAATTTTTTGAGATAGGAATTTTGGGTTTTCATGAGCTGTATGCCAAAATCATCAGTTTTAAAACAATAAAAGACCTGAAATATTTCAGTTGGTGTGCAATGAATCTAAAATATATGAAAGTTTAAAAGAATGAACTTTATCACAATATGCTACATTTTTGAGAAGGACCTGTACATTTGGCAATCTGAGAATATTTTGATAATTGTTGGACAAATGATCTATTTTGAGTGAATATTTTAGATCTGGCTCTGCAGCAAATCCCCTCCCCTCCTCTCCCTCTCATCTGTGAAACCAGCTACTCTGCAGCATGATCCTGAGCTGTGACTGGCTAGAAACTCTTTCAGGTTTAATAAAACTGTCATTTAGACATTTTATGTGTTTCAGGTTTTTTCTGCTTGTTTAAGTTTTATATTCTTTTATATTCCTGTAGTCATACAGGAAGAAGCTAAAGAACAAACTACAGAGGAACAATATCAGATATAAGCAATATCAAAGATGTCTGGTCAGGAATGAAAAAGATCTAAGGCTTTAACCACAGGAATGATTGGATAGATGGAAGTCTGGACAGAGCCAATGAACTGAAAGCAATCTTCAATAGGTTCAGTTCTGGAACTGGCATGGCATCCTCCTCTCCTATCCCCAGCCAAACAGACATCCCACCCTCCTCTGACCCACAGCTTTCCTGTCACTCTTCGGATGTTTTATCCTTCACCTCAGTCATGGACTCTTCTGATTCCACAATTTTGACTTCAACCAAGTCAGGAAATGCTGCTACCCCCTTTGCCTACCCCTCCCACTTGTCTGTCTCCAAAAGTCAGGGGCAGCTGGAGAAACTGAACCGAACAAGGCTGCAGGTCCAGATGGTGTCAGCCCCAAAGTCCTGAAGGCCTGTGCAGATCAGCTCTGTGGGATTCTGCAGCACCTCTTCAACCTTAGCCTAACTCAGGAGAAGGTTCCAGTGTTGTGGAAGACACCATGCCTTGTTCCAGTACCAAAGAGAATTCACCCATCAGTCATCAATGACTATAGACCTGTTGCACTGACATCCCACATCGTGAAGGTCCTGGAGAGACTCCTGTTGGCACCCCTGAGTAAGCAAACAAGAACGTATCAGGACCCGCTGCAGTTTGCTTATCGCTGTGGAGTTGGAGTTGAAGATGCCATCATCCACCTGCTTCAACCAACCCACTGTCACATCTGGACATAGCTGCCAGCACTGTGGGGATCATGTTCTTTGATTTCTCCAGTGCATTTAACAATTCAGCCTGATTTGTTTTGTCAGAAACTCCTGAAGACACAGGTAGAGCCCTCAACAATAGCCTGGATCAATGACTACCTTACCAACAGACCACAATTTGTGAGACTGAAGAATTGTGTGTCAAACCAGTTGGTCAGCAGCACGGGAGCACCACAGGGGACCGTACTCACACCATTCCTTTTCACTCTGTACACCTCAGACTTCCAGTACAAATCAGAGACCTGTAATCAGAAATACTCAGATGACTCTGCAATTGTCGGGTGTATCAGAGATGGACAAGAAGCTGATTTCAGAGAGCTGGTGGAACGCTTTGTGACATGGTGTGGAAACAATTGTCTTACCTTGAATGTGAACAAAAAAAAGGAGGTGATTGTAGATTTCAGAAGAAACAGGGATAAGTCAAACACAGTTTCCATCATGGGAGAAGAAGTGGAGGTGGTTGAGGAGTATAAATACCTCGGAGTTCACCTTGATGACAGACTGGATTGGAGGCGCAACAGTGAAACCGTCTTCAAGAACGGACGAAGCAGAATGTACTACTTGAGGAAGCTTAGGTCCTTCAAGGTTTGCAGCAAGATGCTGCAAATCCTCTACAAGTCTGTTGTGGAGAGTGTAATCTCTTCAGCCCTCATCTGTTGGGGTAGCAGCATTAGAGCCAGCGACTTAAAAAGGCTCAACAACCTGATAAAGAAGACTGATTCTGTTCTTGGCACTACTGTGGAACCACTGGAGATGATAATGCAAAGAAGAGTTCTTCATAAAATCGAAAAATTATGGACAACCCTGAGCATCCTCTTCATGCGACTGTCAACAACAGAGTGTCTTCAGTCGGAGGCTTCTTCAGTTTCGCTGCAATACAGACCGCTACAGGAAACCCTTCCTGCCCACAGCCATCATTATCTACAACAACGCCTTAAAGAATTAACTATATGAGCTACAACAACACTTAATTTCCCTCTGGGATCAATAAAATTGTTTTGAATTTTTAATATAATTGAATCAGCGTCTCTTCCATCCACCCAGCGAGACCTTTGCAAATACCCCCTACAGGGAGTCTCCAACCCCAGAAGAGCTAATGCAGGTGGGACACCTCTTCCAGGAGGAAAAGCAATGGTGCCATCTTAAGGGGCTTTCTGCTTACAGCGGGGCAAGGGACATCGACGTCTGAACTGTCCTATTTTACCGGGAAACAACCAAGCTGGGTGATTCTGGAGGGAACATCACCTGGTCCCAACCGATCAACACAGTTTACCATCACAGTGTATCTCAGCCATTCTGGTCAATCTGACTATTCCACGCCAGTTCTACTGGATTCTGGGGCAGCCGATAACTTCATCTCCTTCAATCTGGTCTCCAAACTCAATATTCCGCTAGTGGAGTTGAAACATCCTGTTCCAGTTACCTCTGTAGATGGTCGTCTGCTGCTGCTTTCACCCATGTGAAACCGTACTGCCGACATCAGGATGAGGATCGGTGAACACCTTGAGACCATTCGTTTATTGGTAATGCATTACTCCACTTACACTTGGACTCTCCTGGTTCCAGCAGCATGATCCACATATTTCCTGGACCATTCCTCAGATCCTGCAATGGGGAACCATCTGTTTCACCAGTTGTCTGCTCCCTGAAACAAGGAACCCCTCAGAGGGTTCTCGCCCTCTGCCGCCTGTTGAGTCCATCCCTCCACCATACAGAGACTTGGCAGAAGTGTTCTTTAAACATCAAGTTGCCTCTCTTCCTCCTCATCGTAGCTACGATATGGCCATTAATCTCCTGAGAATAGCAGCTGGAGATCTATATCAAAGAAGCTCTGGATCAAGGATTTATCCGACCTTCTTCTTCCCCCACCGCCGCTGGATTTTTCTTCGTGAAAAAGAAGGATGCCACCCTCACACAGTGCATCGACTACCGGGGTCTCAACCAGGTCACCATCAAGGACCGGCATCCACTCCCTCTCAACGTTTTTTCAATGACGTGCTACATGACATGCTCGGACGTTGGACGTGTGTCTACCTAGAGGATGTTCTGATCTACTCTAAGTCTGAGATTGATCACGCCCGACATGTCTTTGCCGTTCTTCAGAGACTGCTTCAACATGGTGTATTCTGTAAGTTGGAGAACTGTGTTTATCATCAACCTTTCACCCCCTTCCTCGGGTACGTCATATCCAGTCAAGGCATCGCCATGGACCCCCAGAAAGTATCCGCTGTGGCTCATTGGCCTCTTCCTACCACCTTGAAACACCTCCAGTCTTTCCTCGGATTTGCTCATTTCCACCAACGCTTCATCTGGGACTTTAGCAAGGTTGTGGCACCTCCCACCAATCTCACCCGACCTGCAGAACGTCCTCGTCCATTCTCACTTCCTCCAAAATCTGTTGAGGCCTTCCAAAATCTCATTCAGAGATTTTCTACTGCATCCATCTTGGACTAAATAAAGCGCTATACAAGTTGTCTTCTGGCTAAAATTGTGTAGAATCCCCACTTGAAAGGGATGGAAGGATCTATGCAGCATAAAACAACTGGGATTTACTCAAGGACCACACAGTTTTCTCCTTTTGTCTTCAATTTATTTTGCAGTTTTTTAGACGGTCTTTAGGATACTTTGTCTCGAGGTTGGTCTCAAGGGAGGTAAAAGCCTTGAAAATAACTCAAACAAAGAATGTAAATACAAAATATACACAACAGTCTTAGCATAATAAATGTGATCATATTTTAATAAATACTAAATACAAATCACTCTTACTCAGTTAAACAAATAAATCATGTATTTCAAATCACAAAAATACTTAACTGAGATCCAATGAAACAGTGCATTTTACATTCAAGGTGAAATAAATGTGTTTTTTTATTCAACTACCTAAATATTTAAATATTTAAATAGTTTACACAAATCTGAATAAATGTTATTACTTCTCTAATTTATGAAATGCAAATAACTTAAACTTGGTATTTATTAGCTTATTCCTTAATTAATTTATCAATGCTTTATTTTAATCTTCCACTTCCTCAAACCATTTAAAATCCTACAAAAGCAGAAATTATGACAAAGAACATCATATGCTACTAACATTAAGCTTAGAAACAATCCTTCAAAGCTATGGGTGTCAAACAAATATGGCCAAGCCACATCACCATGCTTTTGGGCCAGTGGCTAACCTAAAGTCAACCAGGAAACAAACAACTCCAGCAACAAAGTCTCTCAAATTTCTTTCTTACCGGCTGCCCTCCTGCTGCTTCCTTTGAGACCCTTCCAGCTCCACACAGGCTTATCACATAAGCAGAACAATACTCCACATTGAAAACATGTTTACCTGTGATTCACCTGGACTACTAAACTGGGCGTTGGTTGGTGCATCGCTTTTTATTGTTCTGGTTAACAACACCCCCAAGAACCTAGTTTCACCATACTTGCTTCTAACTTATTTCCATTTTAGCAAATCTAAACTTTTTTCCATTTACTTTTCTTTTTATTTCAGTTATTAAGTTAATACATAATTCTTTTCTTTGATATATATTTTTTTCTTTTTTCTTCAAACAAGATACAAGTACAGGCCATTTAACGTTTACCATCAACTCCAACCACTTCCACCTCTGGTCATATGCAATCTTCTTCTTCATTGGCCAATACATCATATTTAAGAAACCGTCACTTACCTTCTCCTTTTTCTGACATCTGGTCTGCCAGCCCAGAACTCCATCTTCATGCGTCGCCATGTCAGTCTGCCTTCCACTCTGTCTGCCTCCCTTCCAGATCTCTGCCAGCCTTGCCAGTCTCCTCAGCCTCTGTCTTCTCCTGAATCCAGTTCCTGCATTTGAGTGCATAAACTTCAATAAACAAACTGAAACTACTCTGTTGCCTATGTAGTTCCTGACAGAGAGTTTTTCCTCTCCACTGTCACTACATGCTTACTCAGTATGAGGGATTGTTGTGGTTAGAGTCTGCATGAATGCAAAAGCTCAAGTCAATGACTCGATGCAATCTGCTCAGATTCTTTAAGAGCTCTACAATAAATTAGGATGAATAGGTTGATATGTTGGATAAAATGTTCACTTTCAGCCAGCATATTATAGCCTTGTCTGAGGAATGTGAAACCTAAATTTGTAGCATTGAGGTTTAGGTCCTGATCTTGGTTGAATCGATTTAACTAACAGTATTTCATTTGATTATTCAAATGTTTGGACAAAAGAAAAAATGAATGACCTAGGTGAAACATTTTACTGTCAAAATGCATATGTAGTTCAAGTTAAAAACACATGTGTACAATAGTTTCATGATTATTGCTAAAATGTGCTGACCCAGGATCCATGAAAGGAGACATTTACATTCCAAATGTGAACAAACACTCAAAAGACTGTCCATCTGAGTGCATCAGCCAGATAAATAGTGCTCCAAAGTTAGAGCTGAACCTACAATTCTACTTCCATCTTAACGCAACAAAAGTGGAAGAAATGTTGTGCTCACAGCCTTGAGAACAACAAAGCAACTCTGTTTCCTTTTTTTATTTGTTGTTAAAAATATGTTTGGACAATTTTTTGAAGAATGTTATTGTTGGAATGTGTATAGTTAACACTTCATAGTTTTTGATGCTTTGGACTCCACAAACAAAAATTCCTTTCACCTTCTTTGTTCTGAGGTGAAGGAAGCTGAAAAAATTGATATTTCAAAACATGAAAAATTAAGAATTTGAGACTCTTCATCAAAAGTGTGATTGTTTATGTCCATGCAGCTCTAAGGTATTCAAACTACCTATAACTAAACTATAGACATCCCAGGAAGCTTTGGTTTGCTTTGCTTTTTTACTTTGTTCAGTTTCAGGCTTCCTGATGCACCGTCTGTTTGCCCTGTTTTCCCTGGCAGCAGCCGTGCTTGCAGGACTGTTTTTTAATCAGCAGTATGTTTGTACAAGATGTGACCTCAAGGGATGGGAGTCTTTGTGTGATTCTTTGGAAGGGGTTATAGGGTTTTTTTTCACTACACTGCCTACAGCGCTAAACTGGTTTTAGAGCTTGCTTAGCACCAGTTTTGTTTCCACTACCTGAACTACTTGCTCTGTCACTGAAAAACTGGTTCTATATTGGCACCCACCCAGTTTTAACTGGGCTAAAGGAAAAACACCTTTGAACCGAAGCTGACGAAGCAACTTCCAATGGTTATGAGATCACTGTTAGAACTTCAGTTAGCTTTACCTTTCGGTTGTCTAATTTAAGACTAAAATATTCCAACTTTACCATAGATAAAAGTTCAGAGTAGTACTGCACTAACATAAGCTCTGTTTTTCATTTTTTTGGTGACTTGTTTTATGTCATCCCTAACTGATTTAAACCTGGATCAATGCCACTCCACAGAGCTGCAGTATAACCCCCTGGTTGTAGCTGTAAACATCCTTTCCACAAGGTTTCATAAACACAGCGTTAGCAATTTAACATTACATTGATAAATACGGCTCATGCAGTGTATGTGCTAGTAGGCAATGTGGCTATTCTGTTCTCACACATGCTTCCATCCATTGCTTGACAGATAGCGAACAGAAGACTCAGTAGGCTGCATTGCTGAGGTTTACTGAGGCTTGTATTTTGATTTTATAAAACAAACACAAGAAACAATACATTATTCTTTTCAATTAACTGCTTAATGTAACACAAATATTGTCTCTCATAAACTAACAAACAGGAACTAGGAGGTTTGGCATTAATGATGGCCATGACTTCTGCCATTTGTGTTGTCAATACCTCTTCTGTGAGTTGGCATGGCCTATTCTTCAACAGTAGTGCATCTATCACACAGTGAGTCACACCTATCATTCTTTCCCAGGCACCACCTACTGATTTGAAGCTCCGTGCAAGCTCCAATGAAATTTGTCACTCTTCACCTCAGGTATTTAACTGGTCCCTGTTTCAAATAGAATTGTCTCAGTGCATTCATGAAACTTTGGTTATCATGGACTCGATGACCTCCAAGAGGACAGCACAAGTACTGAGACAAGTGGACATGACTGCCCATATTTTGCTCTCCACTACATCTCCTCTAGGCCAGCATAAACCACATGCCATGGAGCAAAGACATTAAGTCCTACAAAGGTGAAAGGTGGATATGTGGCCAATCTATCTGTTGGTTGGTCAAACCTCTTCACACTTGCCCCTCAACCTGTCATAGATGACACACTTAAAAATAATGCTGGACATGAGTCTCCTTCCTCCTACAATCCGAACACCAGGGTTACTTAGACATCCCTCAGTGAAGTAACAACTTTGATGAGCCCCCGTTTCATGATAGTGTTGGAATTGAAGCGTGTTAATGTAGTGTTTAGCAGACAAAATTATTGGGGCTTGCATGTAGGCTACAGCGGCAATCGCCACTGCTGTGATATCAAAGAAAGCACAACATTCAATGCTATCACAAGGTGACAAGGTGAGCGGAACATATCGTCATTTCCTAACTCCAGATCTTTTAGATCACTTGCCCATTCTTCTGATGGAAATACCCTCATGACCTGCTCACTGCTTGATGACAACTTGTGAAGTCTCAAATTGGACACTCAAAGTAGCTCTTTGGTCCACTTGAGGAGATCAATTTCTTTTTCCTCAGAAGACACTGACATAAGTCCATCATCCACATAAATGTCTCTGAGGATGAACTGTTCTGCATCCAAGCCACGTTGTATTCCCCCTAGTTCTGAAGCCTCCCTCAGTGCGTCTGTTACAATTGCTGGTGATGGACTATTTCCAAACACATGCATAGTCATCTGATAGTCCACAATCTCCTTTGTAGGGTCATTGTCCTTGTACCATAGAAATCAGAGGAAGTTGCAATGCTTTTCTCTTACCTTGAAGCAATAGAGCCGGGGTGGCTAAAGTGGGGCCCATGGCCCAAAGTTGGCCCGCCATACCATCTAATTGAACCTGCCAAGGAATATTTGGAAAATTATAGTATAATATAATTTGTCCCAAAAGTTATTGAAGCAAGACTCCTTATATATTTGTCAGTGCTTTTACTTTTTCTTGTACATTGGCTCAGTGAGTATATATTGGGTTGCATACAGTCCTCACTCATAGTACTTAAATTACATTTGAAATATCACAAATTAAAATTAAAATACAAGCAACTGCAAAGGTAATGTAGAGTATATTTGTGCATATATGTACATTTCTACACTATAAGATCATAAATAGTCATATTTAAACAATTTACGAAAAGTCCAATGAGCATTTGCTGCCACGAGACTGAATCAAACCTCTGGGTTTGAATCGGGTCACCACCTGGCTGGTAGCTTAAGCAGCTATCAACATGGGGTCATATCGTCAGTGGCACACAGACAAAATACATTAAAAAAAATGCTTGAAAGGTTGATAAACGTCAAAGAACAGCTTCATGTTTCTCACTAGTGGTTCCAATATATTGTTGTTGTTGTGTTGCTGTTGGACAAGCACTCTGACATTTTGCACTACATGTGATTACAATCAAATACTCAATTTTAGACATGTCTTCTATATATGACTAGTCATATTTTGTTTGATATAAGGAAGTTTATATAACTGTATGATAAATAAATGTACTTTACTATAAGTGTTTGTATTACATGTAAAATATAACATTTGTTCTGCAGTCCTCCGATAGATTTTCATTTTTCCCCTCTAAGGGAAAATGTTTGGGAACGCCTACAATAGAGCATTTGTCCTATGTCAGCAGTGATGGCTACTAGCTCCATTCTGAACCTTATTATTACCTTATTGTTCAGATTAGGTCTAGTGAGGAGGAAAATGTTTAATGATATTTCCTTGTGCTGTGCACTAGAGTCAAAAACCAGTCTGATTGTTCCTGGTGTTTGAGGGTGATATACTCCAGATAAGGGCAGATACAAGCATTCCTGTCTTTGTTGCAATTGTGGAGCTGGTCCCGCTTCTACCCTGTCAATTAGCTTCTGCGTGAAGTCAAAGAAATTGTCCTCCTCATTGTTTTTTTAAACATATTTTCAAACAAATCATCTGAACTCAAACTAGGAAATATCTCCATGGTGATAAGTTTATTTGGCAAATGATTCTCAGCAGTAGCAGGTCTTGATATGGGTGACTTGGGCGGTTGCCCTGGGTGCTATCACAAGGGGAGCGCCAAAATGGGTATTAAAAGACTAATAAGTTGGCAAAATAAATCACGCTAGTAACTGTTTCCAAATAAAGAACATTTCATGTATAATATTGTCAATTCAAGCTCATAACGTTGAAATTATTATTTTTTTTCTTGGGTTGTGCAAATCTGCTCACACTCTAAAGTCTAGGTGAACATTGCCAGCAGTGGCTGTTGCAAGGGGTGCGCACAGGGGTAGGGGGGCGGATTTGTATGTAATAGTTCTATTTTCTTCTATTTATATGTAAGTGTTACATCCCAGGCTCAAGTGAGCTGTAACCAAAAAAATAAACGAAGGGGAAAACACTAGGACAGTGAACGAAGGATTGTACCCAAAAACATCATGGGATTCATTTACAGGAGCTAAACCGTTAAGCAACAATGGTGTATTTCTGACTATAGTTCTAAGGAAAATGGGTAGGGTGGGAGGGATCAGCCAAGTGAGTGCCACCCTCTGCCACCAGTCCATGGCCTTTTTAATGGCTCCGGCGGATCAGCCCAACACAGCTGGAACCAATCAGCTGATCCCCATCAGCTAACAGCAATCAGCTGGTAGGGAGACCTCCTGAAAAGAAAAAACAAACAGAACTTGTGTGCTAATTCATCATTTTCAATCAACAACTTCAGGAAAAGGATAAACCTTTCCCCAGCTATGTCATTTCCGAAGATGAAATCCACTCCTTCAATGGGAAAACTTGAGCGCACAGCAAGAGGAAAGAAACTTGAGACTAACTCTATTTTCACATAAATTCGATGAAGAGGTGCAAGCACAAGATTCATCCCAATACCTCTCACGATCATACTTGCTCCACAGTCTAACTGTGCATCCAACAGCAGTACACCAGAGAGGATAAAGGATTGTGAACCACCTGTGTCAAGTAATACTGGGACCGGACACTGATCCTCAGTCCTACCTGTCATGGACACAAAACCCTCTGAGAGAAAACGTTTAAAACAAGCTTCTGCCTTTTCATCGGATATCTTAATGTTTTGTTTCACAGCTCTGTGTCATGGTTTCTCAGGGAGACTCTGGTGCCAACACAACCCATGCTCAGACAGGAAAACAGTTTATTCTTTAAAGATGAGTTTACTCTCTTTTGCAGGTGCGCTGCTTCAGGGAGGGCAGCGAAGGGTATCAGCAGGGAGCGGCAACACTGGAAAAAGGTGAGTTTTGAATTTCAGGTTTCTTTTCAATGTGTTTTCCCAGGAGGAAAGGAATGGTGAACTTACATGGATCCGAGGGAAGGTGAGTTTGGAGAGGTAAGTGAGTCTATGCAGATGCGGTTGGCAGACTGAGAGAATGATGAGTCTTTCGATCCTTTCTTTCCTTGCTTCGCTGCAATCGGCTGCTTCGCTACTTTGCTCTCCCTTCTGCTTGCATTTTTCTGCAATCTTTTGCTTATTTTTATTTTTTCCCCCTTATGATCCGACCTGCAGGACTTTTGAATACATATACATTTATGGGAAAAACCTTTTTTAGTCGAAACGGCAATATTTCATAGATCTTTTATCTTCAGCGCTCTGTGTGCGTGGCCTACACACAGCTGAAGCCTGATCTACAGCATCTAAGTACTTAGCATTCAGCTAAAGCTAAATATAGCTCGTAAGGGTGCTAACGCTAAGCTACAGCAACAAGATGCCTTCCGTCTTCACAATGGACTACCAGGACCTTCTTCAAAAGATAACAGCACTGGAGAGGAAAGTTCAACGGATAGAAATTAATGTGGAGGTAAATGGATTGTGTGGAAATGAAACAACCTTATCATTCTTTCAAAACTGTGGAAATGAGCAAGCTAACACACGGCTAAGAGGCAGAGATAACACGAGCAAGAAAGAGGGAGCCTTCTGCTCATTACATTAAATCACAGAGTGATAATCCTCCCTGGAACTGTCTTGGTGCTAAGCCAAAAACTAAATCATGTCTCTGGGAAACAGGAGGACGTAGTGCAGGCTGGACACAGCGAGCAGAAATCTGTGATGAGACCGACTGGCCTGCACTCCCTACAAGAGAGAGGGCTTATTCTACTCCTGTACATGAGAGGACACGGGACAGAACAGCTGCAAATGGGAAAGTTAGCCACAAACTTTCAAAACAACCGAATGTGAAGCTGCAGAACAGATTTGCTCCACTGTTGGAGAACCCTGGATCTTTATCTGACGACCAGCCACCCCAAGGCAGTGAGATGAGGACTGATAACCTGTCAGAGAGTGAGAGGCCACAGAGAAAGCAAAAGACTGGGCCTGAAACTCTGATTGTAGGTGATTCCTCTGTAAGGGACGTTCAGTGGATGTGTGGAAAGAACACCAAAGTCCTCTGCTTTCCAAAGGATATGGTCAGTGACATGCAGAAGAGGATTCTAAAAACTGTGACTAAATATCCAACAGTGAAAAACATCGTTCTCCACACAGGGTCGAATGATGTGTCCAAGCAACAATCGGAGGTTCTGAAACGGGACTTCGCTGGATTATTGAACACCGTGAGCTCGTTGGATGCAGCAATATTCATCAGTGGACCTTTACCACCCATCAGAGGAGGAGAAGAAAGATTTAGCCATCTTTTGGCAATAATAAGTGGATTTTATCTGCATGTGCTGACAACAAACTGCAATTTATTAACAACTTTCAGATTTTTTGGGAGCGTAGACATCTTTTTAAGGCAAATGGATTTAGTTTGAACAGGTCAGGTGTAAGACTGTTTACCTCCAATATTTTCTACTTCCTGTGTCATCCCTCTGTGCTTGGACCCAAAAAGGAGATACACAAAGACTTATCTCAAAAGGAAGACCAAACAAAGCTGAGTGCGGAGGGGGAGGAACTTCTTCTGCCCTCACTCATGGGAAGCTTTGAACAGAAGCAGGAAGAAGGATCTTTATTTGCCCCAAAAGCCCTCAACAGCCCTAAAGAACAGGACAGCGGACCTCCATCGCCCCCGCAAACCCCTGACAGCCCACCGTCTTCCCTACCGCCCCACTCCCCCCATCTGAAATTTACTGAGCAAATGATGGAGCGGGTCAACATTGGGCTCAGATCTACCCCCCAGACATATCCGTTTTCTTTACCCATAAACCCCACACCAGGATGATCAAAGGTAGGCCAACAAGCCCGGCCCCCTCCTACCCCACCACGTAAGCATGTACAATCTCCACAGTCTGATGTATGATGTGTTAAGGGTCCAAGCTGCGTGGATATCAGCAGTCAGAACTTTTCCCAGGACAAGCTGGGACCCTCTTCATTAGAAGGTTCGATCATTTCTGTACTTATAAGTAACAGAAGGAATGTAGTTATGTCAAAAAACAGACCACTGCATTCTAAAAGGTTTTTAAGTAATGTAAACTTACGCTGTACACAGCCCGCCCCAAAACACAAGGGGCACAATAATACTCTTAAACCTGTTAAGATGGCCTTATTAAATGTCGGGTCTATAGTAGGGAAGACATTTTTAATGAATGATCTTTTCACTGTGCATGGCCTTGATTTTATGTTTTTAACTGAGACTTGCTTAGATCAGAATAGCAGTGTTTCTCTTATCGAATCAACCCCTCCCAACTTTAGTTTTGTCAACCAGGCCAGACAGAACAGGAGAAGTGGAGGAGTTGCTGTTTTATTTAATGAATCATTCCAGTGTAAGCAGTTATCTCTTGGAAGTTTTCCTTATTTTGAATATGTTGCTGTACAGCTGAAGGCCTCATCTAGAGCCATGTTTGTTAACATTTATCGGCCTCCAAATTACTGTGCTGACTTTATTGATGATTTTAGTGAACTGCTGTCTATAATCTGTGTTGATTTTGACTGTATAATTATTGTTGGTGATTTTAACATCCATGTTGACAATCCCCAGAACAAAGGGTCTAAAGACCTGAGTAACACTCTGGACAACTTTGGGCTGACTCAGCATATAACAGAGCCCACACATAATAAGGGTCATGTTTTGGACTTACTGATCTCGAAGGGTCTGGGCATTTCCAAGATTAATGTGCGTGATGTGGGCTTGTCTGACCATTGTTGTGTTTTCTTTGAGAGTATAATTTCGGTTCACATAAATGTTTTAACGGAGGTTATCACAAAACGATGTATAACTGAAAACACTAGTGACATCTTTAACCAGGTCTTCTCTCTAACACCTGCCCTGTCAGGGGGTTCAGTCAATGAACTTGTCAACAGCTTTAATGCTAAAATGTTAAATGTTATGGATACTATTGCTCCCACAAAGGTGAAGGTTATCTCTGGAAGGAAAAAGTCTCCATGGAGAAATTCCACACTGGTGAGAAATGAAAAAAAGGGAGTGTCGGAAAGCCGAGCGCAAATGGAGAAAAACAAAACTTCAGGTTCATTATGACATCTATAAAGAGAAACTTCACTCTTATAACTTACAACTGAGGAATACAAGGAAGTCATATTTTTCCGACATCATCACCAGAAATAGTCATAGTGCTCGCACATTATTTGCTGTTGTCGACAGGCCAACAAACTCTCCTGTGTCAGTAGCACCTGAACTCTATTCCACCAAGACCTGCAATGACTTTGCCAAATTCTTCACAGACAAAATCCAAAATATTAGACAAGCGGTTGGTTCATTAACAGCAGGTTCAGGTTATGTACAGTGTCCACGGAAAATCCGTTTAAACACCATGAAACAGTTTTATCTCATAAACAGCAAAGATCTGGAGGACATCTTACGTCAACTGAAATCCTCCTCTTGCTGCTTAGACATCCTGCCCACATGCTTTTTCAAAAAGGTCTCAAAGATCTTGGAGTCAGATCTGTTACAGATTGTGAACTCATCTTTAATGTCGGGTGTTTTCCCAGAGCCTCTGAAAACAGCTGTAATTAAACCCCTACTGAAAAGAGACAATCTGGACAAGACACAAATGAACAACTACAGCCCCATCTCCAATCTTCCATTTTTAAGTAAGATCATTGAAAAGGCTGTTTTTCATCAGCTAAATTACTTCTTAAGACAAAGCAACTGCTACGACATCTTTCAGTCAGGTTTTAGACAGCACAACAGCACTGAGACGGCTCTGACCAAAGTCATCAATGACATCCGTTTGAATACTGACGAAAATGTCAGTGTTAGTTTTACTGGATCTCAGTGCTGCATTTGATACAGTTGACCACATTATTTTACTCAAACGACTGGTTCAAAACGTACTTAGAGAACAGGAAGTACTTTGTGTCAATAAGTAACTTTACATCTGAGCAGACGGGAATTACATGTGGGGTTCCACAGGGTTCCATCCTGGGACCTCTTCTGTTTAACATCTATATACTCCCACTGGCACAGGTAATAAATAACAACAATAAAAGTTACCATAGCTACGCAGATGACACACAGATATATATTAGAATGTCACCAGAAGACCAGGCTCTTGGCAAATGCTTTGAGGAAATTAATGACTGGATGTGCCCCAGTTTTCTGCAGTTGAACAAAAACAAAACAGAGGTAATTGTCTTTGGAGCTAAAGAGAAAAGATTGAAGGTCACCACAGGGCTTCAGTCCATACACCTAAAAACCACCAACCACGTCAGAAATCTGGGTATAGTGATGGACTCAGACCTAAACTTTGAAAAACACATTAAGGCAATCACAAAATCAGCCTACTATCACCTTCAGAATATCTCAAGGATATAAGATCTGATGTCTCAGCAGGACCTGGAAAAACTAGTCCATGCATTCATCTTTAGTCGGCTTGATTATTGTAACAGCGTCTTTACAGGTCTACCTAAAAAATCAATTAGGAAACTGCAGCTCATTCAGAACTCTGCTGCTTGAGTTCTCACTAAAACCAAAAAAGTGGACCACATCAGTCCAGCTCTGAGGTCTTTACACTGGCTGCCTGTCTGTCAGAGGATAGACTTCAAAGTTCTGCTGCTGGTCAAATAAAGCTCAGAATGGTTTAGGACCAAAATACATTGGTGATCTCCTGACCCAGTATGAACCTACTCAACCCCTCAGGTCATCTGGATCCGCTCTTTTATCAGTTCCCAGAGTCAGAACCAGACATGGAGAAGCTGCGTTCAGCTTCTATGCTCCACATGTCTGGAACAAACTCCCAGAAAGCCTCAGATTAGCTAAAACACTCCAGGTTAAAGACCCACCTCTTCTCAGCTGCTTTTGATTAGGTTTTTATTCTAAGTTTTAAATCTGCACGGCTTCTATTAAGACTTTTTTTTTCTCATTTTAATTCATGGTTTTTATTCCTGTACTTTTGCTTTTTCTGCACCCTGCTGTAATGCTTTTGATGTTTTATGTAAAGCACTTTGAATTGTCTTGTAACATGAATTGTGCTATAAAAAAAAAATTGCCTTGCCAAACTTGCCTTTTGCCAGGTAGGCTCGAGGGTGGACGGACAGGTGAACGAGGTGGGATTGGTTGGTGAGGTTCAGGATGGCAGTCTAAGGAGCGACACCCACAGCAAAATGGCTTGGAGGAGCAGACGCCGTGAGCAGATGGAAGGCAATGAGGGCGGCTTGGGAACCAGCACGGAGGCCTGGTAGCAGGGGAGCTCGGAAGAAACATGGAGGTACAGGAACCTCAAGGAGTCAACTAGGAAACCAGGGACGAGGAGGTCTCGGGAGGAATGAGGAGAGCCTTCACCAGGAGCACTTGGCAGGTGTTAACCATCTGGCGCTTGCTTCAGGTAGCCACTCCCCTTTTATGCTGCCATCGTTATCAGCCCAGATCTGGTGCAGCTGGTGAAGCACCTGTGCTTCTTTCCTCAGTGTGCTGAAGCACACTGAGGAAAGAAGTTGAGGGAAAACACCAATCTGCACAAAATACAGAACCCAACAGTACTAGGGAAGAGCTTCTTGGTGGAACCCTTGAGGGGATTATCTCTCGAGGAGAGCCCAACCAGTTGTCCAGGGGGATATGTCGGTGCACTGACAGTCAGCATACCTCTTGTTTTGCAGTGAAGTGCGTTGGAGAGCAGCGCGTTTGGTCCCAGACCCTCTTACAGGCGTTAATATGCGCATGGACAGAAGGAAAAGTGGAATCTGAAAATGAGTTGGGTAGAAGGGAAGGCTGGTAACCCAGTGAAGCCTCGAATGGAGAAATTCCCATGGCTGCCAAGACGTGAGAGTTATGTGCATACTCCACCCAAGGAAGGTGGAGATTCCAGGAAGTAGGATTAGTGGAGCATACACAGTGGAGGGCATCTTCCAACTCCTGATTCAACCTCTCGCACTGGCCATTTCTCTGTGGGTGGAAGCCAGATGACAGACGGGGTTCAGCTCCCAAGGAGCGACAGAAATCCTTCCAGACCTGTGAGATGACTTAAGGGCCTTGGTCAGACAGGATCTCAGTGGGAATGCCGTGGAGCCTGAAAACATGGCAGAGTAATAGTTTGGCACTCTCAGCTGTGAAGGGGAGTTTGGACAGTGCCACAAGGTGGCAGGCCTTAGAAAAACGATCTATGATTGTGAGAATAACGGTCTTTCCCTTGGAGAGGGGAAGACCGGTTACAAAGTCCAGCGCTATGTGAGACCAAGGATGGGTTGGAGTGGATAGTGGCTTTAATAATCCGGAGGCAGGTCTGTGAGTATTTTTATTGTGGTTCCAGGTTGGACAAGCAGCAATATATTCAGCAACATCTTTATTTACCCCGGGCCACCAAAAGCAACGCCGAAGGAGAATTTGGAGGTATGACCCCATTGAATGGCTTGTGACTGTATGGAGGAGGGAACGTAAGTTCAGTGAGGTGGTCCACCCCCTGGGTTGGGTTCATTGTGTTGTTCCTGTCGAATCAGGTTAGGCTGCCAATGGTGCAAGAAGGAGGAAGGATGTTTTTGCCCTCCTCTGGGGCTTTGGCAGGGGTGAACTGTCTGGAAAGGGCATTTGGCTTGATGTTTCTGGATCCAGGTCTGTAGGAGATGGTGACGTTCCCCTCAAGCCAGTGTCTCCGCTCTTCGAGGGAGAGTTTTATGGCCAGGAGCTCAAGGTCACCAATTTCAGGCCTGCTTTCAGTGGGTGTTAAGGGTTTTGAAAAGAAGGCACAGGGATGACATTTCTTATCTGTGGGGGTGTGTTGGGAGGACGGCCCAGACCCCAGTCTCAGAGGCGTCTACCTCGAGGATGAACTGGGCATTGGGATCAGGGGTAACAAGGATTGGAGCTTGGACAAACCTCCGTTTCAGTTCAGAGAACGCTTGATCAGCCTCAGGGCTCCAATGGAATGGGAGTTTAGTGGAAGTCAGGGCAGTAGCAGGAGCAGCCATGATGCTGAAATTGCAACAAACCTCTGATAGAAGTTGGCAAATCCCAAGAACCATTGTAACTGCTTCCTTGACTCAGGGGTAGGCCACTCCTCAACTGCCCTGACCGTCTAGGGGTCCATTTCCATCCGTCCACCCTCAAAGACATAACCCAAAATGTCACTGATGGCTTGTGAAATTCACACTTCTCTGCTTTTACAAATAACTGTTCTCCAGGAGTCTTGATAAAAAGAAGTCGTACATGTATCCTGTGCTCAGCCAGACTGTTGGTATGAATGAGGATATCATCCAAGTATACGAATACAAAGACATTCAGGAAATCTCGGAGGACATCATTAACCAGGGAGTGAAATACGGCCGGGGTGTTGGTCAGCCCAAAGGACATAACCAGGTACACAAAGTGGCCAATGTGGGTTTTTAAAGCAGTCTTCCATTCGTCCCATTTGCGTATTTTAACCAGATAATACGTATTACGGAGGTCCAATTTGGTTAAAATGGTAGCCTCTTGTATGGGTACAAAAGCAAAAGATATTAGAGGTAGTGAATAGTTATTTTTGACAGTGATAGATTTTAATCCCCGGTAATCAATACAGGGGTGGAGAGTCTTGTCCTTTTTATCTACGAAGAAGAACCCTGCACCCAAGGAAGATGTAGATGGTTGAATTATACCCGCTCGCAGGGAGTCGTTAATATACTTCTCCATGGATTCTCTTTCCTTTCTGGACAGGTTGAATAGTTGCCCAGTTGGAAGAGGAGCTCCAGGGAGAAGATCGATGAGGCAATCGTTCGGCCAATGAGGTGGTAAAGGCAGGCCTCGCTGCTTGCTGAAGACCTGTCGGAGATCATGATACTCAGAGGTCATGTTAGGTCATGAGGTGGTTCAGGTTGCGATTGGAGGGTCCTCTGGGGGGGAATAGCAGAACAAAGACAGTTAGAATGGCAAAATTGACTCCATGAATCTACGTGGTAGTTGGACCAGTTGATAACTGGGTTGTGCGTTTTTAACCATGGGTAACCCAAAACTATGGGAGAATCAGTGACTGGAAAGACAAAGAATGATATTTTTCCTGATGATTTCCTAAGACCATTAAAGGGAGGGGTTTGGTCTGCTGATTTATGTAAGTGAGAGTACTGCCATCAAGGGCCGAAACCCTCACAGGTGTGGAAAGAATCTCTAAAGGAATACTGAGGTGTTTGATGAGGTCCGGGTTAATGAGATTTTGTTCAGAACCTGAATCAATGAGAGCTTGAATGGGTTGATAATGATTACTGATATCCAGATTGCAGGAAATGGTTAGGCGGAGGATATTTTGATTTTCTTAACCCATCAGTACCCCCAAGTTCACTGACGGATCCCCTCTTTAGGGCGGATGAGGCATGCGGCAATAAAATGGTTAGGTGCATCATAATACAGGCAGCACAGCGCTTCCATATGCCGTTGCCACTCTTCCGGAGAAAGCCGAGCTCAACTGATCAGCATTTTCTCGGGCTTCAGCTCAGGCTGACTCTGAAACTGACAGGTGTTTGAATTAACAGGAGGACGCCAGGACTGCGAGCCGAGTGCAGGTGAGTTTTTGGGCTTGGATCTTTCTTGGATCTTGGATCTTTCTATCAATCCTTGTAGCTAGACTAATAAGATCATCCAAGGACTCAGGTTCGCTCTGCAAGCTAGGTCAACTTTTATCTTTTCATTTAGTGCATGCTGGAACGCTCCTTTAAGCGCTGGGCAATTCCAGCCTGACTCAGCAGCTAAAATACGGAATTCCACAGCTAATTCGGCCACAGATCTGTTTCCCTTTTTTTAAACTCCAGAGCCTTTTAACAGCCTCATACCCACCGAGGGATGGGCAGATGCTGGTTTAAACTCCTCTATGAATTTTCTATAAGAGTAACTGGACAAGTCGTCCAGGTTGAACATAGCTTGAGCCCACTGGAGTGCTCTGTCTCTGAGTAGCGCTACCATGTGAGAGATCTTATTTGCTTCAGACCTGTAGGATGCGGGAGATCTTTCAAAGGCGAGGGAGCACCGCAAGAGGGATCCACGGGTCTTGATGAGATCCCCTGAGAAGGGTTCAGGGGGTGGTGAAACCACATCTCTAAATGCTGGAGGAGGAATGTCGCCATCTGAAAATGAAGCAGATTGTTTAGGTTCTGCTGCTGGCAGGGGAACTTTAGCACTGAGTTCACTGAGCAGTTTTGTTACATGGGTCAGGCCTTGCAGGAGAGCGGTTTGTTGTTGGGCAAATTCTGAAGAGCAGCTTCATGTCTGCCCAGCAAGATTCCCTGTTCTGAGAGAGCTGAGCGTAGGTGTGCTGCAGAGTCTGACTGGCCCGGTGGTTCTGTCATGGTTTCTCAGGAAGACTCTGGTACCAACACAACACACGCTCAGACAGGAAAAGTTTATTCTTTAAAAATTAGATTATTGTCTTTTGCAGGTGCGTTGTTTCAGTAAGGGAAGTGAAGGGTATCAGCAGGGAGCGGCGACACTGGAAAAAGGTGAGTATGACAGGTGAGTTTTGAGTTGCAGGTTTCTTTTTCAATATGTTTTCCCAGGAGGAAGCGTTGTGCCACAGATAGGTAGGATTTGGCTATGAATAAATATGAATAATTGCCTAGGGCAATTATTAAGATTAATCATTTTATGTAAAATTTACCAAGTTAAGGGGAATTTATTTAGAAGCATTACCCTCACTCCAGGGGTCTCAAATCACAGATAGCCTAGGAGACAAAGTCATAAATCTCAGTTCTGTGCCAAGATGGAGCCCGTCTCTGCTGACCAGGTGATCAGGGAGCGAGAGAAAGAGAGAGAGAGGAAAAGAGACTAAGGAAAAAGAAAGAAGGGCGTGATCTGCTCAGGATAAAACAAACAGTTTCAAACACAGCAATTACAACTCAAACTCATGCGTGCGGCGACGCAGAAATGAGCAAACAGGTACAGCGCTTAAAAGCACTTTAAACCAACAATGAACGAGATCTAACTCGTTAAAACTATTTTCTCTATCTCCGCCCAGAAACAATATTAGTATAAATGAACCGGTTCAGCCCTACTTTGCCTTGAAGGAGGTCCAGTCCACTAGGAGGAGAGCGAATTGTGTCCGTAGTTGAGCAAGAAAAGGAAGAGTTATAAAAAAAAACTTGTACAGGATTTAAGGACCGTGTAGCCCAAAGGCAGGCTGGATGGCCTGTAGGTCGACGTCTAACAAACTGTCTTGGAACAGTTCTGATATAGCTCAAACGAGATACACAAACTGAATGAGCACTTCGAAGCTTTGAAATTAGTTCTTCCCCGGTCCAGCGGATCAGAACAAAAGAGAATCTTCACCGGTGAGATGTCCTCTGTTGAGCCTGAGTTTCTCTCTGAAACTTCTGGCTTGAGAACAATTCAAAATGGGCGTGATGTCATTGCCAATGTCACCATGGGTGGTCATGGACCAATTGAGTGTGTTGGGGGTGACTGCTAGAATTGCTGGGAAATGTGGTCTTCCAACAGTCTGTTCAGTTCATCTTATGAGAAATGCAATCACAACAGAAGGAAATGGTGAACATATGTGGATCCGAGGGAAGGTGAGTTTGGAGAGGTAAGTGAGTCTGTGCAGATGCGGTTGCCAAACTGAGTAAGTGATGAGTCTTTTGATCCTTTCTTTCCTTGTCAAGTAGACTCAAGGGTGGACGGACAGGTGAACAAGGTTGGTGAGGTTCAGGATGGCAGTCTGAGGAACGACACCCACAGGGAAATGGCTTGGAGGAGCAGACGCCATGAGCAGGTGGAAGGCAACGAGGCAACTTGGGAACCAGCACAGAGGCCTGGCAGCAGGGGAGCCCGAAAGAGACAGGGAAGTACAGGAACCTCAAGGTGTCAACGAGGGAACCAGGGACGAGAAGGTCTCGAGAGGAACTAGGAGAGCCTTCACCAGGTTGGTAAGTGTTAACTATCTGGCGCCTGCTCCAGGTAGCCGCTCCCCTTTTATGCTGCCATCGTTATCAGCTCAGATCTGGAGCAGCTGGTGGAGCACCTGTCAACCACACCCTGAGGAAAATCTGCACACAACATAAAACCCAACACTCTGCAGAAATACTCAGATGACAGGTCTCTGATTTATACTGGAAGTCTGAGGTGAACAGAGTGAAAAAGAATAGGGAGAGTACGGTCCCCTGTGGTGCTCCTGCACTGCTGACCACCTGGTTTGACACATAATTTAGGTGATAGTTGAGGACTCCACTTGTGTCTTCAGAGGTTTCTGACAAAGCAAATCAGGCTGAATTGTGTTAAATGCACTGGAGAAATCAAATAACATGATCCTCACAGTGCTGCCTGCTTTGTCCAGATGACAGTGGGCTGGTTGAAGCAGGTGGACGATGGCATCTTCAACTCCAACTTCACAGCAATAAGCAAACTGCAGCGGGTCCTGATATTTTCTTGTTAGCTTACTCAGGGTGCCAATAGAAGTCTCTCCAGGACCTTCATGATGTGGGATGTCAGGGCAACAGGTCTATAGTAATTAATGACTGATGGGTGAGTTCTCTTTGGTACTGGAACAAGGCAGGGTGTCTTCCACAACACTGGAACCTTCTCCTGGGTCAGGCTAAGGTTGAAGAGGTGCTGCGGAATCCCACAGAGCTACTCTGCACAGGCCTTCAGGACTCTGGGGCTGACACCATCTGGACCTGCAGCCTTGTTCCGGTTCAGTTTCTCCGACTGCCTCTTCACCTGACTTTTGGAGACAGAAAAGTGGGAGGCAAAGGGGGTAGCAGCATATCCTGACTTGTTTGAAGTTGAACTTGTGGAATCTGAAGAGTCCATGGCTGAGGTAAAGTCTAAAACATCCGAGGTTTAACAGGAAAGCTGTTGGTCAGAGGGGAGTGGGATGTCAGTTTTAGCTGGGAACAGGAGAGGAGGATCCTGAGCTAGTTCCTGAACTGAACCTGTTGAAGAATGTGTTCAGTTTATTGGCTCTGTCCACACTTCCATCTGTCCAATCCTTCCTGTCCTTAAAGCCTGTGATCTTTTTCATTCATGACCAGACATCTCTGATATTGTACCTCTGTAGTTTGTTCTCCACCTTCTTCCTGTATGCCTCTTTGCTGTCTCTGATCTTGACCTTAAGTTGCTTCTGTATACTCCTCAATAATTCCCTGTCTCCCTCCTTGAAGGCTCTTTTTTCTTGTTTAGCAGTTCCTTCAGGTCACTGGTGATCCAGGGTTTTTTTATTAGGGAAGCATCTCAGTATTCTGGTGGGGATGATGTTGTCCACATAGAAGTTTATATAGTCAGTCAGACACTCAGTCATGGCATTAATGTCCTCTCCATGTGCTTGGCAAAGAGTCATTCAGTATGTTGTCGCAAAACAACTCTGCAGGGGTTCTTCAGCTTCATGTGACCATTTTCTCACAGTTTTCTTTGCAACAGGTTGCCTCTGAACAAGTGGCGTATATTCTGAACAGAAAAACAAGATTTTGATCTAATTTTCCCAGAGGAGGTCTTGGTTTGGACATATATGCATCCTTTACATTTGCATAAAACAAATCCAAGGTCTAACTTTCTCTAGTAGAGCAGCTGACAAACTGTTGAAATGCTGGAAGTGTTTTAGAGCAAGGCATGATTAAAATCACCAGATATTGCCGCAAATGCGTTGGGGTGCTGGTTCTGTAGCTTAGCAACAACGGAACTGATGACTTCACATGTATTGTCGGCAACAGCTGAAGGTGGAATGTAAACAACTGCCAAAATAACACTGGTGAACTCTCTTGGTAAATCATATGGACGAAAACTTACTGCCAAGAGTTCAATATCTGGGCTGCAGAGACGACACTTCACAGTAACATCTCCTAGATGACACCATCTGTTGTTGAAAAGCACTGGTACTCCACCTCCTTTTCTTTTCCTGCTCGTCTTAAGATCAGCCTGGCAGAGAGAGGCTGGAGTCGGGGATATGATCTTGCAGCCATGTCTCAGTAAAAAACATAACACTGCCTTCCCGATACTCTGGATGAGTCCTTGTAAGGGCTTGGAGTTCATCCATCTTGTTAGCCAGTGATCTCACGTTGCCCATTATGATCAATGGAAGAGATGGCTTAAACTTCCTCCTTCTCTGTCTCCTTTTTGCTCCTGCTCTGCATCCACGTGTCTTCCTTATCAACTCATCAGGGATTTGTGGCTTCAGTTGAGGTATTATTTCAGCTTTTGCGATGTCAATCAGCTGCTCACAGATGTAAACCACATTGTTGCCATGGTTACGCATCATAAGTTATCAAAAAGTAAAAAAAATCAACAGCAAAATTTCTTCCAGCTTCAAAGCACTGACAACTAGAAGGTATACAGGTAAAACAGAGGAACCAATATACAAATAACCAAAACTTAATATGTAGCCAACAGAATCACTTCAACATGCAGCCACCCAGAGCAGCGCAATTCTAGAAATAAAAACAGCAATAAAGCATGAAGCACAAACAAAACATGAAACATGACAACATTACTCAAAGGCAGTTCTAAACAGATGGGCTTTAGTCGAAATTTAAAAGAACTCAGTGTTTCAGCAGCTTTGCAGTTGTCTGGAAGTTTGTTCCAGATTAGAGGGGCATAGAAACTGAAAGCTGTGTTGGGACACCATTTTCATCAAATGAACTGAACTGTTGGACGGGTGAAAGCAATTTCTCCTTGATGGACTGAGCAGACCACATTTCCCAGCAATCCCAGCGGAGACCCCCCAACACACTCCTATTGGTCCGTGGCCACCAATGGTGACATCAACGATGACATCACGGCCAAAAGGCCTATAAGAGTGGTAGTGGTGGCCATTTTCAAACTGTTCTCAGCAGAGGTTCTTAGCAGAAACTCCTGCTACACAGAGGACATCTCATCTGTGAAGATTCTCTTTTTTTTCTTTTTTTCTCTTTTGTTCTGACCCGCTGGACCGGGAAGTACCCTTATTTCAAAGCTTCGAAGGGCCCTTGCTGTCTATCTAGTTTGGCCGATATCCGGACTGTTCCAAGACAGTTCGTTACAACATCGACCTGCAGGCCATTCAGCCTGCAGTTGGGACACAGTCCTGATAATCCTACGCAGGTTTTCTAACTCTTCCTTTTCTTGCTCAACTACGGACGCATTTTGCTCTCCTCCTCGTGGACCGGAATTCCCTCAACGCAAAGTAGGACTGAACCGGTTCATTAATGCTAATCTTGTGTCTCGGCGGAAATAAATAGAGATCTAACCCGTTAAGAACAACAAGTTCATTGTTGGTTTAATGTGTTTCTTTTAAAGCGCTGAACCTGTGGCTCATTTTGCATCGCCACATACATGAGTTTGAGCTGTATTTGAAACTGTTTTATCCTGAGCGGATCCCACTTTCTTTCTTGCCTTCTGTTCCTCGCTCTTTCTTGCTGTCAGATCACCTGATCGGCCGAGTCGGACTCGGTCTGACCTGCGTTAGCTGGTCTTAGCTGAAAGGTTAACCTAATTGTTCATTAGTCTGTTAGCTAAAGCAGAGGCCTTCCACATGGACGCTTCACCCCATGTGCTCTGTCCACTGTAGCCAGAGCTAAGTTTTTTGGCCCTTTGTCTCCTTACATGTGCTGCTCTCCACCTTAGCACAAAGCTAAGTTTTATGGTCCTTTGTCTCCTTACACTGTCTGTGACTTGAGTCCCCTGGAGTGAGGGCCACCTCACCTCCCCTCCCCTGCGAAAGGGGGAGCTGTCTGTTTGTGTACGTTAATTGTGTTTAAGTCTCACATATTATTGTTTTCTAACATCTGTAGTAGTTAGTTGCATGCTTTAGAATAGATGGGAATTATTGATTAAATGTTTTGGCTGTATTTTTTATTAATACATTCCCCTTAGCTTAAAGAGAAGTTGTCTGGGATTGCTTGGAGTAATGCGTACAATTAATGTCCACAGCGTGTGAATTTACACCTTCAAGAACAGACTGGATGTCTGGTCTTCTGAAAGAGAAGTGGTGCCCCTAATATTAATAAATTCAACTTGAACGTCATCAATAATTATATTAATATTAACTTATTGATCATAATTATTGATGGTTATGTAAACCAGACAAAAAAACTCGCTCACTCTTTGTCACAACAGCTGCTTCTCAATGTTTGTTTCTAATCCTAGGGATGTTTAGTAGGCTAAATTTGGAGGACCGAAGTGGTCTGGGTGGTTGGTACAGTGTCAACAGGTCTTCAACATATTTTGGTGCTAAGCCATTCAATGATAAAATTGAATATAAATTAGTTGGAGTATTTTGAAGTCTGTTCTCTGAGGAAGCCAGTGCAAGAAATTTAGAACTGGGGTGATGTGCTCTACTTCCTTGGTTCTAGTGAGTATGCGAGCAGTAGCATTCTGGATCAGCTGCAGCTGTCTGATTTACTTTTTAGGCAGACATGTGAGGATGCTGTTGCAGCAATCAATCCGACTAAAAATAAATGCATGGATGAGTTTTTTTTTTTGGAACTAACATTTTATTTTCAACAAAACATTCCATTCCATACAATACAATTTTAAAGTTTTACATTACAATTCACACATTTATAGCTGCTTTGATATCCACTTCCCTATATGCCTACACACTTAAAATAAGTCAAAATAGACAAGTAAATGAGTAAATAAGTTAAAAAAAAGAAGAAAACATAATTGGATGAATATCCAAAATAAATAAGAAATGATAAGACAAAAGTACACCTATCTTATTGCATTAACAGACTCATTACAGGGCTCCATCTCTTTATAAATGTGGGTATTTGTAGACCTATTGCATATGTAATTTGTTCCATCTCATACAGTTCCATTACTTTTTTAAGACACATGTGCGGTGTACATTTTAGGACATCCTCAGCGGTCAGAATCAGGTGTCAGACATCACATGATAAAGCATCAGGTCTCAGGAAAATCGCAGTCAAATTTACGGAATTACACAGTCATGTCTCAGACATCAGATGAAAAGGAGTCAGGTCTCAGGAAAAACGGAGTCAGACAAAAAGTTATCATACGAAAAGTTATCAGAGTCAGGTCTCAGCGGTTTTCCTGAGACCTGACTCCTTTTTGTCTGATGTCTGTCAGAAAAAGCGGAGTCAGACGAAAAGTTGTCAGGTCTCAGGAAAAACGGAGTCAGACGAAAAGTTATCTGAGTCAGGTCTCAGACATCAGACGAAAAAGAGTCAGGTCTCAGACATCAGACAAAAAAGAGTCAGGTCTCAGACATCAGACAAAACAGAGTCAGGTCTCAGACATCAGACGAAAAGTTGTCAGGTCTCAGGGAAAACGGAGTCAGACGAAAAGTTGTCAGGCGAAAAGTTGTCAGAGTCAGGTCTCAGACATCAGACGAAAAAGAGTCAGGTCTCAGGAAAACCGCTGTCAGAAAAAGCAGAGTCAGACGAAAAGTTATCAGACGAAAAAGAGTCAGGTCTCAGACATCAGACAAAAAAGAGTCAGGTCTCAGACATCAGACGAAAAAGAGCCATGTCTAATAATATAAATAAATAATAATAAAACGGACATTGAAAATTAAATAAAAACAAATAACAAATATAAGCCGACAGGTTTATTGGATATAATTTGAATAAAATTCAATAGCTGATATACATCAGAAGCTGAAAAATATCCCGCGTCGTCACGACATGACACGTCATCAAAATGCGACCGTCATACGCAGCCTACTGTCTACTGAGAGCCGGTGTTGTGCCAAAAACTGATCAGCCGCCGCGGGAGCACGCACGAGTTAGGCAACACTGTTTCTCAACGTAACTCATAACGATTGCAGCTTAAAATTCGGCAAATCCAACATTATCGACATTGAAAAAGCACAAATATCCTTGTTAAATACTTTAGCAGATGTTTGCCTCCATTTAATTTCTATAATTTTCTCCAGAGACGTACTGTGCTTTCTATTTCAGAAGTTGTTTAAAATGTTCGGCGTTTGTCTTAAACGGTCACAATATGTAAGCCTGGATGTAATATTTGCAATTTAAATATATTTTTGGCTAAGAATTGGATATGTCTATGCTATAGCCTTGATATTAATTTAAAATAGCGTAAGATAACTCTACTGCATAGAATGTAAAGGGACAAGTTATGTAGATTAAAAGAAATTATTTTCCAACAATTTTATCGATTTATCTGGTTTGTTTTGCCAATATTTTAATGTCATAGCCAACAACGTGTTATACTGTTTACGTTGTTTTTATTTTTATTTAGTTTGACATGAAGCTAAAGTTAATTGTTTTTTTTGTTGCTATGGAAACTCTCCATGGAACGTTTTCACTTGAAAAAACGTGATCAAACTGATCAAGCTCCTATGGTTTTACAATTACACAGTGTTACTATCTATAAATTACTTTTTGTTTAAAGGTGACAAGATTAAAGCATAAATAGTACATTTCCGCACATAGAACATCTTAGAATTGTGATTGTTCTCTTACCAAAAAGTGACAATAACATCCTGTTTACCTATGAAGGGTTAAATATGCCTCAAAATGTCTTTATTTATTTCTTATTAATTTAATTGTAGACATCACAGCATACTGAGTCTTTTGCACTATCTTTGATACCCCAAAATCGCTAAACAGGATCATTGGACTTGCCAAAGATTGATTATAGCATCGTGGTTACATGTGAAGTGTTAAACATGTCTCGCAATAACTTTCTTTATTATCTCTTGATGCTGTTGTACCCATCACAGCATACTGGGTCTTTTGCATGATCATAAATACCCCCAAAATGGCAAAAAAAAAACCATTTTACTTGCCAAAAATTGATTATACCATCTTGTTTACTCATTAAGGATTAAACATGTCTCAAAATTACTTTATTTATTATCTGTTGATGTTACTGTACCCATCACAGCATACTGGCTCCTTTGCATCATCTTAGATATCGCTAAAATGGCTAAAAGTGACCATAGGACTTGCCGAAAAGTGATTATAGCATCCTGGTCACCTATGAAGGGTTAAATATGCCTCAAAATGAGTTTATTTATTATCTGTTGATGTTATTCTACAAATTGCTTCAAAGTCTAGAAGAACTATAAAAAAATAGTGGCTTGTCAAAATTTGCCATAATTTGATTATGCAGTGTTGCATCCATGTTCAATTCAATTCGGGTTTTTATACATAGCCAATTTACAACATGACATCTCAAAACACTTTACAAGAAAAGTCATTTAAATTCAATTATACATACATTCCAATTAATCCTTCAGGTCATTATTCCAATCAGTTTAAAAGTTTTCTCTCTAAGAAAACCCAGCAGATTCCATCGAGTCAAGAAACCTCCAGCAGAACCAGAACCTGGCTCAGTATGAACGGCCATCTGCCACAACAGACTGGAGTTTGAGAAGACAGAGCAAAGACACAAAAAGAACTGATGAAAGAGTACTTTCTATGTCAAAGAAAGTAAATTGTTGATCACAGGCAAGGGAGAACATTCAGTTACTGGGAGCATCATCCCAGTCGATGCTGCCCTCCAAGAAGGTTTCACAGCCGAACAGAACACCAGACCAGGTGTAGCATCTATGGAGAGAAAAACACTGAGATAAAACATCAAATTAACAGTCGAAATAACAGCAAATAATGCAGTTAGAGTAGTAGAAGAATAAAAGTAGCCGAGTGAAGAAGGAGAGTGAAGAAAAATGGTCAGTCTGTACTGCAGCAGTTTAAGCCTATAGCAGCATAACTACAGAGGTAGTTCAAGATGACCTTAGCCACTCTAACTATAAGCTTTATCAAAAAGGAAAATTTTAGGCCTGGTCTTAAAAGCAAACAGAGTGTCTGCCTCATGGACTAAAACTGGGAGCTGGTTCCACAGGAGAGGAGCCTGATAACTAAAAGATCTGCCTCCCATTCTACTTTTAAAAATCCTAGGAACCTGCAGTCTGAGAGTGAAGAGCTCTGTTAGGAACATATGGAACAATCAGAGCTCTGATGTATGATGGAGCTTGATTATTAAGGGGTTTATATGTAACAAGGAGGATCTCAGCATACTGAGTCTTTTGCACTATCTTTGATACCCCAAAATCGCTAAACAGGATCATTGGGCTTGCCAAAGATTAATTATAGCATCTTCGTTACATGTGAAGTGTTAAACATGTCTTGCAACAACTTTATTTATTATCTCTTGATGCTGTTGTACCCATCACAGCATACTGGGTCCTTTGCATGATCATCAATACCCACAAAATGCCAAAAGTGGCAAAAAACAACCATTTTACTTGCCAAAAATTGATTACAGAGTCCTGGTTACATGTGAAAGGTTAAGCATGTCTCACAATTACTTTATTTATTATCTGTTATTGTTACTGTACACATCCCAGAACACTGGGTTATTTGCATGATCATAAATACCCTGAAAATGGCAAAAATGACCATTTTATTTGCCAAAAACTGATTGGAGCATCCTCGTTAGTCACAAAGGGTTACATTTACCTATAAATGACTTCATTTATTATCTTTTATTGTTACTGTACACATGAAAGCATACTGAGTCTTTTGCATCGTCATAAATACCTCCAAAAGTGCAAAAAACAACAATTTTACTTGCCAAAAAGTGATTGGAGCATCCTGTTTAGTCACGAAGGGTTAAATTTACCTATAAATCTCTTTATTTATTATTTGTTGATTTTATTGTACCCATCACAACATACTGGATCCTTTGTATCATCTTAATTATCCCTAAAATGGCTTAAAAGGACAAATGTACTTGCCAAAAAGTGATTATAACATCATGTTTACCTATAAAGGGTTAAATATGCCTCAAAATAACTTTATTATCTTCTGTTGATGTTGTTGCTCTCATCAGAAGACATTGGCACCTTTGCATCATCTTAGATACCCCGAACATTGCTGAAAAAGAACCATTGGACTTGTCAAAAAGTGATTGTAGCATTCTGTTTACTTATGAAGGGTGAAATTTGCCTCACAATTACTTTTTCTCCACTTCTCTTACTGTGCACATCCCAGCAAATTAAAATTTATTTAATACGGTGTTTTGCTTAAGGTATATGTTGTTTTTTTTCTCAAACGTTCTGTTATACTGTCATTGTAATTTTATCAGGGCAACAAGCTTTTGCTTGCTTGCTGCTCATTGGCCAATACCATAAATTGGAAATTTAGCATATGTTGCTTCAAAGCCTAGAATAAATGTAGATTCTTGTGTATTACAAAAGTATTGCAATAAAAAGAAAAAAAAGGGAGATCACATTTCTACTGTTTAAGCTTCCCTTCACTGGCTCCCTGTTAAATCCAGAATATAATCTAAGATCGTCTGATGTCTGAGACCTGACTCTTTTTTGTCTGATGTCTGAGACCTGACTCTTTTTCGTCTGATAACTTTTCGTCTGACTCTGCTTTTTCTGACAGCGGTTTTCCTGAGACCTGACTCTTTTTCGTCTGATGTCTGAGACCTGACTCTGACAACTTTTCGCCTGACAACTTTTCGTCTGACTCCGTTTTTCCTGAGACCTGACAACTTTTCGTCTGATGTCTGAGACCTGACTCTGTTTTGTCTGATGTCTGAGACCTGACTCTTTTTCGTCTGATGTCTGAGACCTGACTCTTTTTCGTCTGATGTCTGAGACCTGACTCAGATAACTTTTCGTCAGACTCCGTTTTTCCTGAGACCTGACAACTTTTCGTCTGATAACTTTTTGTCTGACTCCGCTTTTTCTGACAGCGGTTTTCCTTAGACCTGACTCCTTTTTGTCTGATGTCTGAGACCTGACTCTGATAACTTTTCGTATGAGAACTTTTCGTCTGACTCCATTTTTCCTGAGACCTGACTCTTTTTCATCTGATTTCTGACACCTGATTCTGACCGCCGAGGGTGTCCTAAAATGTACACCGTACACATGTTATATGTTGGGTTCTGGTTTCAGCCATCTTATTGTGATACACTTAATAGCAGCCCCCAAGAGTATTTGTAACAGATAGATTTTGGCCCTTCCCTCAAAACCTTCTGGAATTGAAACAAGGAGGACTACCCTTGGGTCATTAGGGATATTTTGGTGAAACACTTCTCTCAGGGTGTCTAACACTTCCTTCCAAAAAGTACTCAGCTTTGGACAAGACCAGAAAATATGAGTGTGGTTTCCACTTTGTGGCCCACAGTTTCTCCAGCATTTGTCTGAGGTGGTCAGGACTCACTTTGCTGTTATCTGTGGTGTCCGAAAATATCTCATTACAACTTTCCATCTAAACTTCCTCCAGGTATTTGCGTTAGTCATCTGATGGGCCTCTCTGCAAATCTCTGTCCAGGTATCTAAGGATATCTCTGCATTCATCTCAACCTCCCATTTTTCCTTTGTTTGTACAGTGTTGTTCGGGTTAATTAGCAAAAAAGTTGAAAAGTGAAAAGTGATTATAGCATCCTGGTCACCTATGAAGGGTTAAATATGCCTCAAAATGAGTTTATTTATTATCTGTTGATGTTATTCTACAAATTGCTTCAAAGTCTAGAAGAACTATAAAAAAATAGTGGCTTGTCAAAATTTGCCATAATTTGATTATGCAGTGTTGCATCCATGTTCAATTCAATTCGGGTTTTTATACATAGCCAATTTACAACATGACATCTCAAAACACTTTACAAGAAAAGTCATTTAAATTCAATTATACATACATTCCAATTAATCCTTCAGGTCATTATTCCAATCAGTTTAAAAGTTTTCTCTCTAAGAAAACCCAGCAGATTCCATCGAGTCAAGAAACCTCCAGCAGAACCAGAACCTGGCTCAGTATGAACGGCCATCTGCCACAACAGACTGGAGTTTGAGAAGACAGAGCAAAGACACAAAAAGAACTGATGAAAGAGTACTTTCTATGTCAAAGAAAGTAAATTGTTGATCACAGGCAAGGGAGAACATTCAGTTACTGGGAGCATCATCCCAGTCGATGCTGCCCTCCAAGAAGGTTTCACAGCCGAACAGAACACCAGACCAGGTGTAGCATCTATGGAGAGAAAAACACTGAGATAAAACATCAAATTAACAGTCGAAATAACAGCAAATAATGCAGTTAGAGTAAGGCAAGGCAAGGCAATTTTATTTGTATAGCACACTTTCAACAGCAGGGTAATTCAAGGTGCTTTACATGATTTGGTGAGTTAAAAAAAACACATAAAAGAAACACACATTACACATGATACACAATAAAGCAAGAGAAAAATAAAAAAAGCAAGAGAGCATGAACACATTTCATACATATGACATCAAGCATTTACTCAAAGGCAATTCTAACCAGATGGGTTTTTCGTCTCGATTTAAAGCAGTTCAGAGTTTCAGCAGCTCTACACTCGTCAGGAAGTCTGTTCCAGATAAGGGGAGCATAAAAAGTGAAAGCTGCTTCTCCATGTTTAGTTCTGAGTCTAGGGATGTTTAGTAGGCTAGAGTTGGAGGACCTGAGTGGTCTTGGTGGTTGGTACCATGACAACAGGTCTTCAACATATTTTGGTGCTAAGCCATGTAATGATTTATAAACTACTAAAAGTATTTTAAAGTCTATTCTCTGAGCTACAGTGAGCCAGTGTAAGGACTTTAGAACTGGGGTGATGTGCTCTACTTTCCTGGTTCTAGTGAGGACGCGAGCGGCAGCGTTCTGGATCAGCTGCAGCTGTCTGATTGACTTTTTAGGCAGACCTGTGAAGATGCTGTTGCAGTAATCAATCCGACTAAAGATAAACGCATGGATGAGTTTTTCTAGGTCGTGTTGCAAAATCAGTCCTTTAATCCTAGAGATGTTCTTCAGGTGATAGAACGCTGACCTTGTTATTGCCTTTATGTGACCCTGGAGGTTCAGGTCTGAGTCCATTACTACACCTAGGTTTCGAACCTGATCAGTAGTTTCTAGCTGTATTAATTGAAGCTGTGTGCTGACTCTTGATCGTTCCTCCTTGGGTCCAAAAATAATCACTTCAGTTTTGTTTCTATTCAGCTGGAGAAAGTTATGGCACATCCATCCATTTATTTGGTCAATGCATTGATTTAGGGTTTGAATGGGTTCAGAGTCACCTGGTGACATTGTAATGTAGAGCTGAGTGTCATCTGCGTAGTTATGGTAGCTAATGTTATTGGTTACTATAATCTTGCCTAGTGGGAGCATGTAGATATTAAATAAGAGGGGCCCCAGGATGGAGCCCTGGGGCACCCCACATGTGATTTCTGTTCGTTCTGATGAAAAGTTTCCTATTGAAACATAGAAGTCCCTGTTCTTTAGGTAAGACTCGAACCAGCCAAGTACTGTACCAGAGAGTCCGACCCAGCTCTCCAGTCGTTCCAATAAAATATCATGATCAACAGTGTCAAATGCTGCACTGAGGTCCAACAGAACCAGCATTGTGGTTCTTCCACAGTCTGTATTTATGCGGATGTCATTAAATACTTTGACGAGGACAGTCTCGTTGCTGTGGTGAGCGCGGAAACCAGACTGAAAAGCATCAAAACGGTTTGTCATTGTTATGAAGCCATTTAACTGCTGAAACACAGCTTTTTCAATAATCTTACTGATGAATGGGAGATTAGAGATTGGCCTGTAGTTCTGCATTAATGTGTTGTCCAGATTTTTCTTCTTTAGCAGTGGTTTAATAACTGCTGTTTTTAAAGCCTGAGGGAAGACACTTGATAGCAGTGATGAGTTCACTATTTGAACAAGATCAGAACCAATAACAGGAAGAACCTTCTTTAGAAAAGCTGTGGGTAGGATATCAAGACAGCAGGAGGAGGAGCTTAATTGGATAATGATTTTTTCAAGGCTGTTCTGGTTTAATTCGTGGAATTCAGACATTATCTCTACATTGTTGTTGATTGGGGATGGCACTGGTTGTGGGTTCGATATTGAGGTACAGATTGACCATCTAATTGTTAGAATCTTTTCAGTGAAAAAGCTGGCAAATTCATTGCAGGCCCTGGTAGAATTTAGTTCAGGGGCTACTGTCACTAAAGGATTAGTTAGTCTTTCCACTGTTGCAAATAGAGTCCGTGCATTATTAATGTTTCTGTTGATGATTTCAGAAAAGAACAATTCCCTAGTATCTTTTATAGTTAGCTGATATCTATTCAGTCTCTCTTTGTAGATCTCACAGTGAACCTGGAGTCGAGTTTTCCGCCATTTTCTCTCGGCTCGTCGACACTCTCTTTTTTCACTACGTACCAGTGGATTACTTGTCCACTGAGACTTTTTTCTACCTGAGACTACTTTCACTTTAGTTGGAGCAATGGAATCCATGATGTCTGAGATTTTCGCAAGGAAATTATCTACCAACTTATTTACTGAGTTTGAGTTGGGAGATGAGGGGGATGTGGTGGAAGGATAAATACGTTTAAAGGTTTCTACTGAACTGTCCCCTAGAAAACGCTTTTTTATAGTGGTCTTACTGTGGCTGGATAATTTAGCAGAGATGGTACTTTCAAAGAAAATACAGAAATGGTCAGATAATGCAATATTAATTACAGAGATGTCAGAAATATTTAAACCTTTGCTGATAATTAAGTCCAGAGTGTGTCCTTTATTGTGTGTTAGTTGTTTGACATGCTGGATCAGTCCGAAGTTGTGCAGAGTATCATCTAATGTTTTTGCTTGTCTATCTTGGGGGTTGTCGGTATGGATGTTAAAGTCCCCCACGATGATTAGTTGGTCATAGTCGATACATATTACAGAAAGAAGGTCATTGAAATCATTAAAGAAGTTAGAGTTAAGTTTTGGTGGTTTATATAAACTTAGAAATAACGCTTTGTTAGGCTCATTTATCTGGGTGGCTAGGTATTCAAAAGAATCAAACGTGCCCAGAGTTACCTTTTTAAAGTTCATTGAGTTGTGAAAGATGGTGGCTACACCTCCACCTTGTCTGTGTTTTCTGTTCTCGCTTAAGAAATTGTAATTTGGAGGACTAGATTCTATTAATGAAGTTGTTTCGTTATTTTCATCTAGCCAAGTTTCTGATAAAAAAAGGGCGTGTAAATTATGCTCAGTGATGAAGTCATTGATAAGAAAAGACTTCCCGGATAGAGATCTAATGTTTAATAAAGCTAACTTAAGTATTGTGATGATGGGCAGCTGAACCTTCTGACAGGTTATCAATTTGAGATTTTGTTTAATATGAGAGCGTGTGGTTAACGGTTTATGTTTCCTGCTGCTGATAATCACTGATATAGCCTCAGGGGTGCCGGGTGAATTCTGGGAGACGGTAGGGGTGGATTTATTGCCCGGTTCCCTCAAATATCAAATATCTGTAATAATCAGTGGGGGGAAGCTCCCAGGCTTATTGACACTAGTCCCAAGCGTTTGGTGTAGTCTAAATTTAGGTGTTAATTGTGTCCCAAATTTGATTTGCTCGTTCAGTCTGTCTGTAAAGTTTCTAAATGGAGACTCATTTGATGTGGCTGAGTCACAGGAAGATGAAGACTTAATCTCTGATGGTTGTTTATCTGTTCGGTCCTGTGGTGTCATCATGACTTGCTGAGAGGACATCCTTGTCTACAACCCCGCTCTAATGCAAAACTTGCCGACATATGACCATTAACTTTGACTGAAGCCAGTGGACACGAGTAGAGTATTTGTATCCATTTTATGAAGTCTGAACCAAATCTGAACCGTTTAAGGGTTTGGAGTAGGTACTGCCAAGACACCCGATCAAATGCTTTATAGGCGTCTAGTGATAATGGTAACGCCTCCCCTCCTTTGGATTTTGAATAACTCGTTATATTTAATAATCTGCGAAGATTGTCACCATAATATCTCCCTGTGATAAAACCTGTTTGGTCTGGATTTATAACCTGTGCAATGATCTTATTCAATTTCTTTGCTAAAATGGCTGTTAAAATATGTATATCGCCATTTAATAGAGAGATGGCCCTGTATGACTGGCACTCAGTAAGGTCTTTACCTTCCTTGTGTATTACTACTACAGTTGCTTCTCTCCAAAACGGTGCCAGTGTGCCAGATTGTAGGGCATGGTGATATGCTTTTAGTAGAAGGAGGGACAATATATCTTTAAACCTTTTATAAAATCCATTAATGTAGCCATCAGGTCCTGGACTTTTGTTACTTTTCAGGGATGCGATTGTCTCTTTAATCTCCCACTTCTCAGTGGGTTCATCTATGTCTTTTGCCATTGTCTCAGATAATTCAGTTAATTTTGTTTTCCAAAAAGGATGTTAGGGAGTTAACATCTGAGCAGGTGTCATTATTTTCATACAATGATTTATAGAATCGAGCAAAAAATTCGGCAATTTCATCCGGTTTTGTAATAGGATTAAGCGAGTTATTACTTTTTATGTTTTGTACTATGTTTGACGATCGCTGCTTTCTCAGTCTGAATGCTAATAGTCGGCTAGCTCTGTTACCATGCTCTTAGTACTTCTGATTGGCAAACCTTAGATTGCCTTCAATTTTCTCAGTGACCAGACTACCATATTCCCTTCGTGCATCTCTAAGATTTGTTAAGAGAGTGGGATTTGACCTTTGCTTATGTTGTTGTTCCAATTTTGTAATCGTTTGTTCTAGTTCCTGTTGTCTAGCATCCCTCTTTTTCTTTCTGGCGCTTGCAAAAGAGATAATACGACCCCTTAGGAAAGCTTTTGCAAAGCCCCATAATATAAGTGGTGAAATTTCTGGGGAGGTGTTAGTGTCCTAGTAAAATTTAAGTTCTGTTGTGATAAGGTTGATGAACTCTTTATCATTAAGCAGCGATGCATTTAACCTCCATCTTTTAGGTGTTGACATATGCCCTATGTTCCATGAGAGTTCAATAGGGGAATGGTCAGAAATTGTCATCTGCAAAATCCTTAAGTCAGCTATTCTATGTAGTTCAGCCTTGGGGGTAAAAAAATAATCGATCCTAAAATACGATGCATGCCTATACGAGTAAAATGTAAAGTCTCTACAATTGGGGTATTTGCTTCTCCATGCATCGACGAGTCCCAGTTCTGTAGATTGATATTTTAATATTTTACTCATTCGAGACGGTGGAGTAGTGGATACTGGCTGTTTATCCATAAATTGTGACATAACACAATTGAAATCCCCGCCCATTAGCAAGATCCCAGAGCTATGTTGTGTTATCATGTGGAAAACCGTTTTAACGAAATCTGGGTTATCCTCATTCGGAGCGTATACGTTCATAAAAGACACATCTATACCATCAATAGAACCATTTAGCAAAAAAAACTCCCCTCTGTATCCTTATGGATTGTGACCAAACTGAAATTGACTTGTTTATGGATCAAAATGGATACACCTTTCTTTCTCCCCGACGGATGAGAAGAGAAGTACACTTTATCAGCCCATGATTTCTTTAATTTTTCATGCTCCACGTCCGACAGATGCGTTTCTTGTAGAAATGCTATCTGACACTGAGATTGTTTCAGCTGGCGTAGGATCTTTTTCCTTTTAAGCGGGCTATGAAGTCCTTTAACATTATAACTTATCTTTAGTAACCCCATTCAAAATATATAAACTAAGGGAATCAATGCAATTGAAATATATCTGTTACTTAAATGCATGAGGAGGTATGGAGAGAAGGTAGGTCTGTATGATTGTGATAGAAAAAAAAGAATAAATAAATAACCAGCAGCTGTGTAACCAAGCTACAAAATCAATACTAGGCATTTGGATATTGGTGTGTCTGTATTCAGGAATGGACTGCCTCCCTCACCATTTTTCATAACAAACAGAGCAACGGGGAACTCTCTCAGACACAAGAACATGAGTGACTGGTTAGTTCTTTGGGACCTAGTCCCAAGCTGCACAAGACGAACAAGCAGCTATGTGAGCTGTTCTCTATGCTACAGTAGATAACTATTGAGGTATAGTATGTGCTGGTTATTGCCTGTGCTTACAGATCCAGATATGGACCGGGGTTGTCAGATGTTCACTACACAGGCTCCTACAGAACCACAATGTAAAATAAAAACAAAGTATAACAATGGCACCGCAATTATACAAATGCCAAACCGTTTTCTTCATATAGGGGATAGGCATATTCAGAGTATCTAAACTTAAAGACACAGAGGATAAAATCAGATTTTAACTGAGGACACTGTGGGCCTTTAAAAACAAGCAAAGTACGATGTTAAATAAATCAGGTCATCTTGATTTGGAGCAAAATAATCAAATTACTGTAAATAAAATGTACTCATTTCTACACACGTACGTCCCTGCAGCGGCAACCCAAACACAAACGTGTGCACACGCGTACTGTAATTAAATTCTCAATGTGCCGCTACAGTCGCGCTACTTCTCCTACATGACAGAATAATCATAGCTGTATACGAGTATGAAACGGAGAGTCAGTGTCTCAGAAATGAAGTAGGTCTTACTCTATATAAAAACTCAGATACTCATCCACATGTTCTTTTCCCACCAGGTTAGAGATGCGCTTATCAGGTCTCAGTCTCTGTTCTTGGGATTATTCTCCGTTTCACATAGTCCATCGCTTCGGCCGCATCCCGGAATTCCTTCTCCTCTCCGTTGTGTGTGATTCGAAATCGGGCTGGGAACAGCAGAGCGTACCGAACTCCTTGTCGACCTCGGAGTAGTTTTCGGACATCCGTGAAGGCTGCTCTTGCTCTGGCTACATTTGCTGTGTAATCTGGGTAGATGGCCACCGGCTTTCCGTTGTAACTCAGTAAGGCCTGATCGCGGGTTCTTCTTAAAATCTCCATACAGTCTCCGTCATAGTGCAACTTTGCAATAATGGCACGCGGTTTGTCTCCTGGCTTCCTAGTCCCCAGACTGCGTTGAGAGCGATCAATTTTGATATCTTTGTCCATCCGTAGTGTCTCCTTCAGTAGTTTAGAAACTGCGGTGGTCGAGCTTGAGCCGGTTTGTTCTGGGACTCCAACAATCCGGATATTCCCTCGTTTCATCCGCCCCTCTAGGTCTTCACATTTTCACTTCAGGTCTTCCACTTCACTTTTTTTTCACCGTGGTTTGAAGGGAAACAACTTCATTCGACCATGTTGAGAGCCCCCCCCCCCCTCAATGTCTCTGATGCTTCCCCTCATTTGCTCCATTTTGGACCAGATGGCAGCAGTGTTGTTCACAATTTCAGATTTTACCGCTTGTAATTCACATTTGAGTGCGTCAGTCTTCAGCTAATGCGTTTTTCAGTTCCTTCCTTATCGCTATGGATAAATCCAATCTCAGAGCAGAGAAGATTTCCGACTTTACCACATCAGGATCCATGCTTGCAGCTTCTGGTTTTGTTTGCGGAACAGGTCGTTTGGGGTTAGCTTGAGCACCTGGTGTCGAGGCCTCAGGCCCAGTACCGGAGGGAGTGACGAACTTGTATTTTCGGGGATTTGGCGCCATGTACAGCAGCGAAAGCGTCTGATATCAAACGCTTATGGGCATTGACGAAAGGGGTATATGATTTAAGTAGTCTTTCAAAGTTTGGATTCCGTTGAAATAATAAATTAGTAGTGGCTCTGCAGGAGCGCTCACCAACACATCTTACTCCATGCCTTGCTCAGCAGCGCCCCGCATGGATGAGTTTTTCAAGGTCCCATTGCGACATCAGTCCTTTAATCCTAGAAATGTTCTTCAGGTGATAAAAGGCTGACCTTGTGATTGTGTTTATGTGACCTTGGAGCTTCAGGTCTGAGTCCATTACTACACCTACAGTGCCTGATCAGTGTTTTTTAGGTTTTTTAATTGATGCTGTGTGCAGACACTTGATTGTTCCTTTTTAGGTCCAAAAATTCTTTTTTGGGGTTTTGTTCTGTTCAGCTGGAGAAAGTTAAGGCACATCTATCTATTGATTTGCTCGATGTTTTATTTAGGGTTTGGATGGGTTCAGAGTTCCAACAGAACCAGCACTGTGGTTCTACCACAGTCTGTATTTATGCATATGACATTGAAAACTCTCACAAGGGCAGTCTAAGTGCTGTGGTGAGCACGGAAACCAGCCTCAACCATATCAAACCCATTGGTCATTGTTAGTAAGCTATTTTGCTGTTGAAGCTTTTTCAGTAATCTTATTAAGGAATGGAAGGTTAGAGATTGGCTTGTAGTTCTGCATTAACGTGTTGTCCAGGTTGTTCTTCTTTAGCAGGGGTTGAACAACTGCTGTTTCTACAGCCTGGGGGAAAACATCTGACAAGAGTGATGAGTTAACTATTTGAATCAATTCAGACTTAATGACTTGGAAAACTGTCTTTAGAAAAACTGTGGGTAGGACATCGAGGCAACAAGAGGAGCTTAATTGGTTGATGATTTCTTCAAGGTTTGTTTAGTTAAGTTTTTGGAATGCAGATATTTTCTCTACATTGCTATTGAGTGCAGATGATATTGTAGTTTGTTTGGTACAGATATACAGATGAATCCTCCAGTTTTCTAAATCTTTTCAGTAAAAAAGCTGTCAAATTCAGTGCAGGCCCTGGTGGAGTTTAGATCAGGGTCTACTGTCGCAGGAGGATTTGTTAGTCTCTGAACTGTTGCAAATAAAGTCTGCGCTTTATTAATGTTTCTGTTAATAATTTCAGAAAAGAGTGAATCCCTTGTGACTTTCACAATTAGGGGATTTCTGTTTAGTCTGTCTCTGTAGATCTCATAGTGAACCTTAAGTCGAGTTTCCCGCCATTTTCTCTCGGCTCGTCGACACTCCCTGTTTTCACCACGTACCAGTGGATCGCTAGTCCACAGAGACTTCTTTCCACTCAAGACTATTTTCACTTTAATTGGAGCAATGGTATTAACGATGTCAGAACTTTTAGAGAGAAAATTATCCACCAGCTTGTTTACTGAGGTTGTGTTGGAGGAAGAACTGGATGGGGGTGTGGGGAGAGAAAACATTTGTTTTAAGGTTTCAACTAAACCGTCCCCAAGAAATCGCATTTTTACCGTGGTCTCACGTTGGCCAGATAGTTTGGTAGCTATAGTGCTTTCAAAGAAAACACAGAAATGGTCAGATAATGCAATATCAACTACGATGTTCGAGGTATTTAAACCTTTGCTGAGAATTAAGTCCAGAATGTGTCCTCGGTTGTGTGTCGTTGGTTTGACATGCTGGGTAAGGCTGAAGCTATGAAGAGTGTAATTTAACGTTTTTGCTCGTCTATCTTGGGGTTGTTAATATGGATGTTGAAATCCCCCACAATGATTAGTTGGTCTTAATCCATACATATTACAGAAAGAAGGTCACTAAAATCATTGAAGAAATTGGAGTTAGGTTTAGGCGGTTTCAGCATCACTCCTGGACAGGATGTTTCTTATTTTAGCAATATTCCGGAGGTGAAAGAAGGAAATCCTAGAAACCTGTTTAATATGGGATTTAAATGTCAAGTCTTGGTCAAAAATAACGCAGAGGTTCTTTACGTTATTACTGGGGGCCAATTTAATGCCATCCAGATGAAGTGATTGACTAATCAGTTTCTTTTTTAGAACTTCTGGTCCAAAGACAGCAACTTCTGTCTTGTCAGAATTTAAAAGCAAAAAGTTTAGATTCATCCATGTGTTTATGTCTTCCAGACATGCCTGTAATCTACCTAACTGACTGGGTTCATCAGGATTTATGGATAAATACAGTTGTGTATCATCGGCATAGCTGTGGAAATTTGTCCCATGCTGTCTAATGATTCTACCAATTGGAAGCATATATATGGTGAAAAGAATTGGTCCAAGCACAGAACCCTGTGGAACTCCACAAGTAACCCTTGAGAGTGAAGAAGATTGATCATTTAGATGAACAAACTGGAATCTGTCAGACAAATATGATTTAAACCAGCCTAGTGCTGTTCCTTTGATCCCTGCAACATGTTCAAGCCTTTCTAAGAGAATATTATGATCGACTGTGTCAAAAGCAGCACTGAGATCTAACAAAACCAGAACAGACACAAGTCCATTATCTGAGGCCATGAGAATATAATTAGTAACCTTCACCAGTGCTGTTTCAGTGCTATGATGAGCTCTAAAACCTGACTGAAACTCTTCAAACAGCTCGTTACTGTTTAGATGCTCACAGACTTGATTAGCAACACTTTTCTCAAGGATTTTGGATAAGAAAGGAAGGTTAGATATAGGTCTGTAATTCACTAAGTCATCTTGATCAAGGGAAGGTTTCTTGAGTAAAGGTTTAATTACAGCTATTTTAAATTCTTGTGGTACATATCCGTTTACTAAGGATAGATTAATCATATCCAAAATGGGGCCAGGAACCAAATGGAACACTTCTTTAAATAATTTGGTTGGGATTGGGTCCAACATACAAGTTGAAGGTTTAGATGAGGCTAATATTTTTGATAAATCCGAAAGCTCGACTGAATCAAAACAGCCTAAGCACAAATGAGGTTCTACAGTTCTTTCCGAAACTGCCTCATTTACTGAGGAAGAAGTAATCATGTTTGGGAGGATGCCAATGATTTTATTTTTAATAGAATTAATTTTATTTATGAAGAATCCCATAAAATCATCACTGCTAATAGGTGGGGGAATAGTTGGCTCAACAGAGCTATGACTGTGTAAGTTTGGCAACTGTACAAAAAAGAAACCTAGGATTGTTTTTATTCGCCTCTATAACTGATGAAAAATATGCTGTTCTAGCTTGTCGAAGGGTCCAGGTTAAAAAGGAATCCTCTAGATGTGTAGAGCGCCATTTTCTCTCCAACTTAGTATTCTGCTTTAAAGTATGCAACTCTGCGTTAAACCAAGGAGTCAGCCTCCTATGGTTAGCCACTTTCTTTTTTAAGGGGGCTACACTATCTAATGCCAAACGCAATGAGGACGTAACGCATTGAACCAGATCATCAATTTCTGAAGGGTTAGATAGAATTGCTGCCATCCACTGTGTTACTCTGAGACACTGAGGAAAGTAAGAATGGAACAGATTCTTTAAAAATTGTTACAGCATTGTCTGATAAAGCTCTACTATAAGGAAATTTTCTTTCAGATTTAAGATGGTCAGTTAAAGTAAATTCAAAAGTTATTAAGAAGTGGTCAGACAGGACCGGGTTATGTGGGTGGACTGTTATTTCCTCACACTCAATACCGTATGTCAGTACAAGGTCCAAAGTGTGTTTGCCCGAGTGGGTCGATCCCTGTACTTTTTGAGTAAAGCCAATTGAGTCTAAAATAGCACTAACGGCTGCATTTAGGCTATCACTTTCAGTATCCACATAAATATTGAAGTCCCCCACTATAATGACCCTATCAGTATTTAATACTAAATCAGATAAAAAATGTGAGATCTGATCCAAGAATTGAGAGTAAGGGCCTGATGGACGATACAAAACCAAAAACAAAAATGGTCTCAATGTTTTGCAACTTGGATGACGAAAATTAAGGGTTAGATGTTCAAAAAAACTGTAGCTATCAATTGGTCTGGGACTAATTAGTAAATCAGAGCGAAAAATGGTTGCAACTCCTCCTCCTCGCCCAGTATTTCTAGGAATGTGAAAATGTAAATGACTGGAAGGAGTTGACTCATTTATACTGACATAATCCTCCTGCTGCAACCAGGTTTCTGTGAGACAAAGCAGATCAATGTGATTATCACCAATCAAGTCATTTACTAACAAAGTCTTTGAGAAGAGAGATTTTATATTTAATAAACCATATTTAATATGAGATTTCCATAATTTGCTTTTGTTGGCTTAACTATTAATCCATTTAATTTTGGCCGTGGGCAAGACACTGTTTCTATAGGGTAATGGATGGGTAACAATAAAGAAGTAGCCGAGAGGTGGGTTAAACTACGACTCTGCTTCCTGGTCTGGACCCTGGGTTGTCAGTGTTTTGGGAGGACTAATAAATTCGGCCATATTCCTAGAAAGAAGAGCTGCTCCATCCAAATTGGGATGGATGCGGTCTCTCCGGATCAGACCAGGTTTTCCCCAAAAAGTTCGCCAGTTATTAATGTAGCCCACATCGTTTGCAGGACACCACCCAGACAACCATTGATGGAATGACAGCATGCGGCTAAACATGTCGTCACTGGTCCGATTAGGCATGGGACCAGAAAAGATTACCGAGTCTGAGATTGTTTTAGCAAACTTACACACCGAAGGAACACTAATTTTAGTGACCTCCGATTGGCGTAACCGGGTGTCATTACCGCCAGCGTGAATAACAATCATACTGTATTTACGCTTATCTTTAGCCAGCAGTTTCAGGTAGGATTTGATGTCGCCCGTTCTGGCCCCTGGCAAGCATTTGACTATGGTCAATGGTGTCTCTAATGCCACGTTTCTGACTATAGAGCTGCCAATTACCAGGGTTGGCTTCTCAGCAGATTTTCCCCGCTGAGCAGGGAAAATCTGTTAGAAACGCGGACCGGTTGGTGGTGGCCCATGGGCTTAGTCCTAAAACTATGCTTCCTACGTACAGTCACCCAGCCGGCCTGAGGTCCCGGCTGCGTGGGCTCTACCGGAGGACAGCTAGGGGGTTTTATCATTGTTGGCTCGGCTACCTGCTGGTTTTTCAACAGCGCGGAGCCCTGCTTCTAATTCTGATACCCTCGCCTCCAAGGCTACAAAAATATTACATTTACTACAGTTACCATTATCACTAAAGGAGGCAGGGAAGTAACTAAACATCTGACAGAGAGAGCAAGAGAGAAGAGAAGAGTTAGAGACAGGAAAAAAGAAGAGTAGCCATAGCCAATGAAGCTAAGCTAACTGAGCTAGCGAGACCTTACCACCCCAAGAAAAGCTGTATGAAACACAAGGCGTTCCCGAAACGTAAAGTACACCACCAGAAAACGTGTGTTTTAGTGTGCTTGTGTGTTAAAATAACTTAGAGAGGCCTCAGCACAGAGAAAACAAGATCAATTCAAGAGAGTCTGAACAACAGTCACAGTTCAGAATGAATATTTTTGTTTAAAGACCAAGGCTTGTATTGAAGAGTTTTGGGACTGAAGCTAAATTAGTTTTAAACTAATTGTGGTTAGTTTAAGACTAATCAGCACCTTCTGGTTTTTTTCCAAACCACCAATTCACAATGAAAAGCAGAAGTGAAGAAAAACATTCTTAGGAAGAAGCAATGTTTCAATAAACCATTTGCTGAATTAGAAATCAATAACCTTTAGAGAATTGATTCTATTTTATGGATCGGTCACCGCAGTGATTGATCTTACTTTAATTTTTAGACCTTATGTTGATGTTAACGGCCGTGGGGGCACCAATTATGTCGATCTAATTTAGTATTTCGAATTACCGAGAAGGCGGTTTCTAAAATGTCTTAAAAGATTAGTTTAAGTGTTTAAACTATCTGTTTTAAAGTCGATCTCCATTTTGAATAGCATTAATGGCAGTCTTTATTGTTCATGAATAAAGAGCCGTCCAAGGTGACCCCACGTGGTTCGCTAGAGCATGTAGCTTACAGCTAACTCACGTGGAGCTGCACTCCTGTTCATTTATTAAACACCAAACAAAGGAAAACTGTCGGATTGAGTAACTCAGGTTGCAGGATATAAAACGACTTTCCATCGGAAACCTCGAAAATCACTGTTTAAACCTCCAGGCCGACCTCTCTGTTTGTACCCAAACAGTAAATGAAATCTTACACAATGTAACAAATCACAGTGAAAATAAACAACCCTTAAATCTTGTTTATCTTAAACTAATCTTGCCTCTGCCCAGACAGACCTTATTGAACGGTTAAAGTTCTCCAGGTTGCTCCGTCGATGATGGGGTAAGCTACCACAACGTTAGCCGGCAGGCTAACAGTAGCTGCGGTCCATTAGCAGTGGGAGGATGGCTGTTGGGGTGCATGTAGCCTTAGCTTGGACGGTGTCCTCTCTGGCTTGGCTAAACAGCAATCCGCTCCACCTTCCTTCACTGACACAGTATCTTTTCTGCAGGTTGAAGATGCTATTCGTCCCAGGCTTTGTCGCGGTGGGGTAATGCTCCAGTCTGGATGCGGTTCTGCGGCATTCAGTAGCTTGTTAGCGGTCCCCTCCACACGGCAGCATCTGTTCAGAAAGCAAGGCTCAGGGCAGAACAGTAGGGTTTATCTCATCAGTGGTTTGCGCTGTCTGGCTGAAAAGCCCAAACGGAAGAAAGCGAGTTCCAATGACTCAAGTCTTTATAAAACCTCTGGTCCTCTTCTTCTCCTGTTGAAGCTAGAATGTGGGTTAGCGCCACCCAATGGCTGCTGTGTGTGACGCAAAACTCTGTCAGTTCAACTGAGCATTGAAGTTGTTTCTTTAGATTACCGTCATTCTGTTTAGGTAAATTTCAAGTTTTCCCCTATTTTTTATTGTCTCCCTTCCTCCCTTGTGTTTATCTTTTCAACTCTCCTCTGCCTGCCAGCCTGCTCCCATTTCAATCTGTTTTCTATTTTCTCATCTTCTCTCTGCCTGGACTCTCCCTCAGCTACCTCCACTTGACCTTGATTAGCCTCTTTGGTTATTTTGCCACTTCCACCTATCCCTCAGTATCTCAGCTCTTCTATCGGCATTGTTCTCCACTGGTTCCTCTGTCTATTTTCTGTTGCTGTCCCTAAAGATCTAGTCACAGCCTATTCATCCCTGTGCTGCCCTTTGTGTTTACTTTCGTGTCCACCCACACTCCTCTTAAGTTTGGTTATTACTAGGGTTTTGAGGTAATGTTTTCGTGCCCGTCTGTCTGTTAGCAACTCAAAAAATTATTGACAGATTTGGATGAAATTTTCAGAAAATATCTGCAATGGGACCAGGAACAATTAGTAAATTTTACAGTTGATCTGGCATGAACTGCATATCCACCCACTGCAGCAGCGCTATCGTGGACTCCTTTCCCATCTCAGAGAGCTCACAGATTGCTGACCTCGCATAGCAGCGCTGCTACGGTTGGAACTGAGCTGTCTTGGCAGAGGTTTATGCTCTCTGAGTTCTTTTCTAGTTGTTGTTTTTTTATTAAGATATTCTACTCTGCAAGTTTCTGCACTCTAAAACCGTATGATGACTGAACCTTGTCTACATAAGTTATTGCCACTGTTCAATTTCCAAAATAAGAGGGAAAAAAAGTTATATTCTATTGTAAGATTTGAAAATGGATAAGAAAATGGATCAGAAGGATACCAAAACACTAAATTTTCTGATCTGGACAGGAGGATGACAAGGGAATGGATTTTCTTCGCTTTCCCATCCCACTCCCATTGAAAAAAAATGCTCTGTTGTCAATCCCATAAAACAAGAAGAAATAAAATTCCTTCCCGTCTCAATCCCGATAACATTATTCTTACTCCCTCCCAATCCCAGCAGGTGTTTTCTTTGGGTGCTGCAATCCTAAACAAAACCACAAAACAATCAAAACGTTGACTTTAATTTGCAGAAACACTGCAGAATAACATTCTCAATACCTTGAGGTAGGAGTAAACTTGATTAGTTCAATACAGTTCTGGCAAATGACATGTGGTAATTTAACTCTGTCACTGACAACTAAAATAATTTTTTTTTAAATTTCAGACTTCCCTGACAGTGTTTTCAAGGTGATGCAGGTATCTTTATCTGTAATCCGCAGCTGTTAGGGAAAATTTCTGTGTGATTAGGATTTAATTGATTAGTTACATTCTAAGGAAGTTCATCTAGGACAGTAGATCATTTAGAGAATACGAAAGCCTTCTGTGTGTAATGGGTTGATAAGCAATGTATCAAACTGCAAGGCAGACGTCAGTAAGTAGCAGATATCAACAGTACATTGTGAGACTGCTGCCAAGTTTACTATAACGTCATCAGAGGCAGCGGGAAGAAGACACTTGGGTGGAAGAAAACGCACTGACTGTCACTCTAATTAGAGCCGGTGCTGACTGGCTCTCCAGGAGCGGATATAGAAACAAAGCTAATGTATTAAAAAGATAAACATTGATTGCTGAATACTATTTAAGGGTTTGCGTAGAAGGGTTGGGTAGGAATGTCAGTATGGAACTGTATGTGCCACTAACAACCCAGGGTAACCTGTAAACATGCAACCAGGTGTTCACCCACCCCCTGATCGACCATTTCAACATATGATGATGGACTACCTTGAGCTCACTCCGGCTGAGGGTAAGAAATACTGTCTGGTGATTGTTGACATTTTGTGAGCAAGGCCCTTAAAGAGCTGGGGAATTTTTGGTGGTCAAACTCAGCACTTACTGTGCCTATCACCCACAGTCAGCAGAGGGCGTACAGAGAGAGAATGGGACCATTAATTCCAAATTGGCAAAATGTTGTGAGAAAACTGGTCTCTTCTGGCCCAAAGCCCTACAGATTGTCTTGATGTATACGAGAATGAGGAAATATGCAAAAAATAACCTCTGGAATCTCAATTTCGACCAAGACGACCCCAAAGCCAGGGTGCAGTTGGAGCTGTCGCACCTGTCGTTCTCTGTCAGGGGTGCATCCAGGACCATCTTTGGTACCAGTTTGTGAATTACTCAGCAAGAGCAGTGACCAGTAAGTCCTGTATTGTTTGCATGAGGACTGCGGTACCACAATATTATGTTCAAATTCCATTTGAGGGACATTTGGATGACTGCATCAGTTTCAGTGAGATGCCAGGCAAAGGACATCCACAGTGGGGAATTCCAGCAGCCCACAGGATTAAATTTACACTTGAGTAAAAGAAATGCAGCATCTGTTCCTCACATTGCATTTTTGCTGTTATAGCAGGGGTGAACAAAAGCTGGGCAGGGCCCTTTGGGCTTCCTAAACCAGTAAAAGCCTCAGATCTAATTAAGCTATCAAGACCAGCCCCAGGTGCATCTTTTGTGTGTTATAATGTCACCAGATCTGGACAACAGGTTAATATGAGTTAATGACAGGGGAAATGCTCAAACATATTTCACCTTAATGATGAATCTTGATGGATTATGCATTTTGGACCTGTTCAGCTTTTTACCTTTTGCGAACATGGTTTATGAAACAGAAGCAGATGGCCCCTGATATCTTTTGAGTGTGTGGATATGGACAGTTAAGACCGAAGCTCCCCACAGGATAGACACGGTTGTGTGGTCATGTGATGATGACTTTTGATGTGTCTATTGCAATTGATCCTTTTAATGAGCAGAGGGCCCATTCTCATCGGTTGACCAGGAGAGTGACAATACCGGACAGGTTTGATAACCACATGTACATCGATGCAATAGGGGTGCTACCGAAAGTCCCAGATGAATTTAAGGCTAGGAGTGAGGTTCTGGCATGTTTGTAATCTATGATTCTGTGGCCCATCATTAATAAGAATGTGGCTTGGATTAATTACCTGTATTTCCATCAGCAGAGGTTCATCAACCACCCCTATGATGCCATGACAGGAATAGCTGATCAGCTGGACGCCACTTTCCTCATGTCCTGGCAGAATACAATGGCTCTAGACATGCTTCTCATGGAACGTGGAGGGGTATGTGGCTTATTTGGTGATAAATGTTGTACTTTTCTAATGTTTTACCTGAATTTGATCTCTTGTAATTCTAACATGTGAGTGTGGCTCTCATCACAGGTTCAGAAGGCACACAGAACTGAGGGTTTTATTTTAATTTACCATTTTTACTTTCTAGGCGCAGCCAAGGTGTTGAGGGGATCCGTTTTGGTGGCCTCAGGATCGGGTCTCTGCTTTTTGCAGATGACGTGGTCCTGTTGGCTTCATCGGAACGTGATCTACAGGTTTCGCTGGAGCAGTTCGCAGCCGAGTGTGAAATGGCAGGGATGAGAATCAGCACCTCCAAATCCGAGGACATGGTCTTGAGCCAGAAAAGGGTGGGGTTCCTTCTCCGGGTCGGGGATGAGGTCCTTCCCCAAGAGGAGGGGAATCTGGGGTTCTTGGTCAAGAATGAGGGAAAAATGGAGTGGGAGATCGATAGACGGATTGGTAGGGCATCTGCAGTTATGCGGGCGCTGTACCGGTCTGTCGTGGTGATCTATTTACCGGTCGATCTACGTTCCTACCCTCATCTTTGGTCACGAACTCTGGGTGGTGACCGAAAGAATGAGATCACGGATACAAGCGGCTGAAATGAGTTTCCTCCGTAGAGTGTCTGGAAGAAAATGGATGGATGGATGGATTTTTACTTAAATTACTCTCATCAAATTTATTAACATTATTATTTTTTTTGCATGGATGTAACTGACTGAAAAGTTGTCTAATTTTGTATTGATTCATTTTGAATACAATCCAATCTCAAAACTTAATCACGTAACCGTAATAAAAAATATATTGATGTATACGTTTTTAAGATGTAGACTGTGCTAATCTTTTAAATGTAACCTCTTTAGAGACACAGGGGATCAATTCAATTCAATTCACTTTATTTATATAGCGCCAATTCACAACAGATGTCATCTCAAGGCACTTAACAAGAAGTCATTTCAATACATTTATACAAACATTCCAATCAGTTAAAAAGTTTCCTATTTAAGGAATCCCAGCAGATTGCGTAAGTCATTGGCGTGAGGTTGGGCCCCGTTGATGCAGACTTTCCAACCACAGCAATCCTTCAGCAATCCCTCACACTGAGCAAGCATGTAGCGACGGTGGAGAGGAAAAACTCCCCTTTAACAGGAAGAAACCTCCAACAGAACCAGGCTCAGTAGGAGCGGCTCTCTGCCACGACCGTCTGGGGGTTTGAGAAGACAGAGCAGAAACACAGAAGGAACAGAAGATCTGATATAAGAGAACTTTCTATGTTACAGAAAGTAAAAAGTTGATAACAGGACACAGTGGATGTTCAGTTACTGGGAGGATCATCCCAGTCGATGCCCCCCGTCCAACAGGGCATTGCAGTCAAGCAGGATACCAGACCAGGTATATCTTCTATGGAGAGAAAAACACTGAGAGAAAACAAAGTTAACAGTCCAAATAACAGAATATACTGTAATACAACTGGAGAGTTGTAGGAGAAAAAGAAGTTGCAGAGTGAAGAAAATTGTTAAGTCTGTCCTCCAGCAGTCTAAGACTATAGAAGCATAACTACAGAGATAGCTCAGGATGACCTAAGCCACTCTAACTATAAGCTTTATCAAAAAGGAAAGTTTTAAGCCGGGCCTTAAAAGTAAACAGAGTGTCTGCCTCTCGGAGTAAAGCTGAGAGCTGGTTCCACAGGAGAGGAGCCTGATAACTAAAAGATCTGCCTCCCATTCTACTTTTAGAAATCCTAGGAATTACAAGTAAACCTGCAGTCTGAGAGCGAAGGGCTCTGTTAGGAACATAAGGAACATATAGATCTCCGATGTATGATGGAGCTTGATTATTAAGGGCTTTGTATGTAAGAAGAAGGATCTTAAATTCTATTCTGGATTTAACAGGGAGCCAATGAAGGGAAGCTAAAACAGGAGAAATGTGATCTCTCTTTTTAATATTCATCAGAACTCTTGCTGCCGCATTTTGGATCAACTGAAGGCTTTTAATGGCATTTTGTGGACTACCTGATAGTAAAGAATTACAGTAGTCCAGCCTTGAGGTAACAAATGCATGGACTAGTTTCTCAGCATCACTCCTGGACAGGATGTTTCTAATTTTAGCAATATTCCGGAGGTGAAAGAAAGAAATCCTAGAAACCTGTTTAATATGAGATTTAAATGTCAAGTCTCGGTCAAAAATAACGCCGAGGTTCTTTACGTTATTGCTGGGGGCCAATTTAATGCCATCCAGATGAAGTGATTGACTAATCAGTTTCTGTTTAAGAGCTTCTGGTCCAAAGACAGCAACTTCTGTTTTGTCAAAGCAAAAAGTTTAGGGTCATCCATGTTTTTATGTCTTCCAGACATGCCTGTAATCTACCTAACTGACTGGGTTCATCAGGATTTATGGATAAATATAGTTGTGTATCATCGGCATAGCTGTGGAAATGTATCCCATGCTGTCTAATGATTCTACCAATTGAGAGCATATATATGGTGAACAGAATTGGTCCAAGCACAGAACCCTGTGGAACTCCACAGGTAACCCTTGAGAGTGAAGAAGATTTATCATTTAGATGAACAAACTGGAATCTATCAGACAAATATGATTTAAACCAGCCTAGTGCTGTTCCTTTGATCCCTGCAACATGTTCAAGCCTTTCTAAGAGAATATTATGATCGACTGTGTCAAAAGCAGCACTGAGATCTAACAAAACCAGAACAGACACAAGTCCATTATCTGAGGCCATGAGAATATCATTAGTAACCTTCACCAGTGCTGTTTCAGTGCTATGATGAGCTCTAAAACCTGACTGAAACTCTTCAAACAGCTCGTTATTGTTTAAATGCTCACAGACTTGATTAGCAACAATTTTCTCAAGGACTTTGGATAAGAAAAGAAGGTTAGATATAGGTCTGTAATTCACTAAGTCATCTTGATCAAGGGAAGGTTTCTTGAGTAAAGGTTTAATTACAGCTATTATAAATTCCTGTGGTACGTATCCGTTTACTAAGGATAGATTCATCATATCCAAAATGGGGCCAGGAACCAAATGGAACACTTCTTTAAATAATTTGGTTGGAATTGGGTCCAACATACAAGTTGAAGGTTTAGATGAGGCTAATATTTTTGATAATTCCGAAAGCTCGACTGAATCAAAACAGCCTTAGCACAACTGAGGTTCTACAGTTCTTTCCGATACTGCCTCATTTACTGAGGAAGAAGTAATCATGTTTGGGAGGATGCCAATGATTTTATTTTTAATAGAATTAATTTTATTTATGAAGAATCCCATAAAATCATCACTGCTAAGAGCTGGGGGAATAGTTGGCTCAACAGAGCTATGACTCTGTGTAAGTTTGGCAACTGTACTAAAAAGGGGGCTACACTATCTAATGCCAAACGCAATGAGGACGTAACGCTGTGAACCAGATCATCAATTTCTGAAGGGTTAGAGATAGAATTGCTGCCATCCACTGTGTTACCCTGAGACACTAAGGAAAGTAAGAATGGAACAGATTCTTTAAAAATTGTTACAGCATTGTCTGATAAAGCTCTACTATAATTAAATTTTCTTTCAGATTTAAAATGGTCAGTTAAAGTATATTCAAAAGTTATTAAGAAGTGGTCAGACAGGACCGGGTTATGTGGGTGGACTGTTATTTCCTCACACTCAATACCGTATGTCAGTACAAGGTCCAAAGTGTGTTTACCCGAGTGGGTCGATCCCTGCACTTTTTGAGTAAAGCCAATTGAGTCTAAAATAGCACTAAAGGCTGCATTTAGGCTATCACTTTCAGTATCCACATGAATATTAAAGTCCCCCACTATAATAACCCTATCAGTATTTAATACTAAATCAGATAAAAAATGTGAGATCTGATCCAAGAATTGAGAGTAAGGGCCTGGTGGACGATACAAAACCACAAACAAAAATGGTCTTAATGTTTTGCAACTTGGATGAGGAAAATTAAGGGTTAGATGTTCAAAAGAACTGTAGCTATCAATTGGTCTGGGACTAATTAGTAAATCAGAACGAAAAATCCTAGTCCATTCCTGGTAGATCCTAGCATTAAGGTTCATACCATGGATGGAGCCTCCCATAAGGGAAGAGTACACATGTCATTATGAATAATTTGTGGTCAATTTAAGGGATACTGATGTTTGTCTACATAATCTGTTTCTGATTGTTTTTCTTTTTATAGATTTTCCTTAGAACATCCTGAAAGATGTAGAGACTTGTGGACTCATCACTTCCGGGGGCAGGAGGGGTGGATGAGATGTCTTCTCCCCACACAACTGAAATCTGTAAATAAACAATGGTTGGATAGATGGCAACAAGAAAAGACCAAGATGGGGTTTTTTTTAATCGCGATGCAAAAGGTCTCCCATAATTTCTTCGGGGTGGATGTATAGGTCTCATTTTTATGATTCAAGAGCTGATTTCATAATGAAAATTATTCTGTTTGATTGACGGACAATTAATTGATTAACCATGAGTTAAAACTGTTTTTTTTTTTTGTCTGTATTTTAATTGCTTGCACACCATAAGAAACAGCACCTGGCCATCTTTTGTTTGTGTTATGACTGAAAGAGTAATAAGAGGAGGGATACGGATGTGGAATAATTATTTCAGGACATAGAGTCAGGGTTTTCAAATAATAATAATACAGCAATAACAGATTTGTTGTGTCTTTGTTAACTCAACATGTAGACTTGGTAGAGTAAACGTCAGGGACACCACCTGACTCTGGGAACTCTGACCTGGTAAGGCTGGCTCATGTGTACATGTCTGTGATCCAGTCTTGCAAGGGGAAGACAGCAAAACTTCATGGGAGGATCCACAGTAGATATGAATGTTTATCAATCAGTTTATAATGGCTGTTTACTTGGGGGTGCAGGTCAGTTAATACAAAGTTATCTGTGTGCTGATGCTCCTTGTTAATTAAGAAGATCAGTGGTGAAGCCGGAAATTGCTTTTCAGATTGGACTAAGAAAAAAAGGGTGGGCCATTTAAATATTACTAAAATCAAGTTTATTTGTAAATTCCACTGTTGTTTCACTAGAAATGTCTGTATACATCAGAAACCCACAGCACCTTTTTAAACAAACAGCTTAGGACAAAAAACACTACACTTAGACTACAAAGTGGAAACATAACAACATGGCCACTGTCAGATACCCAATGGTGTAAATAAATATTTGATTCTCTAAAAGGGTAATATTAAGACAGCTTACCCAGTAGACAGTAAGAATTTTAGAAGCAGTTAATCATGTTGCCTCATCATGCCATTTTTGCTAACCAGAGGTAGCAAAGGAAGTTAAAAGGGGCAGGATCATGTAAGCTTTGTGAGTTCAGCAATTGGTCAGCTTTTCCCAAGGGAGTATGGTAAACGTAGTAGCAATGTGTTTCAAAGAAAACTCCTTAAACTAACAGTTTTTTAATCAATGTTATATTTATTTCAATTAAAGGGGGGGTATTATGCAGAATGGACTTTCTGAAGCTTGATATCCTGAGAACCTGTCTTTCCCTCATTAAAAACATACCTGAAGTGTTGCTCTGACCCATTCACTCATGTTAGAATAATCTTTGAGTCTCTGCTGGTCGTTCTCTGGGTCTCTTAAACGCCTGCTCCCACCAATCCCCGCCTTTTCCACCCATCTCCTCCTCTGAGCTTAGGTACTCAGCCGAGAGCCTCGCCCCTGCAGAGCTCCCCTACCCCTCCCCACCTCACACAACTCCAGCTGAGTCCCAGGTGTAGTAATAATAACACACCAGCTGCAGCTGCGCGTCTTTTGTGGGATTTTTTTTCCCGACTCCATGCATGCTGCGATGATGAACGGTATGTGAGGAACTGTAGGGGGAGTGTCAGAAAGAGTAGGAGGGTGTTAGAGAGGCACAGGCGAAAATCAAGGCGTCCAATACGGAAGTACATTTCTTGAAGGTGGATTTGGATATATTATTGACTTTTAAAAGACTTAAGGAGACAATTTTATTGTAAGGTGCTATAGAAGGGTAATATGTGCCTGGAAGAAGCATAATACCCCCCATTTAAAGCATTTGTTTCAAAACTACAATCTTACACTTAGTTACACAAAGGAATCTCACAGCTAGCCGTAGCTTATCTGGAGAATTTGCAAGGCATGGTATTTAAAACATCCAATGACAGCAAGTCTTACAAATATACTTTATGATGACTTTAAGTAAGTGACATTCCTCAAAAATAAAACTTAATTAATTATATATATATATATTAGGGCCGGGACTCGATTAAAAAAAATATATAATTAATTAGAGGCTTTGTAATTAATTAAACACATTTTAATCGCATATAAATATTTGACCTGAGAACAGTGAGAAGTTTTTCATGTGGATTTTTAGTATACCATTGAATAATGACTAAATACATAAGCTTAAGCAACAAAATATTGTTTATTTTTGTTCAACCAAGTCCAACAGACCAGTGCAATTTTGCCATTAAAGCTGCAGTAGGTAACTTGAATAAAAGTAACTTTTTGTGATATTTCCTTAAACTGTCCATATGTCCTGAAAGTAGGAAATGAGATTTGTAATCCGTTAAAAAAGCGGCTCAATTGGTCACGCCTACAGCCCCTAATGCGATTTGCAAGAATCCATTGCGCCCAATAGAAAACACCCAATCAGAGCCAAAGCAGCGTCTGAACGAATGTCTGACATCTGTCTATCACTCCTCACACACACCGCGACCCGCCCCTCACTCCGCTACGTAACCGGCTGCAACAGCCACCTAAAGAAAAACTGCCAGTACCGCCGCTGCCAACAAAAGAGAAGATGACCGAGGAGGATAAAATTGCTAAGAAGAAAGAAGTTGACCGAGACCGAGATAAAACGAGGGTAGATATTGGCGTAGCCTTTGAGAGGTGGAGGGAGCTACGGGACCTGAAAGTGTTAAAAAACGATTCCGATTTGGCAATGTTTCTGCTTGACAGGTAATTACCCTTGCTTGATTAATATTTGTTTAGTTTTTTGATGGTGGTATTACAGTAAACCTCCACAGCGCGTACCCCAGCCAGCAATGACATGTGGGGCCCAGATGGATTAAGTACGGGTTCCATGGGTACTGTGTGGGCATGGGCTTCGACTGGGTGAAATCAGCGGGTCCCATGTAGGTTTTATAGTATGAGTCTCACATAGGAAGCCCATATGAGTTGATTACATGGGCCCCATAAGGGACAGGCATGGGCCAAGTGGGCATGGGTTTGATCTGGGAACACAGATATGGGTCCAGCATAGACTTTTTATGGGCCAAGTGGGCATGGGTTTGAACTGGGAACACATATATGGGTCCTGCATGGCATATTAATGGACCAAGTGGGCATGGGTTTGAACTGGGATCACATATATGGGTCCTGCATGGCATTGTTATCGGCCAAGTGGCCATGGGTTTGAACTGGGAACAAATATATTTGTTCTGCATGGTATATTTAAGGGCCAGGTGGGCATGGGTTTGATCTGGGAACGCATATATGGGTCTTGAATGACATATTTATGGGCAAAGTGGGCATGGGTTTGAACTGGGAACACATATATGGGTCCTGCATGGTATATTTATGGGCATAGTGGGCATGGGTTTGAACTGGGAACACATATATGGGTCTTGAATGGCATATTTATGGGCAAAGTGGGCATGGGTTTGAACTGGAATATATATATGGGTCTTGAATAGCATATTTATGGGCAAAGTGGGCATGGGTTTGAACTGGGAACACATAAATGGGTCCTGCATGGCATTTTTATGGACCACGTGGGAATGTGTTTGAACTGGGAACACATATATGGGTCCTGCATGGTATTTTTATGGGCCAAGTGGGCAAGGGTTTGAACTGGGAACACATATATGGGTCTAGCATAGACTTATTATGGGCCAAGGGGGCATGGGTTTGAACTGGGAACACATACAGTGGCTTGCAAAAGTATTCGGCCCCCTTAAACTTTTCCACATTTTGTCACATTACAGCCACAAACATGAATCAATTTTATTGGAAGTCCATGTGAAAGACCAATACAAAGTGGTATACACGTGAGAAGTGGAACGAAAATCATACATGATTCCAAACATTTTTTACAAATAAATAACTGAAAAGTGGGGTGTGCGTAATTATTCAGCCCCCTTTGGTCTGAGTGCAGTCAGTTGCCCATAGACATTGCCTGATGAGTGCTAATGACTAAATAGAGTGCACATGTGTGTAATCTAATGTCAGTACAAATACAGCTGCTCTGTGGCAGCCTCAGAGGTTGTCTACAAGAATGTTGGGAGCAACAACACCATGAAGTCCAAAGAACACACCAGACAGGTCAGGGATAAAGTTATTGAGAAATTTAAAGCAGGCTTAGGCTACAAAAAGATTTCCCAAGCCTTGAACAACCCACGGAGCACTGTTCAAGCGATCATTCAGAAATGGAAGGAGAATGGCACAACTGTAAACCTACCAAGACAAGGCCGTCGACCTAAACTCACAGGCCGAACAAGGAGAGCGCTGATCAGAAATGCAGCCAAGAGGTCCATGGTGACTCTGGACGAGCTGCAGAGATCTACAGCTCAGGTGGGGGAATCTGTCCATAGGACAACTATTAGTGGTGCACTGCACAAAGTTGCCCTTTATAGAAGAGTGGCAAGAAGAAAGCCATTGTTAAAAACCATAAGAAGTCCCATTTGCAGTTTGCCACAAGCCATGTGGGGGACACAGCACACATGTGGAAGAAGGTGCTCTGGTCAGATGAGACCAAAATGGAACTTTTTGGCCAAAATGCAAAACGCTATGTGTGGCGGAAAACTAACACTGCACATCACTCTGAACACACCATCCCCACTGTCAAATATGGTGGTGGCAGCATCATGCTCTGGGGGTGCTTCTCTTCAGCAGGGACAGGGAAGCTGGTCAGAGTTGATGGGAAGATGGATGGAGCCAAATACAGGGCAATCTTGGAAGAAAACCTCTTGGAGTCTGCAAAAGACTTGAGACTGGGGCGAAGGTTCACCTTCCAGCAGGACAACGACCCTAAACATAACGCCAGGGCAACAATGGAATGCTTTAAAACAAAACATATCCATGTGTTAGAATGGCCCAGTCAAAGTCCAGATCTAAATCCAATCGAGAATCTGTGGCAAGATCTGAAAGCTGCTGTTCACAAACGCTGTCCATCTAATCTGACTGAGCTGGAGCTGTTTTGCAAAGAAGAATGGGCAAGAATTTCATTCTCTAGATGTGCAAAGCTGGTAGAGACATACCCTAAAAGACTGGCAGCTGTAATTGTAGCAAAAGGTGGTTCTGCAAAGTATTGACTCAGGGGGCTGAATAATTACGCACACCCCACTTTTCAGTTATTTATTTGCAAAAAATTTTTGGAATCATGTATGATTTTCGTTCCACTTCTCACGGTACACCACTTTGTATTGGTCTTTCACGTGGAATTCCAATAAAATTGATTCATGTTTGTGACTGTAATGTGACAAAATGTGGAAAAGTTCATGCGGGCTGAATACTTTTGCAAGCCACTGTATATGGGTCTTGAATGGCATATTAATGGGTCAAGCGGGCATGGGTTTGAACCGGGAACACATATATGGGTCCTGCATGGTATATTTAGATTGTTTATTATTTATATTCTTTATTCTAGAATTGCGCTGCTCTGGGTGTTGGAGTAACTCTGTTGGCTACATATTAAGTTTTGTTTTTTTTGTACATTGGTTCCTCTGTTTTCTTGAGGAAGTTTGCATTGCAAACTACAGAGGAACAATATCAGAGATGTCTGGTCAGGAATGAAAAAGATCACAGGCTTTAAGGACAGGAAGGATTGGATAGATGGAAGTCTGGACAGAGCCAATTAACTGAACACCATCTTCAACAGGTTCAGTTCAGGATCCCAGCATCCTCCTCTCCTGTTCCCAGCCAAACTGACATCCCACTCTCCTCTGACCAACAGGTTTCCTGTTACACCTCGGATGTTTTATCCTTCACCAAAAACAGAAATAAGTCAAACACTGTTTCCATCATGGGAGAAGAAGTGGAGGTGGTTGAGGAATATAAATACCTCCTCGGAGTTCACCTTGACAACAGACTGGACTGGAGACTGAACAGTGAAGCTGTCTACAAGAAGGGACAGAGCAGACGGTACTTCTTGAGGAAGTGTAGGTCTTCAACAAGTCTGTTTTGGAGAGTATAATCTCTTTAGCCGTCATCTGTTGGGGTAGCAGCATCAGAGCCAGGGACTTAAAAAGGCTCAACAACCTGATAAAGAAGGTTCTGGTTCTGTTCTGGGGACAAATGTGGAACATCTGGAGATGATGATGCAAAGAAGGATTCTTCATAAAATCAAAGAAAATGATGGACAACCCTGAGCATCCTCTTCATCAGACTGTCATACAACAACAGAGTGTCTTCAGTCAGAGGCTTCTTCAGTTCCACTGCAATACAGACCGCTACAAGAAATCCTTCCTGCCCACAGCCACCATTATTTACAACAACTCCTTAAAGAATTAATTAGCCTATATGAGCTATACCAACACATAATTTCCCTCTGGGATCAATAAAGTAGGCCGATTGTGAATTGAATTGATTTATGGGCAAAGTGGGCATGGGTTTGAACGGGGAACACATATATGGGTCCTGCATATAATTTTAATGCCATATTTATGGGCCAAGGGTTTTTTTCTGCCGGAGACATTTGCTGAATAAGGAAAGAAAAACTTAAACTGAAAAAATAATTAGGGAAAAACACTTGTTTTGTAACTTATCAATTAATGATTTATAGATTGTTGGCGTTTTAACTTTTGTTAAAGGAAAACACACATCCAGCCCTAGTTTGGAGAAGTGACGGTCACATCAGTGGTTAAAAGTAATTTATACAAATTGTACTTTTACTTGAGTATTTCTCTAACACCAGTACTTTTACTTGTAATTCAGTAATATTTTAGCAATGTAACAGTACTTATACTTGAGTACAGATTTTCAGTACTCTTTCCACCACTGTCTGTTATGCACAACAACACCTAATTAGGCTCATTCATAATGGAGTCAGCGATGCAGTTAACTGGTTTGTTAATTATCTCACATATCCTTTAATTTATGATTCTTAGTTTATTTAATAGTTATTTGGTCAGGCAGTTCTTGGTACATGTATAAGGGGCCTGTATGCAAAGGGCTTGTCTTGCGCTCAAAACGTTAACGGTCCATCCGAATTTCAGAAAGCACTGGTGCTGGCTGTGACTTCGAGCTGTGACTTCGAAGAGAATTTCATACGAGACATTCATAAATTGAGGTAAGTTGAAATATTATTTTGCCAGAAAAATAACACTGCAGATTGTACAGTGGTCTGTATTTTTGGTTTGTGCTGTTAAATCTGATGTAAAATCTAACCAAAAGGGAAAACAGAGTGAGTGATGACATTCACCACAGACAGGAGCCCAGCAGCCGTTGGCTGTGCTCAGCATAGACATATATTATATACTGAGCACAGGCTGCGCTCCGGCTTGAGTCGGCTGCGCCGTGAACGCCAGTCTGTGAAACGCCGTAATCATATGCTGTAATGTTTATGTATGGGATAATGCCCGACCATTAACATAAATTAATGGTCGAAGCGGAGGACGGTTGCTTCCGCGAACAACACGTTATATACGCATTATTTTTGATACCGATGGCTTGCCATACCAGTGGACCTGGGCGGCCGGGTGTAGCTGCAGTGTGCGCTGCAGACTGGTTGCCTGCTGTGAGCTCTGAGACGGGAGAGTGCCCCGCTGCTTGGTGAAAAGAGTACATGCTTCACCCAAAAGTTTCCAATAACCACATAAAAAGTTGTTAAATTTGCCGCTAGTTGCTGTTTTTTTTTTTTTTTTGAAAGAATTGCTAGAGGGGTCTAAAAACTCACCAAATATAACAAAGTTGGCAACACTGTCGGCAACTCACCGTTTCTCCTCACTTCCCCCTCCCCACCACGATGGAAGCCAGTCATCTTCTGATGAGTTTACAGCCACTTCAGGGTGTGGTTAACCCCGAACAACTCAAGCACAAGAAGCCCAGTGCATAAAACAGTTTTTATTTAAAGGGAACTCGCATGCAGAAACTGTAAAATTAAAGATTAAAAACTACTGTAATTAATTAATCGCAATTAACGCGATAATTTGACAGCCCTGGGTTCTGTTCCTCTCTTCCTCCAAACACTTGGACCTTGATTTCCGAATGAAAGGCACACTTTACTTTCATCGGAAAAGAGGACCTTGGACCACTGGCCTACAGTCCAGTCCTTCTTCTCCTTGCCCCAGTTGAGACGCTTCTTACATTGGCTCAGGCTCAGAAGTGGTTTGACCCGAGAAACCCGACAGTTGTAGCCAATGAATGTGGTGAGTCTTCTCTGTTTGATAATCCGCTGAAGCCCACAGTCAGTTCTTCTGCTGGTGCATCTTCTCCTGCCACATTTTCCCCTTCCACTAGACTTTCTATTGATATGCTTGGACACAGCACTTTTTGAACAGCCAGCCTCCTTAGCTATGAACATTTCTGGCTTACCCATCCTGTGGAGGGTATCAATGATGGTCTTCTGGCCAGTTGTCAAGTCTGCAGTCTTCCCCATATGGAACCTCACTCAGACAATTGAACCAAAGTGAAGCAATTTAATGACACCTGGGAAAACCTGTGCAGGTGCTTTGGGTTTAGTAGATGCCCTGTAGAATTTGGGTTGATTTCTTCACAGTATTCACATGTTTTGAATTCCTGTTTCCATGGGTTTTATGTACAAATAAACAACTAAATTCTTGAAATATATATATATATATATATATATATATATATATATATATATATATATATATATATATATATATATATATAGACTGGTGGGTGTGGCTAAGCTATAAAGTAAGGCTTCTTGCCATAAAAATAAAAGTTATATTAACTTACAACAGCTGTACAAAACTTCCTGGGTCTCATCACATATCACCACTGAACATGCTCATTTGCTCATGTCACCTAAGCCCTGTTCCCTGAGTAGAGGATGTGTTAAGTTTTACTTAAAAAAGTCCATACTTTATTCCTTTTATCTAATCAACATCTAGCCTTGGTCAGTGACTGAAAAAAAGTTGGGGTAACTTGTGCAGTACTGAGACTTTTCGAAAGAGGGTGTGGCTCTGGTGGCATGACGAAGAATGGTGTCACGCCATGGAAATACGTTTGGGTCTAATTTCCCCATACATCATCTGATCTGATCTAATTCCTGTACAGCGCCCCCTAGAAGCATTAAAACAATGCTGCTTATGCAATGCTTTCAACTAGGATTGCAAAATTCAGAACGTATTTATAGTTTCTAAAGTCCTCTACAACTGTGTAAAGCCAGTGTCCATACCCCACAGGTAGTCTGACTTTTTGTGCCTTTTGAACACTGTTTCATGCAGATTTTATCATCAAGCTCAGTGGAAGCAATGAGGTGGCATTCAGGTGGTGGTGTGTGAGTCCCGCGGATGCGTCACAGGCCGGAGCAGCTGCAATGGATGTTTAAGGCTGCTTGCAGCTTTAATTTTGTTTTGTTTCAGGCCACAAATCTAGATTACCATTTAAAAAGAATTATTATTATGTCTTAATTTGTGAGGGAAAGAGCTGATGTGTTTGATCAAAGCCTTTAGATCATGCTATAAAATAGTTATTGTTAATAATATGGTGTTTAAAAGGCAGTTAAGGAAATTCACAAATTTCTGAAGCTTTAGTAGGCTACATTGGATATTTAGAATCTAAGTGAAAATAGTATTTAGGTATATACAGTAGGTTTTATGTGAATGAGAGCTTTTTATAGTTTATGTTAAAAGTAATGGTATCTAAATCAAGGGGCTATAGACAATGAACCAATAAATGGATGTAATCTTTAAAAATAGTGTTAAATTCGATCTCAACGAGCTCTGAAGGCCACAAAAGCTGCTTTCCTATCAGCTCCAGGCACTGAATAAACATTCTACCATTGACCTCACAAATGGCAAAAGGAGAGAGGAAAACAAACCTTAACGTAACTTCCAGCATTTAATTCATGGCTATTTATAATTAAGCAAGATTAACATAACATTTTAAGTGTCTGCCTGGTGCTATTAAAGGTTAATGAAATGGTTTGAAAACTTTAGGCTGTTTTTGTTTTGGTTCTGAATAAAACAGGAACATGTTCCCACTACACTATAAAAAGGCTCTCAACTGAGTATGTAAGGCCGGAGGAGGAGATGGGTGGAAAAGGCGGGGATAGCTGGGAGCAGGCATTTCAGCAACCCCGAGAACTACCAGCAGAGACTCAAAGATTACTCTAACATGAGTGAAAGGGTCAGAGCAGCACTTCAGGCATGTTTTTAATGAGGGAAAGACAAGTTCTCAGGATATTAAGCATCAGAAGTCAATTTTGCATAATACCCCCCCCCCCCCTTTAATTAATTACCTAAATCTGCTTATGAAAAACCCTACTTCACTAGTTAATGCTTCACTCGGAAAAAAGTGCAAAATAAAATGCAGTTCATCATCTGAACATATTTTGCTTCAAATTGGAGATATTTTTCTCTTAAAATAATCTCAATGTCATACTTCATCATCACTCAGGATTGCGATACTGGGGTGAAATGAACAGTGGAATCTCAAGATGTTAATGATAATGTAAATTCAATTGTTGAGTTAAATTAAATACATTTGAGACGCTTATACCTAAAAGAACCTCAGCTTTCCAGGCTGGGGTCTGGGTTAATGCTGTGTTACTTAGTTTAAATAATACCGCCCGACATCAATGGGTTTGTAGCGCTTACTTAAAACCCTTGAACCTCAAATGACCAAACAATATATTTGAACTCTTTCTACCTGCTTAGAAGAAGCGCACATATATTTTCAAATGTATTCAAGAAGGAAAAATGTCATTATAGTAGTGATAACTCCTTAAGCTTAAAGTTTTTTTTCACTAATAGAAGTACATCTCAGTCCTCTTCAACTCAGACCTTACCTCTGCAATAGACTGTTTCCCTTTTTCTGCATAGGTCTACCTAATATCCGGTCAGACAGCTGCAGCTAATTCCGAACGCTGCTGCTCGCACCCTCATTAGAACAAGGAAAATAGCACATCACACCAGTTCCGAAGATTTACACGGTCTCCCTGTAGCTCAGAGAATAGACTTCAAAATGCTTTTGTTAGTTTAGAAATCGGTAAACGGCTCAGGCGTCAAATTAGGTTTAAGATCTTTTGTTCTGTTTATACAGGTCCTTCTCAAAAAATTAGCATATTGTGATAAAGTTCATTCTTTTCCATAACGTAATGATAAAAATTAAACTTTCATATATTTTACATTCATTGCACACCAACTGAAATATTTCAGGTCTTTTATTGTTTTAAAACTGGTTATTTTGGCATACAGCTCATGAAAACCCAAAATTCCTATCTGAAAAAATTAGCATATTTTATCCGACCAATAAAAGAAAAGTGTTTTTAATATAAAAAAAGTCAACCTTCAAATAATTATGTTCCGTTATGCACTCAATACTTGGTCGGGAATCCTTTTTCCAGAAATGACTGCTTCAATGCGGCGTGGCATGGAAGCAATCAGCCTGTGGCACTGCTGAGGTGTTATGGAGGCCCAGGATGCTTCGATAGCGGCCTGAAGCTCATCCAGAGTGTTGGGTCTTGCGTCTCTCAACTTCCTCTTCACAATATCCCACAGATTCTCTATGGGGTTCAGGTCAGGAGAGTTGGCAGGCCAATTGAGCACAGTAATACCATGGTCAGTAAACCATTTACCAGTGGTTTTGGCACTGTGAGCAGGTGCCTGGTCGTGCTGAAAAATTTAATCTTCATCTCCATAAAGCTTTTCAGCAGATGGAAGCATGAAGTGCTCCAAAATCTCCTGATAGCTAGCTGCATTGACCCTGCCCTTGATAAAACACAGTGGACCAACACCAGCAGCTGACATGGCACCCCAGACCATCACAGACTGTGGGTACTTGATACTGGACTTCAGGCATTTTGGCGTTTCCTTCTCCCCAGTCTTCCTCCAGACTCTGGCACCTTGATTTTCGAATGACATGCAAAATTTGCTTTCATCCGAAAAAAGTACTTTGGTCCACTGAGCAACAGTCCAGTGCTGCTTCTCTGTAGCCCAGGTCAGGCGCTTCTGCCGCTGTTTCTGGTTAAAAAGTGGCTTGACCTGGGGAATGCGGCACCTGTAGCCCATTTCCTGCACACGCCTGTGCACGGTGGCTCTGGATGTTTCTACTCCAGACTCAGTCCACTGCTTCCGCAGGTCCCCCAAGGTCTGGAATCAGTCCTTCTCCACAATCTTCCTCCGGGTCCGGTCACCTCTTCTCGTTGTGCAGCGTTTTCTGCCACACTTTTTCCTTCCCACAGACTTCCCACTGAGGTGCCTTGATACAGCACTCTGGGAACAGCCTATTTGTTCAGAAATTTCTTTCTGTGTCTTACCCTCTTGCTTGAGGGTGTCAATGATGGCCTTCTGGGCAGCAGTCAGGTCGGCAGTCTTACCCATGATTGCGGTTTTGAGTAATGAACCAGGCTGGGAGTTTTTAAAAGCCTCAGGAATCTTTTGCAGGTGTTTAGAGTTAATTAGTTGATTCAGATGATGTGGTTAATAGCTTGTTTAGAGAACCTTTTCATGATATGCTAATTTTTTGAGATAGGAATTTTCGGTTTTCATGAGCTGTATGCCAAAATCATCAGTTTTAAAACAATAAAAGAACTGAAATATTTCAGTTGGTGTGCAATGAATATAAAATATATGAAAGTTTAATTTTTATCCTTACATTATGGAAAAGAATGAACTTTATCACAATATGCTAATTTTTTTAGAAGGACCTGTTAATGTTAAAATTACTGCTTTTTTAACTTTTTCACATTCCAGATACATTGCAGCAGAACAACTGCAAAAAAGTATAGAATCCCATTTAAAAGCTAAATGTTATGAAAATAAATTTCAAAATTGTTTAAACTAAAGTGCAAAATGTAAAAAGAAAAGTAAGGGCTGTTGTGACGACATTTCTCCCACCTTAATGCAAGGCGTAAAAGACCCAGTGGGATACGGTCTGAATGAACAGAAGTCTCAGCAAAATCATCTAGAAGGATCAGTCTTTTGTTCCTTTGAGCTAATTCCATGGCCAACATGATTCATGAATATTATTATTTTTTGATCGCTGTCTTTTGGTTTTGTCAGTCTACCCAACCCTTGGGTATATGATGATAGCATCTTGAAATATTTCCTTTATGTTTATGTTATTATTGTAGATTTATAATAAAAAGCAGGTAATGTTAATAATAATAATAATAATAAAATATGTTTGTAAGGACACTGTATAACAAGACAATAAACAATAAAATAGACAGGATAAACAAGATATAAACAGTAAAATAAAACAACAAAATGAAAAACATTAAAATAGAACAACAAAACCAAAGAGTATGCAGACCTAAAAAAATAGGTTTTAAGTCTAGCTTTAAAGACAAGTAAAGTGGAAGCATTGCGTATATCAGGAGGAAGGGAATTCCAGAATTTAGGCGGAGGGCAACTAAAAACCCTGCTGCCCTGTTAGGGAATACGCCTGTGTGATTAGGATTTAAACAATTAAATTACATTCTCTGTTGTAAGGTTTTGCTTTTTGAGTATGTGTTTGAGATGTCATGTGTTTTTTCATATCACTAATTGTGGCAATAAAAGTCAGCCTTACAATACAGGCAGTAAGCCTGCGTAACATCTTAAATAAACTGCTTAAACTAGCCTTTTATTTCAGGGTTCAATTCCCACTCCTTTCCGTTTTTCTGAGAGTCAATTTTAGACTGAGACACGATGACTGGTTAACGTCTTTCACAGAGGCAATTTGTAATCTAGATTGCAGTGGGGTTAACATCTGCTCTGGGTCTAGGTGGGTGAGGCTGCAGTGCAAGGGCTGCCTGCTTGCTGTGATAGCTCTGGGATGGCTGAGGAGCAGGAGAGGCAGTAAGGGGTTGTAGTTTAAGAGGCGTATATTAAGCCGTTTTCAGACAGAAGTTCTGGAATATTTGCGGACAATTCCATTCGGTCTTTAACCGGAGTTGTGTTTTCAAACACGCCACTTTTGTCCGGAACATTGCCTATCGGCTGCTTTCACACAGCAAGAAATGTACCGGAGGATCCTGCTGAATGTCTGTGGGGTGGGAGGTGCGGGGGAGTAGGGGGTTCTATGTGGATATTACGTGAACTTAGTGCGGCGGGCGTACATGTCATTTCCCCAAACAAATGCATTATTGCAAAGATGGTAGACGAAACAGCATATCTACTCGCAGTGCTCGTCTTTGTGATGTGTGCAATTTTGCGCACATGGAAACGCTTAAGAGACAATGATGAAGAAGCTGAAAGGACAATAGTGACACAGCATTCCCTGGCCCTCTCCCCTTTTCCCCACCGCCCCACACCCCTCCAGCCTTCGCGGAACATTACCTGACTGTCTGAACGCAAACCCCATACCGCGAAAAGTCCGTTCTTGTTACTAGGTCTTCATCGGCAAAATTACCGGTAAAGGGTATCCGGACAAAGTCCAGAAGATTGCTTTCAGACACAAAAGCAAAACAGACGAAGTCCGGAAAATTACCGTTTTTCATGGCCTGTTTGAAAAGGGCTATACAAAGACCAGATCAGCAACAAGGAACCAATCAAAGAAACGACTCAAGTGATCGAGCAGAGAATGCACATAATTAAATGAATTAAATTAAGGAACCTTCTAAAAGAAAATATATCAATTGTTTGTAGCCCGCTTTTTTGCTGCATTGAGTGTCTTGTTTGATTTGTGCTCTAACTAAAAAGATACAATCCAGTGACTGGCAAGAAATTGAGTGACAAGAAAGTATGAGCTCACTGCAGTCCAAACACTGCCCTCCATGCTGACAGCAGCGAGCTGCTAACCTCCAGCTTCCTCACAGCCAATCACTGGCCAGCTCATCACTAACACAGCACCTCTGTGTTAATTGAAGCCAAGCTAACTGCAACGTTTCTCTCACTCTATAAAGGCAGCAAAATCATAACCTGCACTGAGCTGCTTCTGCCTCCAGCTACACAGGTAATTGAATTATATCAGGTCTCTCAGTGAGCTGACTTGTTTTAATAACTTCACTAGATTGTGTTTAATAAGTGTGCCTTAAATGCTGTTTTGGTCGGGCTAGGGAGAATGAGGAAGGTCAAATTTGATAATAGGAATGAGAAAAGGGGCCATTTTTCTGGCTCTGCTCTAGGGACTGATGTAATCGTTGCCGCCCATCACCTTGTCTCCTGAATGGTAAGTTCAACTGTAGGGCAGACGGCTGAAAACATGAAGTTAATAGTATAATTATAATAATATTAATAATAATAATAATGTCATTACATCTGCTACAATACAAATAACCTTTAGAAATAGCATATTAAGAATCCACCAAGAGTAATGTTGTGATATACTAGTTTTTTCATCACTCTGGGACAGAGTCTGTCTCATTTTGGGCAATATTGTGGAGGTAAAGAAAGTTTTCCTTTATTACCAGAGGCCATATTAATGCCATGAAGATGAGGTGATTCACTAAGCACTTTCTTTTTCAAAGACTGTGGTCTAATAATCACAACTTCTGTCTTGCCGGAATTTCAAAGCAGAAAATTAAGTCATCAAGGGTTTTATTGGGACTGCACAATATTGGAAAAAACTGACATTGTGTTTTCTTGTAACCCTGTAACATATACCATGCCTAACCTTATCTATATAACACTTTGAAATCAACACATAGCTGACCAAAGTGCTGCACACAGTTCAACAACCACAACATATTTAAAACACCATTCATTTAAAAAACAATAAAAAGTAAGTCATGCAATCTCAGTCCCCCATTGATTTGTAAGTCAATGAGTAAAAGTAAGTTTTCAGCTGGGATTTAAAAATATTCTCTCAATTAGCTTGCCTAAATCGTGGAGGCAGTTTATTCTAGAGGTTACATGTACTGCGATATGAAAAAATAGAGGACTTTTCAACTGATAAGTTGAAGTTATGCTGCACTCCTGCCATCTTGTTGACAAATTAACTCCATCGGTCTTAGTACCTCTTTTTTAGAATGTTACAAGTATATTTTTTGTCTGTATTTTAGAGTTATTCTTATCGCTAGGGCTGCATGACATCAGAAGATCTTGTGATGAGGATATCAGTTGCAATATATGACTTTTTTTCTCATTTTTTGTGTGGGTCCATCGCTCTTTGATCTTTAGCATTTTGGACAATCCCATTAGTGTCTGTTACGACTCGGAAGATGTTGAATGTGAAGGTGAGGGGTAACATAACAGAGGATGAAGGTAGATGTAAATTTAGACAGGGCTTTATTCTCCAAGGCAGAAGGGGGACAGGTAGTAAAGATAACATACTGTACATACAATATAACACAAGTTTACCTAAAGATAACAGAAGCCCATACAGTAAATCAAAGAAATAACAGATAACAAATATTAGTAAAAGTATAGATAATAAGTTTACACGTGGGGGCGGGGCAACGCTGTACAAAGTCTAACCAAGATTGTTTCCAAACAAGCAAATAAGAAATCGAACTTAAACCAACCAATACTAAACTAACAGGAATTAAACAAAACTACTAATTAACGGGGGGAAATAAACACCATCTGGGTTTACGAAGAGAGCTCTGAAGACCAACAAGACAAACATAGTCCAATGAATGCGACTGCTTATTTACCACACAGCCTCATCATAAAGTATGTTTACCTAAGTAACCATAACTGGAGTTACTCTTTCAAGCAGTCAAAAGTCCACTATTTTAAAGAGGAACTGGGGCCTGAAAAAAAAGGAGACCACATGAGACCCAACAGAGTCAATCAGCTGGGACACAAATCATCCGTGCTGAATTTGTTGAAAAGGGAAGCGTGGGAACATGGGCTGCCGTGCCGCTGTCCATTGTGCTGATCCCAACTGCAGCCTGTTCCCGACACTGTCCAAGGTTTTGGCAGCTCATGGAGAATTTCTGCGCAGGCCGTAAAAGTGTCCAATTGAGCATCTGCTGCTGTGAGACTGATCAACTGGCTAAATATTACATTAGCATGCAAAATGCAGGTTTATTGGACTCCAAACAGTTGTTTTCAATATAAATGTTACACACACAGATAATGCGATGACGATACATTCACAATATATTATGCAGCCCTAGTTTTTTTAAGTTTTTAACTTAATTTCCCTCTGGGATCAATAAAGTATTTTTGAATTGAATTTGAATTGAATTGAATTTTTATGTCTTCAAGACATACCTGTAGTCTACCTAAGTAATTATGTTCCATAGGATTTATGGACAAAGATTTCAGAGTATCATCCACATAACAATGGAAATTCATTCAAAGTTATTTAGTATTTATGACATGCAATGCAAATTATTTTTAATCCTAACTGGAGCACAAATATTATGAAAATAAATACGATATATAAACAGTATATACAGTGAGGCAAGAAAGTAATTGGCAGCCACTAATGTGCAAGTTGTTCCACTTAAAAAGATGAGCAAGGTCTGTAATTTTCATCATAAGTAGACTTCAACTGTGAGAGACAGAATGTAAACAAATCCAGAAAATCACATTTTATGATTTTAAAGCATTTATTTGTATAATGGTGCAGAAAATAAGTATTTAGCACCTATACACAAGCAAGAATTCTGGCCCTCAGAGACATGTTACTTCTTCCTTAAGAAGCTCTTCTATCCTCCACTTGTTACCTGTATTAATGGCACGTGTTTGAACTCGTTATCTGTATAAAAGACTCATGTCCACACCTTCAAACAGTCGGACTCCAACCTCCCCCATACCCAAGCCCAGAGAGCTGCCTCAGGACACCAGGGACAAGATTGAACACCTGTACAAGACTGGGATGAGCCAATGTACAATAGGCAAGCAGATTGTTGAGAAGAGATCAACTGTTGGAGCAGTTATTAGAAAATTTAATAAATACAAGATCACAGACAATCTCCCTCGACCTGGGACTCCATGTATAATCTCACCTCGTGGGGTACACATGTTCTTGAGAACGGTGAGAAAACAGCCCACAACTACATGGGTGGAACTGGTCAATGACCTTAAGAGAGCTGGAACCACAGTAAAAAACGGTACTATTTGTAATGCACTACGTCGTCATGGGTATGAAAAATGTTCGCTTTTTGCCAACTCGCAGTCAACTTTCAGCCGAAGATAATTCAGTTGCCAGCTGACCATCAGCCGATTGTATCACAGGGTAACACAGGGCTTAATTTTTTCAAAGTGTGTAATTGCAGGCTGTCACCAAAGCATGTCGCCACAAGAGCCCCACGTGCCTGAGACACTCGGCTTTTTCCAAAGTGGAGACCAAAAGATGGCCCACAGATAACAAAGCGGCAGCAAACTGCTTGTCACCATATGCTGCGCCCTCAGAAATACGTGCACAACCATTGTGTGACCGTTGCCATGAGAAGAAACACACATTTTCACATGTTCTTTATGCATGTTTTCTGTGAATAAACACCTGAAATTCTATAAGGTTCATGTTGTTTATTAATTAGTCCGTTTTTTGGCAGGTAAAAGACTACCACCGATTTGGTAGGCTACACTTCTTCACATAAGTGACAAAACAAGAGTGAAGGGAATTAGACAGACAAAAACAAGAATAAACAATGAAGTGCGCACGGAGTGGCCAAAGTGTTTAACGGTGTTTAATAATTTCCCATAATAATCCCATAATACTCCATCCAAAATACTCCAGTTCCATATTGCCTAGTAACAGCAGATATTCCTTAACTAATCGTCTCCAGTTAAACGAAATAATTAGCCAAAACTAAGTTTTTTTTTATTAATCCTTTCTTAAATCTAGCCTACTATCTTCCTTAAAGTCTGTGTAATATATTTTATTAAATTAATCATCAAAAATAATTTTTTTATACTTTAATTTTTTAAATGGTGCCGGAAATTGTATTTTATTAGTCCTGACGTTTTAAACAGAGAAGGCTCGGCTGAGCGAAAAAAAGATTTAACTGTAGGCTATCACTATTTTTGTTGAATAGATTTTTGTACGTTAACTGGGTTCTGGAAGCAGTTTATAACTTTCAGGCAGCTGCTCTCATGTCCGCTCTGTTTACGTATCTGTTAGCTCGGTAATTTTTATTGAAACTTTGTAATAACAATACAATTATACATAAGACGAGAAAGGAATTCAGTTATAGTAACATATGTAGCTACTGTACACATACAAAAAAGAAGAAAAATGCAACCAAAAGAAATACTGAAAAACTGAAAAATAAAAACACAGACACACTAAGGCTGTGGTCACACCTGGGTGAACTGGTAAAGCATAACCAGGTTCAAAAAAGGGGGGGGGGGGGGAGATCATGGAGATCGGGAAACTGCTGTTCTTTCCTTAATCATTTTTTGGGGTTTTTATTTTATTTTTTTACCATTTTTGCTTGTGGAGAAATAATTTAGCATGTAAAACCTAAAAACATTTACAACAACTTCCAGGGAGTTGTTGGTGGGATTTTCATAGTAAAACAGAAAATCTTTTAGGCTACAGCAGTGTTTCTCAAACTTTTTTTATCATTCCCCACTTTGGGCAAAGGAGCATACACAAGCCCCCCATGCTTTTATCGCCCCACCAGAATGGTGACCACGCCTGATTTTTAAAGTGTTTTATTTATTTAAATAACCGAGTTAGTCTACAAGTTTTTAAGGGTATAAATTAGTTGGAAAAAGGGGTTACGCACTGGTATAAAACCGGCTCAGAAATATATGCTGTCAGTAGTTGCTACATGTAGAACTTCAGCTCACAGTTGGAGAAAATAAAAGTTGTAGTTTTATCAAATTTACAAAGCTTTCAAAAGTACAAAACAAAAAAATAAAATAAAATAAATAAAGAGCAAGATACTCATCCCTGTATTTCCTCCGTGGTTGACCGTGTGACTTCTCTTACTCTGAAACGTTCCCTGATCTTTTTAGATATTTGTACATTTTGTAGATGGAATCTCTGATAATGCGGCTACTTCAGCTTGTTTTTTTCTGCTGCGATATATTCTGACGTCAAACTCCCAGCCCGATGTTCCAGGTCCCGGTTCTGTTTACAATGATAATCACAATTGCTAATTTATTTGAGTGTGTTTAATTTTGTGAGAGGGGGAAGCTGGTTGATTTAATTTACAGTGCAGTGAAACATTCACAACGACAGAATCTAGGGGGGAAAAACTATTTAAATCCCATTGATGTCACGCCCCACCAGCAATACCTCTGCGCCCCAAAGTTTGAGAAACACTGGGCTACAGTAAGACAATAGAGAGAGTCAAACAAGACAGAAATGTTGTTGCTACAACTTTAAATAAAGATTAAAAAAATGTCAATCTACCAATGCAAACAAGTGACAGCTCAAATGATTGATAAATGTTTGGGTCTTCTCACAGTAAAAAAAACTGACTACTGACATGCGTCCACCCCAGCCCCTTCTCCGATTGCTTGTTAAAAACATTCCCTGAGGGCAGATGCGTCACCCTGGCTTATTCACTCATATTGTTATCATATGATATACTTATATTGTTGTTATATTATTATACTATCCACAACAACAATGAAGCATTTATTGAGAATGAGGAGATGTCGTCACGGCCCAGTGCCCCGCCCCCCGTCAGCCATGTTGTCAGGATACCTGCCAGAAGCAGAAGGCGACAAGTCGTTAATTTGTTGTTGGTATCAGAGCAGCTTAACAAATATGTGCCAGTGTTATGGGGTCAGATCAGTCTCATTCAGAATAAACTCATGCAGGGTTTTTCACAAATTCACATGCTCATTCACAAATGCACACGCTCTGGTTCACAAATATAATTTTGAAGAAACACTAGTAATATAACTTCACAAATGCACACGATCTGTTTCACAAATCCACACGATCCGTTTCACAAATGCACACGATCTGTTTCACAAATGCTCACGATCCGTTTCACAAATGCACACGATGCACACGACAAATATCATTTTGAGGGAAGCTTCAAATATAAACTGATCATACGAATCGCTAAATGTGCATTTACGAACCACTTCTCATTTGCGAATCTCTCTGTATTTGTGAGAGAATTTTGTGTGGTGAATTTTGAGACTGTTGCAACGTTGCAGGTCAACAAACAACACCATTGGCTAATGAATCTGTCAATAAAATTTACGATTCTGATTGACAGATTCGTCAGCTAACCAATTTCTTAATTTTCAGCCAATCGTATGGCTGCTTACAAGAGAGTTCTGACATTCCCATAGACTTCTATGGAAAGAATGGAATGCGGAAGTCACGTGGGTCTGCAGCTGCAGATACTTCCAAACAGCTAAGCGTCATTGACCGCAGTTCATCCTCGGCGTTTTGGAACTATTGTTCCGCTAAGTTAATGGAATCACAACATTTTTTAGCATTGAAAACCGTTAGCTGACTGCTCTGTACCAAAAATAAGTCAAGGGTCATATTTAATGTAGCCAGTTTTGGTTAATTAACTGTGTTAATGAGCTAGTTGTAGTTTAACTGCAGCTAGCTAATTGTGAGTAGCAGAGGTCTGGAAAAGCTTGACGACCTATTGACGGATTTATTTCAGTATGTCAAATTCAGGTTTTTAAAAATATTCATCACAGTTTGAAATAGGATATACACTTTTATATCTAATTAATTTTAATGGTGATTTTTTTTTGTCTAAAATATCTAATGAGTTGCTGGTCGTTGTATCAACAGTCTTTAACTGACTTTGATGCATCAGAGATGGAAGCATATCAGTAAAGAAAAATGTGATTGTGAAGATGAGAAATTATTTCTTTATTTTTCAGTTAAACCACATAAGAACTGACTGCAATAAACTGCTGAAGCATATGGCACACAGGATCAACAAAGTAACAAGATATGTTGTTTTCTTGTTTTGTGTTCTCCAAAATAATAAGAGCTGAATCAAGACATTTAAAGAAAAGTACTTGAACACCATAATCTTTATAAAGTCGATATTTACTGCAGAACTGTTCATTTGCACTTGTTTTATATAATTATCGTTTGTAATCATTTGATTAAGTAGAGATTACAATCTTTTTTTTAACACACGAGAATTGCAGAATTATTTAGAATATCAGCCTAAATAAACAACTGTTGAAGAGTAACTAAAAAAGTCTTATTAAACTATTACAGGTAACACTGCGTTGCATTCATGTCCATCTTCCTGTTTTCAGATGAGATGCTGAACGGAGAGCTGATCAGTGATCAGGTTTGGTGGAACTTCCCCAGTTCTGTCATTGATGGAGTGATACATAAGTTGGTAAGTGGAGTGCTGGAGGTGGCTGGGTGGTGATGGGGAGGCTGTCACAATAAAATCTAAATGATCAGAAGTGACTTCACTTCATACCAAAGCTAATGCAAGCATTGCAATCTTTTTTTTAATTATTCCCTGAACATGCCAAGACTATGTATGATTAAAATAACATATGTAGAATTTAAATTAAAGTACAAGAGACAAAAAAAATCCCACCAAAACATACTATATATATATGTATTATATGGGTGGGGGGTTGTTTGCAAAAAAGAGACCAAGTTCCTCCATGGCAACGATCAAGGTGTTTGGTGGGGGCTTGCTTGTTGTGCTATCAGATGCTGTTTTGCATTGCTGGTTTTTGTTTGTCTTGTACTTCCAAGATGCCCAGTATTGGACAGCACTTTTTTTCTTTCTTATGGAAGATCTGTTTTGCTGCCATTTGTAGTCTCAGCCTGATGAATCTGCTGGTTTGAATTCCTTCAGTGTCAATAGGGTACCCTGCTCTCCTTCCAGACTGTCATCATTTTTGCTTTATTGAACTAGAGCATCCATCACAGATGTTGGAATATTTGATGATTTTGTTTGTTTCCTGTAAGATGGTACAGAATATGTCCATGGTCAAGCATGTCTTTTGGATTGATAAAATTGTAGATGTTGCCATCACAATTCCTTTTTGCACTGGTTTCCAGCTACCTGTTTGAACAATCTTAAGTCCACAGAAGAGTGTTATCATGTCTTGGAGGAATGTGATGGCTTTGTTGTACTCTTCCATCTTATGCCTAAGTGCCATCACAGGGTGCCGTGTAAAGCCCTGATTGAAAATATTTGACATTGCAGATTATACTTATTGTACACAGCTTTCTGTTAATATGACCTCTGGCGATGGTGAGGTTTTTCCTGCTGACTTGAGCCAACCATTTCCTTCTTCTTTTTGTTTCTTTAGGGAAGCCGTACGTTCTGATCCCTTTCTTGGACCGATTGCTGCATCCAAATGCAGCACAGCCAGTCATGGTAAAGCAATAAACATATAAAGGTATTATTTAAATATACATTTTATACATATGAAATGTTGTACAAAACCAAATATATATATGTATAATTACACTTTAAACTTTTCTCTTGTTCCACCCTAAACATCTTGATTTGTATTTTGAATTTTTCACCCACTAAGTCCTTCAAAGCAAAACATTTTACTAATGAACTGTTTCTCTATTGTTTTCAGGAAGTTCACCAGTGGTTGTTATCAAAGGGAGCTGCTGTTAATGTTACCAAGGATGAACCTTCATTAGGACTTCAGCAGATTTCCACATTGCCCAAATTTGATCCATGCAGTGAATTTGTATAGATGTAATGACAGTGAGAATGATAGTAAAAATACTTCATTAAAGCTTGTTTTACATTTTGCGTAATGTTTAATTAAAAGTTTGCCTTTTGTTTTTTCCTCAATTAACACACTTATTTGTTTTTACATATACTGGTTTTAACATTATCAATGAATTACTATTTTACTGTACTCAGGCTAGAACCACAATCAACTGGGTTATAGATGCATGAGTTCATAAGAAAATAAATAATTATAGAATGATGTCTTCTACCAAATAAATTCATAACTTAGATCAGCCTTACATTCAGCTAATTTTCTATCCAACAGCAGGCAGAGAGAACACAGACTTAATGTCATCTGCTAGACATATAGGGTGTTTTAGGAGTAAATCCTGGCAACAGTAATATCCCCTGGTTTGTTGAAAGATGGAGATCTAAAGGTTAGCTGGAGCAGAGGTCTTAACCACTGGCATGTTTTTAGTTTATAGGAGGACAAGGTATGGCAGTACCATGCTAGCATTCAGAAAACAGGCTATAAATTGGGTATTATTACTCCAATTTAGTGTTTCTTGTGGCACATAAAGTTATTAAACATGCTTATATTGAGCAATGTAGTGCATTAATTTATCAATAAATATGATCGGTGATCTACATGTATTCTACAATGTGTTAGCACTCTCGTCTCCCTCTAAAATGTAGAACAGTGACGAATGTCTGTTCCTCTAGAAATGCTTTGATAAAATAAAAATGCATAGGCTATTCAGTAAAAAGTAATCGGTACACATTATTAGTCAATAATGATCAGAAATCACCAGGAGAAATGAGAAATATTCGATTTTGCATTCTGTCCCGCCAGAAGCTGCTCAGACTGACTGACAGCGCTGGGATGTTTGGAACTATTGAGGACTCCATGAACCACGTGACCGAGTGTCGGCTAGTTAAAAGTCTGTCGTAACTCTATCTCTATGACGCTGCACTGGCAGAGCTGTTATGTGCTCATGTGCAGTGAAGTTTAACCGCGACACATGGCAATAAGTAGCGACCGTTATATACAGTCTATGGTAGCGACATGCATCAGTCTCAAACGGTAAGTACCACATTTCGCCATGTGTCGCGGTTGAACTTCACGGCGCATGCGCACATAACAGCTCTGCTAGTGAAGAGAAAATGTAAGCAGCCATACGATTGGCTGAAAATGAAGAAATTGGTTAGCTGGCGAATCTGTCAATCAGAATTGTAAATTTGATTGACAGATTCATTAGCCAATGGTGTCGTTTGTTGACCTGCAACGTTACAACAGTCTCAAAATTCACCACACAAAATTCTCTCAAAAATACAGAGAGATTCGCAACTGAGAAGTGGTTCGTAAATGCACATTTAGCGATTCGTTTGATCTGTGAGTTTATATTTGAAGCTTCCCTCAAAATTATATTTCTGAAACATATTGTGTGCATTTGTGAAACGGATTGTGTGCATTTGTGAAACAGATCGTGCATTTGTGAAAGGGATCGTGTGCATTTGTGAAGTTATATTACAAGTGTTTCTTCGAAATTATATTTGTGAACCAGAGCGTGTGCATTTGTGAATGAGCATGTGAATTTGTGAAAAACCCTGCATGAGTTTATTCTTAATGAGACTGATCTGATCCCATACAGTGTTGTCTGAGTGCCTCTTTGCTGTTGCGTATTTTAAATAAATTCTCGAAACAACTTTATGTGGCTTACCAGTATTTATTGAGAACTATAATACATAAGCAAATAGAAATTGCGAAATAAAATTACAAAAAGTTGAAACAGTAAACTGCGCAATTAGCATCCATACACCATGAGAAAGTTGTGAGACTGCACGTAAAATGTTCATATTTAGTACATGTTTTGCTCCATGTGTGATGGCATGATGGAGATTCTTTGTTCAGATTGTTCGGGCTGAATATTAACTCAAATGAATGAAGAATGTAATAATATTAAATATGTTTCAGATTTTTTCAAAGTTTAAAAAACTGTCAAAGACAGAAAATAACGAGATCCCTGATTTAATGTAAATTATAGTAGAATCAATTATTTGTCTTTTACCGCTATGGAATATTCCACCCGCGGGTAGCCGCCCCATTGCAGGACTCTGAACTCTTAGTTGAAGTTTCCCTGCACAGAACGGCAAGGGTTGTAAAAGGAACACGTTTTCTTATTGCGCATATATGACTTGAATTCTTGCATGGTATAATAGCTGATGCCAAAAACCAAGCAATCAATGATCTACATGTAGGTGCACGGAGGTAAAGGGTCTAGATCCTTTTCCCATTCTGCTGCAGGCAGCTCGTATGAGTCTACGTTTCTGCTTGGCGCCGGTAGTGACTTTCTCCACATAATGACCATTTTCTTTAGCCTGCTTCTCCATTTCTTCTTAATGTTATCCATAATTTCTCCGTTTAAATGCGTAATTCCAGTCGTCTTTCCTGCTCCGTCTCTGTGACGCTCTGACAGTGTTGCCCATGGCAACCGATAGTGTAGCCTGACAACATGGCCGATGGGCTCAAATGTTTAAATAACATGTGGTTGTGTGTCATAAAAAAATTGTCTCACCGTTACCTATAGGCTGAATAACTAAACTGACTAATTTCTCTTGTGGGATTTAACTTTTTTTTTGTTTTGGACAGTGTGAATCCATTTTGGACTCGTTCATATAGAAAAACATTTCAGGCCCTGTTTTGAAGTTACATAAATATTTGTTCACTTGTGAGATCATTTGTACAACCCAAATCTGGTTACTGAAGAGATAAAAATTCTGTAAATGCTGTATGAGGGTTTAATTCTGTAGTGCATGTGGAAACACTTGAACAATCAAGAAGAATGTGGTACATCATGTGTTCCTTATGTGAAGAAGCTTTGAAGATTCTGTGAACGAAGATCTATGTGGGAGGAGTTTCATGCAAAATGGTTTCAATAAAAGCGTTATGCTGATGTAGAGCTGTGCTCAGTTAATAGAACCGAGCCCAGCGAACGACGTCTCGCTGTTAAAATATATAATTGTTGTTTTTTGTTCTTATTGCTCCTTTTTACAGAAATGAACGAGCACGCTGGAAGGTGAAATGAGAGCCCAGAGTCATAAACTAAATGGGTGTCTGTTCCTTTAAGAGAGGCTTTAAATTAGAGTGAAAATACCTTTCCAACATTACTATAACAATTGAACTGCCATATACAACACTCGGTTCTGCAACCACAATCCTATGAAGATAGGGTTAACATGCCATACCTGATGTAAAACTTTACCACGGCAAAATAAACCTTAGATTCTTGTTAATTGTGTTTTAAGATCAGGTAGTGGTGAGCCATAGAGAAATGAACAGAAATTCAACTATGTAAAACATTATGTGTGACCAGTCTTTCTAAAAAAAAAAAAAAATGTGATAAAATACAATGTGCACTTTGTATTTTACTCTAGTCATCAATACTAGAATGGAACACATTTAGTGATTAAACAAAGATATATTATAAAGAGATGGGAATAACTTGTTACAAAATCAGCCTGACATAACAGTATTTTTTGCATGGCAATCACATGGCTCAACATAAAATGTTTTTAGAGGAGAAATGTTGAAAAATGGCCCAATCTAAAACATAATGTAGTTTCAGTTATAATAAGAATTAAAAGTCTATTTGAATCGCCATTATTTTCACCTTTTTTTTTAAATCAAATTAATCGACAACAGGGTTGATGTTATGGTAACATCATGGTCTACACAACACTGATGATTTACTTCCCAAGTCAGTACAGTAAGTAGTAGCCGGTACTATTATTTTGTAGTAGCTTACTTTATTAGTATTATTGTATCAGTGAAGGACATTCATCATTGCTATTCTATACTTGCATTATTGACAAAGATTTTCCTGAAGATTTCTTTTAATGAGACATAACATTGAGATAATAAATTATTAAAACCAACTGAGTCATGTTTGTCATATATATATATATATATATATATATATATATATATATATATATATATATATATATATATATATATATATATATATATACACTGTTTTACAATAAGATCATACTTAAAGCAATATGCAAATGCCAACATTTTGCCTACATTTTACAAATTTAAAGTCTTGAATACGTTCAACAATAACAGTGAAGGACAGGCCAAATCACTCTCACCTCATTAGGAAATGAGTAAGTTTCTTTATTTAAAATTCTATTTGATTGATTGACTTTAATTTGATGTTATTTTAAGGAAAGAAGAGATGGCAATGTTATATTCTTAAATTACATATTAAGTTGTTGTTATCGTAATTTTATGAACAACAAAAGGAATCGATTCCATGGAATAACCCAGGTCTCAAATTAAGAAAGAATATTCAAGCCAGCGGGATTCTTCAATCTCAGCTGTGAACCTGTGGAGAGAAAGAATGGAAATTGGCATCAAGGCACTAGGATGAGCACATTAAATCTGAGAACTAAACTTCGTTTCTAACTCTTATGTCATACGCTTATTACATTCTTCTCAGAATTAAGAGGAAAGATTCAGATATAACCAGTGTTGGGGAGAATACTTTGTAAATGTATTGAGTTACAGAATACTGAATACCTGCTTTAAAATGTATTTTGTAACGTATTCCGGTACTTTGCTTAATAGTGGTACTGTACTCCAAATACTTGCAATACTCCCCCTTAAAAACAGCATTTAATTCAATTCAATTCAATTCAGTTTATTTATATAGCGCCAATTCACAACAGATGTCATCTCAAGGCACTTAACAAGAAGTCATTTCAATACAATTATACAAACATTCCAATCAGTTAAAAAGTTTCCTATTTAAGGAATCCCAGCAGATTGCGTCAGTCATTGGCGTGAGGTTGGGCAGATTTCCAACCACAGCAATCCTTCAGCAATCCCTCATACTGAGCAAGCATGTAGCGACAGTGGAGAGGAAAAACTCCCCTTTAACAGGAAGAAACCTCCAACAGAACCAGGCTCAGTAGGAGCGGCCATCTGCCACGACCGTCTGGGGGTTTGAGAAGACAGAGCAGAACATAGAAGGAACAGAAGATCCGATATAAGAGAACTTTCTATGTTACAGAAAGTAAAAAGTTGATAACAGGACACAGTGGATCTTCAGTTACTGAGAGGATCATCCCAGTCGATGACCCCCGTCCAACAGGGCATTGCAGCCAAGCAGGATACCAGACCAGGTGTATCTTCGATGGGGAGAAAAACACTGAGAGAAAACAAAGTTAACAGTCGAAATAACAGAATGTACTGTAATACAACTGGAGAGTCGTAGGAGAAAAGGAAGTAGCAGAGTGAAGAAAATTGGTAAGTCTGTCCTCCAGCAGTCTAAGCCTATAGCAGCATAACTACAGAGATAGCTCAGGATGACCTAAGCCACTCTAACTATAAGCTTTATCAAAAAGGAAAGTTTTAAGCCTGGCCTTAAAAGTAAACAGAGTGTCTGCCTCACGGACTAAAGCTGGGAGCTGGTTCCACAGGAGAGGAGCCTGATAACTAAAAGATCTGCCTCCCATTCTACTTTTAGAGATCCTAGGAACTACAAGTAAACCTGCAGTCTGAGAGCGAAGTGCTCTTTTAGGAACATATGGAACAATTAGATCTCTGATGTATGATGGAGCTTGATTATTAAGGGCTTTGTATGTAAGAAGAAGGATCTTAAATTCTATTCTGGATTTAACAGGGAGCCAATGAAGGGAAGCTAAAACAGGAGAAATGTGATCTCTCTTTTTAATATTCATCAGAACTCTTGCTGCCGCATTTTGGATCAACTGAAGGCTTTTAATGGCATTTTGTGGACTTCCTGATAGTAAAGAATTACAGTAGTCCAGCCTTGAGGTAACAAATGCATGGACTAGTTTCTCAGCATCACTCCTGGACAGGATGTTTCTAATTTTAGCAATATTCCTGAGGTGAAAGAAGGAAATCCTAGAAACCTGTTTAATATGGGATTTAAATGTCAAGTCTTGGTCAAAAATAACGCCGAGGTTCTTTACGTTATTACTGGGGGACAATTTAATGCCATCCAGATGAAGTGATTGACTAATCAGTTTCTGTTTAAGAACTTCTGGTCCAAAGACAGCAACTTCTGTCTTGTCAGAATTTAAAAGCAAAAAGTTTAGGGTCATCCATGCTTTTATGTCTTCCAGACATGCCTGTAATCTACCTAACTGACTGGGTTCATCAGGATTTATGGATAAATATAGTTGTGTATCATCGGCATAGCTGTGGAAATTTATCCCATGCTGTCTAATGATTCTACCAATTGGAAGCATATATATGGTGAAAAGAATTGGTCCAAGGACAGAACCCTGTGGAACTCCACAAGTAACCCTTGAGAGTGAAGATGACTTATCATTTAGATGAACAAACTGGAATCTATCAGACAAATATGATTTAAACCAGCCTAGTGCTGTTCCTTTGATCCCTGCAACATGTTCAAGCCTTTCTAAGAGAATATTATGATCGACTGTGTCAAAAGCAGCACTGAGATCTAACAAAACCAGAACAGACACCAGTCCATTATCTGAGGCCATGAGAATATCATTAGTAACCTTCACCAGTGCTGTTTCAGTGCTATGATGAGCTCTAAAACCTGACTGAAACTCTTCAAACAGCTCGTTACTGTTTAGATGTTCACAGACTTGATTAGCAACTATTTTCTCAAGGACTTTGGATAAGAAAGGAAGGTTAGATATAGGTCTGTAATTCACTAAGTCATCTTGATCAAGGGAAGGTTTCTTGAGTAAAGGTTTAATTACAGCTATTTTAAATTCCTGTGGTACGTATCCGTTTACTAAGGATAGATTCATCATATCCAAAATGGGGCCAGGAACCAAATGGAACACTTCTTTAAATAATTTGGTTGAGATTGGGTCCAAAATACAAGTTGAAGATTTAGATGAGGCTAATATTTTTGATAATTCTGAAAGCTCGACTGAATCAAAACAGCCTAAGCAATACTGAGGTTCTACAGTTCTTTCCGATACTGACTCATTTACTGAGTTAAGTCTATTAAATGTCACAATATGCGTTGGTAGCTACTCCTGCAAGAAAACAGAGGGCATATTAACGCTAAACATTATGTACTGATTGGGAAAAAAAGAAATAAAACAATTTAATTATTTTTGTTTATTTATCAAAGTGTCAACAGAACATTTCTGTAATAAAGTGACAAAGTGCTAGAACATAGCACAGCATTACTGTCTGTAATATATATATGCATTTTGCTTACCCTTTGTATTTCACAATTTGACAAGAAAAAAAAGGCTATTGCGACTTTCTGTTTGTATAAACATGACGTTCATTTCACTCTAAATGGAGAGCTTTTATCCTTATCGCAGGAAACATCATCAAGCTAACGTCATTTCAGATAAAACGAACAGCGACACTAACTGTGAGAAATGACCTAACCTACACGATACAGGTACTGTCAAATAATGCATACAGTCTATAAAAACAATTTAGGATACTTTAAGTTGTTTCTTCAGATTACACGTTGAGTCTTTGGACGCAGCTAATAGGTTGTTCGATGGCAAACAAAGATTGCACTGTACTGTTAAGAGTGCTCCCCCCTCTCCTTTTTTAGCCTGAAAAATTGCTCGAATTTCCCAGGAAATGAATGCATTTTTTCCTTCACTGCTCATAGGTTGATTCGGCTGCGGTTGTGGCTCCAACCACTCCAGCTCGTGGTCTGAATCAGTGACTGTATATAGATCTGAATCTGAATCTGAGTCCATACCTGGCCACGATCACGTTAACGATGCTTGATAGTGAGAATGGGGCGCGGGTTTGACGTCAGAGAGAAGCGACAGTGTTATTGTTTGCAGAGATGCGGTGGTGTGAAAGAAAATAAACGGAGTGTGTTGCTTGGCTCCAAAGAGTATTATATTCGTGAGTCCTGACCATGAAAGTGTTTAAAAATAGTAACTGTAACAGACTCATAATTAGTATTCTAAATACGTAATGGCGGTACATGTATTCCATTACTCCCCAGCACTGGATATAACTTTGTCACAGGTTGATGCTGGATTTTGCCCCTTGAGCCCCCTGCAGCACATAAATGTTAAAAAACTACATACTACTCCATGAGCTAACATTCACAAACTGTGGCAATTATCAAATCCTTCTCATCAGGTAGTGTGTCCAAGACAAGAACACATGATGGAGAAAACAATAGTAGGCCTATAATGTTTATGCTATAATTTTTCTTGGATCGTTTAATTTGTTCCTGTAAATGTGTTCTTTAGCTGTTAAATTAACAGTTGACTGATGTTAAAAATACTAAAATTAACTCTCCAACAATATATCTAATAAATCGGTCACTTATTAGCCTCACTACTACTAGCCTATACAATTATCAGTTCAGAAATACACCCAAAAATAGTATCCGTGGTAGTAGTGAGCAGTAATAAATCTGCTAGGCCTAATTACTTACACCAGTTAACAAGACCTAACATTACACAAAATAAACCTCGCCAAAGTTATACATCAAATAAATAGCATAGCTAGCATATTCGAGCAACGTTAATACTCACCTTCAAATGTAAGGTCCTAATTTCGCTCATGATATTTAGGTTTTCCGACGTGTCAGCATTGTTTACATCAGCTGATGTTCTGAGACGAACAGCTTTTTCACAATAAAAAAACCTTTATTTAAAATTGTAGCAACAATAACATTTTAGTCTTTCCAGCTCACATTCGTTATAACATTAACGTATCCCGTGTGAAATATAGTTATAGTGACATATTATCCGTTAAACATTTCTGAATAGATGTTCATTTCTGATATACAATTCATGTTTGTAATTAAATTAAGAGACTTAAAATAATAATCCACCTCTATCAAAAATATCTTAAATGATGGTGAAGAATTCTGAAATTTACATTTATGGATATGAAACTTCCCTAACAAAATATAAAGGTTTACTATAGTACATAATTTATCAATTAAGTCAAAACAATTGATAATGTTCTTCCCCTCAATGATGATTTTGTGTTTTGTTTTGTCTTTAATCTATGATTATTAAAAATATTGCAAGAATTACGAGTGCCAACAAACAAAATCTGATAAAGACAAAGCTAAAAAATTTAAAAGATCCAGGGGTTCCCTCAACTAAAGCAGATACACGGCATCAGCCCACCGCCTGTGTAATCGAATCTACAGACTACAGAGGCTTGCACTTCTGCGCCTCCTGGTGGATAGATTCACGATTGCAGAAATTGAATTACCGCTTGGAGCATGGGTATTTCCCCTCTCAACTTAAGAACAAGAATTTGTTAAGCTGATAGTAACGCGATCATAACGCGACAATACTGCACTGATACTGCAGGAGTATCAGCTGAAAAAGGCGGAAATATTTCATACCCACATCTGTATTTCAGTGCAAAGCCATAAAGTGATATGTAATTGTTGGGTTCCTTGGGTGTTTGGGCTTTGGGTTTGAGTTTTTCCTTCCACTGTGTTTTGTCACCCTCTGGTGCTTTTGTTTTTGGTTGCCCTTGTCTGTGTTCATCTCTTATTTATTTTCCCAAGTTCCTATTGATACTTATCCTTTATTAGTCCCAATTAGTTTTGTTATATTTTATTAATCTTTAGTATAATCCTCTGTCTAGTCCTTATGTTTTGCTCCTGGTCTTCCTCCCAGTTTCCCTAGCAATTCTGCCTTCCGTCCCAGCTACTGATTATGTCCACCTGCTCATTCCCTCTCAGCTGCAACCATTTCTCTTAATTAGTCCTCAGCTCTTTCTCTGTTCACATCCTCACTCTCCCCTCAGTATATATACAGCTCTCACTCAGTCACAACTTGCTGGTTTGTCGTCTTACTTCCCTGTTTGGTTCCTGGCTTCCCTGTCGCCTGTCTATCTTCCCTGCCTGGTTCCTGTTTGCTCGTCGCTGCTTTTTTGATTCCCTGAGTTCTGTAAGTCCTTGTTTTTGTTGTTATTAAAACATTCCTATTTTAACGCTGCATTTGGGTCCTTTATACTAAAGCATGACAGTAATTCAATACAAATTCAATTATTATTCCATAAAGTAATCAAGATTACTTCTCCAGTGCAATATAAAACAAATCTGATTCATGGGAACCATAACTGCAGGACAATTGTACAGGTAAATCTTCCCCACCACCTAGCCGTAACTCTCTGACAACTTAGTTCCTAGGGTCACTGGGATACTTAAACCCCTCCACTATGATATGGTGACAGCCCCAGGGGATGCCTCCCTGGTGAGGTTTTGTGGGCATGTCCAACCGGGAGGAGACCCAGAGGAAGACCCACGACACGGTGGACGCACTATGTTTCTAGACTGTCCTGGGAATGTCTCTGGGATTCCTTCCGATGACCTGGCCTAAGTGACTGGGGAGGTCGGGGTCTTTCTGCTTAGGCTGGTGCCTCTGATGAGAAATAATGATGGTAGATAATGGAATGGATGGATTCCATTCACTGCCCTGAATGGCTCCAACAGATATCTGGAGAAACATCACTCAGATGTTACTTGTAGAGGTAGCACTCAGTAAGAGCCAGGGTTGTTGCTGTGAGCTTGGTGGTTCAAACTGGGGCTTTTGCTGTGGATGTTCAGACACTGGCCAGATCTCTGGCCAATCAACCAATCCAGAAATAAATGGTTAAAAAAAACAGCAAGCCTAAGTTGCAAGATGAAAGTTCCTGGGGCAAGGAACAGTCTGATGAAGTTAACTCCAAATAGCGGTGGTGGAACTAAAAGGCTGAAAAACCGAGGGGGGGCTGAGTACGAGAATTAAATTACATTAAAAGGGACGAGCAAAATAATCAGAACATGATGACTAAATCCTCCAGCATCTTTTCTACACATTTGATACAGCAACATATAAAATATTAGCACCAGCTAAATCAAGCAGCAAAATTATTTAAAAAAAAAAAAACAATCTGTGGCATGAGTCTCTGAAGCACCATAAATACTGCGCATCAGTGTCACCGCAGTATAATTTACATAAGTCACTAAAATGTCACTGCAATGACATTATTATAATCGCATCACCTAATCTCATTCTACAATAGGCACAAATTAATTAAATGAAGCAGTTACATCACAGCAAATGTCTTAAAAAGTAGAGCACTGTGAATCTAACATCTTTAATCCCAGTATGCACAAATTATACAAAGCATGTCCATCAAAATCAATACAGTGTTCAAGGCCATGATACACACCATGCAGGCCATCTCCATGTAACACATGTTTTGGATTTGTCTACATCTGTGGCAAGACTATAAAGAGATGACAGCAACCTCAAATTTCTCTCCCACTTGATTGGTTTATCAGTCTCTCAAAATGTTACCCTAGCTGTTACTTTTGAGTCAGGCTCTATGTATTTTAGATATCATTTAAGAGTTAAGGGGCAGCCTAGGGTCAATTCTTAGCAATCTCGGTTGAGGGTTTGGTTTCTTTCTTAGCTATGGATTAGCAAAGCATGATGAGGATTGACAGCACAGCAGGATCATAGGTCAGGCTGCTGAATAAATAAGAGGTTCCTAACTTCTAGAGTCAAAAATGAGAGCAATCACTGGAGGAAAGATCAAAATGTAAATGGATTTAATTAAGAACACATTATAGAGTAAGATCCTGAGCTGCAACAGACAAAATTCTTGCATCTATTCAAATGTTAAAATGGAGTAGAAGAGTAGTTGGGACAAGTAGTTGGGAAGATGAAACCCCAGTGTTAAGGAAAATGGGTAGACAGCAGCAGAAAAATGTCCACTGCGACTAAGAAAGCTGATTTGTACTCAGCAAGGCCACAACGCACCACTGTAGCAGATTGTTTTTTGCATAATATTGTGTTTTGTTAGTAGTGGGATGGCTTATACACGTATTTATCCGTAGTAGCAGGATGTACATGTCACACCCCATGTGAGTGTGTGCGCATCTCTTCTAGCCGCCACTTTCTGTCACCTAGCTAGACAGGTGGCATCCCCTAGCCTTGTGATTAGCATGTCAATGTCTTAACATGTCGACATGACCAGCCCTTCAGGCACCTACATTCATATATAAATGTAAATTCAAACCCTCCCCCGTCCCACCACCGTCATACATCTGCACGGCATCTCCTCTGACAGTTCAGGATTGATTTGGCTGCCTCCCATTCGAGGAGACGCCTGCGGAATGGGCACCAGGATCGCCTGAATCACAAGAAGCTTCAAATCGCCAACACACAGAAATGACAGCCACAAAACATTCCAATCATGAAAACTTTGTTAAAGCGGTCCACATAAGTTATGAAACCTGTATTTTTTCTTTCATATTCTAATGACATGTCTGAGCAGATGAGTCCTCGTCAGCCCTCAGAGGGAAATGACAAGCCCTGTCAGATTCTGTGCATGACCATGCTGTCAGTCAACACACACACTGATTTAGGACTGGATTTGGATTGTGGAGCAACACACATTACTCTGACAAAAGCCATCACAATTTTGTCTCATCTTTTTTTCTGGGGGGAAGGAGGCTCAGATTCCTTTAAAATTAAAATAAGGTCTTTAGCTTTAAATTTGTTTTGAAAAAACTGAAGCAATTTGCTATTCCAATATTTAAATCAGACCGACACTTCTCCTGGTTGAGTATGTAGTACTGTACTGTAGTAGTAAAAGTATTTTTTCTGCATCCCTTTTGCTCCAGCTATTGAGTGTTAACTAATCGAAGGATGATTTTTACAGGCATTTGCATCTTGGATAGAAAAAAGTTTAACCGTTGCATAAAGTATAGTTTAAATAGCAGCACTCTGGATTTTTATAGCTACATAAATTTAATTGCTCATCAAGAACGTCAGGACCGCTACGATAGCAAATTTGGGGATTTTCAACATGTTGGATCGTCTTGGCCCCATATCACAGTGTGTGTTGTGTTGTGAGCACAAATGAGCATGCAGCCTGTTGAATGTGATGTGTAGCAAATCAGAAAGTGAGGTAGGGATATGGGGATGTGCCTTTGAAGAGTCTATTATTATTTCCAAGCGTTGGCTCACTTGACCGCAGTCCACAAATGCATAGAAACAGAGATCAGTCAGCAAAGTGTATACTAACTATACTACAAACTATTACCAATGCCTCATCCTTGGCATCTATATTTATTCACTTCTTTGACTTTAGTCATTTTTTATATCATGATGTTTGTGAGATTTCCTGTCTGAGCTTGGAATGTTTGTGAGTAAAATCGGTTAATGTGTGGTGTCTTGTTATTGCCATGTGGCTGCACACCACACACTGTAGTACCAAAATAGTAACATCTGTGATTTTGTATCGCAGTGTGTGCTGTCTGAAACTCTTGCGACAATTTAAAAACCCTGCTGTGTGAACCAGGGCTAAAACTGATGTATTGAGCAACTGCAAGTTACTATCCTAAAGGACCAGTGTACACAGCTAAGGGAGTAGGCTTAAACTGAAATGATATTATGACCTACATATAATGTTACAGGCTGGTTCAAGGCCCACAACAAACAGTGAGAGACAACACAAGGTGGTAGTATAATAAAGAAATTATTATTTTAACTCAACTCAAAATAACCAAAAAACGATCCAAATAGCAGAGGTGGCCTGAGTGCACTCCCCACTAAACAGAGGAGGCCCCATAAACATACAGGAGTAGCCTTTTGAAGGAGCACAAACACACCAGGCCCAGGTGGATCTAATGCCACTAATGGCAAACTCCAACCTGAAAAAAAAAGTAATACAGAGACCCCTAGTGGAGGGTCGTCACAATAAACATATCTAATTGTACAAGGCTAGAGTTTACTGGCAATATTTGTGTTTTTCTCTTTTTTTTGTTTGTCTACCTGACAACTGACATGATGGAGTCATGAGTCTATTCCACATGTAAACAGTTATATGGATAATTATCAATTTTCTATATAATTATGCCTATTACAATTGTTTTTCACCATAAAGAAAATGCAAAAGTAACTCGAGAACTGCCAAAGGGAACATTTTCACCCCTGAGCTGTGGTCTTCGAAGGCAAACTTGCTGCAATTACACTGCGTAGAGGGCTGCATCAAGTGACTCTCCCACCATATGTGGGTTCTAAACAGCTGATTCCAGAGCTAAATGATGTAGTGATTTTGTCTTCAGCACAGTCAACTGCTTTAAAACACAAACTGTCAAAGGATTTTTGAGGTATTGTGCGAGGAAATGGGCTCTGACAAGACAGCTGCTCTGTGTGGCACTGAGCGCTGATGACTGTCGGGTGGGAAGGTGCTGTTCAGGGTCTTTGAACTGCAAAATGATACCCACAGCGTTCTCACAGGTCTGCCTAAAAAGTCAATAAGACAGTTGCAGCTGATCCAGAACGCTGCTGCTTGTGTCCTCACTAGAACCAGGAAAGTAGAGCACATCACCCCAGTTCTAAAGTCGTTAGACTGGCTCTCTGAAGCTCAGAGAATAGACTTTAAAATATTTTTACTAGTTTATAAATCATTGAATGGCTTAGCACCAAAGTATGTTGAAGATCTACTGTTATAATACAAACCCCGAGAAGACGCAGGTCCTCTAATTCCAGTCTACTCAACATCCCTAGAATTACAACCAAACATGGAGAAGCTGCTTTCAGTTTCTATGCTCCTCTAAACTGGAACAAACTTCCAGACAACTGCAAAGCTGCTGAAACACTCTGAAACAGTTCTTTTAAGTCACAACTAAAAACTCATCTGTTCAGAGCTGCCTTTGAGTTAAGCTTAGATGTATCATATTGTTTGTGTATGCTTTTTGCTTTATTGCTGTTTTTACTTTATATGCTTTGTCTGTGTTTTACTGCTATTTTTATTTTACCCCTTAATCATGTAAAGCCCCTAGAATAACCTTGTTGAAAGTGTGCTATACAAATAAAATTGCCTTGCCACATCGGTTTGAAAGAAGAGTGCAGCGATCGTGCCCACAAATTTTACTGTAACAAGTTCTTTATTAAACTTGCATACAGTGATGTTTTTTCCTGAAACCAATGTTTAATGAATCAAATTCCTTGATGTAGGGCACAAACACAAAGCTCCACCAGTGGCGTGTCCAGCCTTTTTTTTTCAGGGGTGGCACAGGAGGGGCACCTAGTACTGCTGGGTTGGCAGCCGTAAATCAAGGATCCGCAGTAATAAAATAAATATATGTCTCGCGCCTTCTTTCTGCTAAATGTTTAAAAATAAAACAGAAATTTTTCCCTCTTGTAAAACAATTGCTGAAACTGCAATGCATATTTTGAGTAATTGTAAGTGAGGGTGTGCGCTATTAACTAGAGTTGAGCCGGATACTCGGCTGAAACGAGTATCCGGAACGGATAAAGCACTTTTGCAGAGTACGAGTATCATATGAGTAATACGAGTTAATATCTGTGCTCGGATTGAATAAAAATTCTCATTGCATAGCTGACTGTGTCTGCGTTCTGGACACAGCGCCGCTCTACTACACACTCGCTCACTCACTCACGCACACACAGACACACAACACTGAAGAGAAGCGAACATCTCTCTCTCTCTCTTTCTCTCTCTCTCTCTCTCTCTCTTTCTCTCTCTCTCTCTCTCTCCCTCTCTCTCTCTCGTGCGTGCGTTTGTTTTTTACTGCAGTAGGCCTATTAACCAGTAGAGTTTTGGTAAATGTGGGGTTTGCTGCTTGGAAGAATGCGACTCGCCTCTGTCTGTCAGAGATCAGCTGTTTTTTTTTACTTCATGCACTGACTGTCTGACACTTACTTGCTGTATTTCTTTAAAAAAAAGGAAGTAGTGGTATAAAACCATATCACAAATTAATTGGCTACACACTCTTTCTCTCTGCCGGTCATCTGAGTTTTTGTTTTTTGTAACCGTCAACTGGTTCTAACCAGTTTTTTTTACTTCACGCACTGAGTGACACTTTCTTGCTGTATTTTATAAAAAATAAAAATAAAAGTATAAATAATATTACAAATTAAGCTACAAACACACTCACACACAGACACACATACCTGGTGTGAAAATAAAGTTAAAAAAGAAAGCAATGTTGAGATGAAAACTCTTGTTCATTACATTTTACTTCATAATTGCAACCACATGTGTTGTATTCATTGTTGCAAAACTTGTTCTGTATATAGTTAGTTTGTTATTGTGATCAAAACCATTGATCTGAAGCTCAATGCTGATGCTGTCATGTAAATAGTTTTCTAATCAGCAATAAATATAACAATTTCTGATGAACCCATATCAATTGCATGTTTAAAATAACATACCGGTTAAAGCACCGCCCATTTCAAGACAACTCGCCCACTTCCTGGTTAAACCACGCCCACTTCCGGGGTAGGCCCCGCCCAGTCAGAGTACAGATACAGATAATTCATATGGTTAACAGATACAGATAATACTGTACTTGCTCATCCCTACTATTAACTAACAGTCTTTAACAACAAGAAAAAAAAAACATTACAAAGCCTGCCAGTCCCAACTATGGTAATATGTGGTAATGGTGTGTCCCTGTGTTACTAGAACACAGAGACACACATTGTAACTATACTACATGCTATTTTACACTTAACTCTTTAGGCGCCAGGGTTTTTTCAGTAAAATCAGAAATTTTGATATCACTATTTCAAAAGCTTGTAGCTTAAATATGGTTAGAAATAAAGGCATATTGTAAATTAGAAAAATTTTCTGTATGACCCAAAGTTTGAACAGATTCACTCAACTATTTTGCATATTATGACATCATCAGGTGGTGGCCATATTGGATTTCTTACATTTTACAGATGTTCATCTTTTTTTATATTTTAGTTTCATTTTTTTTTTTTTTTTTTTTGGAGGGGTCTGTTTTTTAAAGTTTTTGGGGAGTTTTTGTTTTAGTTTATTTGGGTTTTTAACATTTGCAGATGTTTATCGATCTAGATGACATTGCTTGTAGTGCTTCAGTGTGTGGTAACTTTCATTGCAAGGTACTGAGCACAGACCTACTCCACAGGGAGTTTCTATGGGGTCAGATCAGTCTCATTAAGAATAAACTCATGCAGGGTTTTTCACAAATTCATATTCTCATTCACAAATGCACACGCTCTGGTTCACAAATGTAATTTCGAAGAAACACTTGTAATATAACTTCACAAATGGACACGATCTGTTTCACAAATGCACACAATCTGTAATCTGTTTCACAAATGCACACAATCTGTTTCATAAATGCAAACAATCTGTTCATAAATGCAAACAATCTGTTCGAACACATGGCGAAATGTGGTACTTACCATTTGAGACTGATGCATGTCACTACTTATCGCCATGTGTCGCGGTTAAACTTCACTGCACATGAGCACATAACAGCTCTGCCAGTGCAGCGTCATAGAGAAAGAGTTACGACAGACTTTGAACTAGCCGACACGCGGTCACGTGGTTCATGGAGTCCTCAACAGTTCCAAACATCCCAGCGCTGTCAGTCAGTCTGAGCGGCTTCTGGCGGGACAGAACGCAAAATCGAATATTTCTCATTTCTCCTGGTGATTTCTGATCATTATTGACTAATAATGTGTACTGATTACTTTTTACTGAACAGCCTATGCATTTTTATCTTATCAAAGCATTTTCTAGAGGAACAGACATTCGTCACTGTTCTACATTTTAGAGGGAAACGAGAGCGCTCACACATTGTAAAATACATGTTGATCACCGATCATTTTTGATAAATTAATGCACTACACTGCTCAATATAAGCATGTTTAATAACTTTATGTGCCACAAGAAACCCTAAATTGGAGTAATAATACCCAAATTATAGCCTGTTTTCTGAATGCTAGCATGGTAATGCCATACCTTGTCCTCCTATACACTTAAAACATGCCAGTGGTTAAGACCTCTGCTCCAGCTTACCTTTAGATCGCCATCTTTCAACAAAGCATGGGATATTACTGTTCCCAGGATTTACTCCTAAAACACCCTACATGTTTAGCAGATGACATTAAGTCTGTGTTCTCTCTGCCCGCTGTTAGATAGAAAATTAGCTGAATGTAAGGCTGACCTAAGTTACATGTTTTGAACCAGTTTTAAATAACTTGGAGGAAAATATGCGGCTGTCTATGCGTTGTCTGATGACCTGGGATGAATTTTTTTCGGTAGACATCATTCTATAATTATTTATTTTCTTATGAACTCATGCATCTATAACCTAGTTGATTGTGCTTCTAGCCTGACTACAGTAAAATAGTAATTCATTGATAATGTTCAAACCAGTACATGTAAAAAAATAAGTGTTAATTGTGGAAAAAACAATACGCAAACTTTTTAATAAACAATATTACGCAAAATGCAAAACAAGCTTTAATGAAGTATTTTTACTATCATTCTCACTGTCATTACATCTGTACAAATACATTGCATGGATCAAATTTGGGCAATGTGGAAATGTACTGAAGTCCTAATGAAGGTTCATCCTTGGTAACATTAACAGCAGCTCCCTTTGATAACAACCACTGGTGACCTTCCTGAAAACAATAGAGAAACAGTTCATTAGTAAAATGTTTTGCTTTGAAGGACTTAGTGGGTGAAAAATTCAAATTACAAATCAAGATGTTTAGGGTGGAACAAGAGAAAAGTTTAAAGTGTAATTAAACATATAATTATATTTGGTTTTGTACAACATTTCATATGTATAAAATGTATATTTAAATAATACCTTTATATGTTTATTGCTTTACCATGACTGGCTGTGCTGCAAGTGGATGCAGCAATCGGTCCAAGAAAGGGATCAGAACGTACGGCTTCCCTAAAGACCCAGAAAGAAGAAGGAAATGGTTGGCTCAAGTCAGCAGGAAAAACCTCACCATCGCCAGAGGTCATAATAACAGAAAGCTGTGTACAATAAGTATAACACTCTTCTGTGGACTTAAGATTGGTCAAACAGGTAGCTGGAAACCAGTGCAAAAAGGAATTGTGTTGGCAACATCTACAGTTTTATCAATCCAAAAGACATGCTTGACCATGGACATATTCTGTACCATCTTACAGGATACAAACAAAATCATCAAATATTCCAACATCTTAGATGGATGCTCTAGTTCAATAAAGCAAAAATTATGACAGTCTGGAAGGAGAGCACCGTACCCTATTGACACTGAAGGAATTCAAACCAGGAGTGCTGTGTCGACCATCACATGACGCCTTCGGTCTGGCCCAATACGTGGAGGAGCTTTTCCTAACAAGGTCTGGTGCATCTCTCATGGAGCTCCCAAATACCATGGCCACTTTAGAGAGAAAAGCATGTCTGTTAGAAAGCATGCTCCCTGTATGTCATGATGTGCAACAAAACCCCAAAAACCAGCAGATTCATCAGGCTACACAGGCTGAGACTACAAATGGCAGCAAAACAGATCTTCCATAAGAAAGAAAAAAGTGCTGTCCAATACTGGGCATCTTGGAAGTACAAGACAAAAAAAAAACAGCAACGCAAAACAGCTTCTGATAGCACAACAAGCAAACCCCCACCAAACACTTTGATCGTTGCCATAGAGGAACTTGGTCTCTTTTTTGCAAACAACCCCCCACCCACATCAGCTTCAACACCTATGTATATATATATATATTTAATGGTCTTTAGTTTTTGTGTGGCAAGTTTGAGTTTTTCCTTCCACTTGGTTTTCTTCCCCTTTTTACCCCAAGGTGCCCTCTTGTTTTGCTCCTCCTGTTTGTGTCTTAAGTTAGTAGTTTTCCTTATTCAGTGTAATTATATTTTTGTATTCTGGCACTCCCTGGGTTCTGTAGATGTTTTTCACCTTGGTCTATGTCCACCTTCCCATTTGTGTTTCCTTTATCTCTTTATTTAATTCCTCCTTCTGTTCTCCAGTGTGTCCTTACGGTTCCCTTAGAGTTCTCCTTAGATAGTGTCTTAAGAATCCTTTTTAGTTTCTTTAGAGTCTTCTGTCTCCTAGCCATTCTACCTTCCATCCCAGCTGCTAATCACTTCCACCTGCTCACTCCCCCTCAGCTGCAACCGCTTCCCTTAATTAGTCCTGCTCCTTCACTGCTTCACTCTTCACTCTCCTCCTCAGTATAAATTCAGTCCTCTCTCAGTCACAACTCGCTGGTTCATTGTCATTCCTCCCTTCCTGGTTCCTGGTCTGTCTATCCGCGTTCCCTGGTCTCCATGGTCCCTGGTAACATCGTTATTTGTAAGTTTGGATTTTATGATTTAATTAAATCTGAGGTCATTTAAGTTCTGCATTTGGGTCCTCTTTTAACCGCATCATGACATATATATATATATATATATATATAGTATGTTTTAGTGGGATTTTTTTATTTGTCCCTTGTACTTTAATTTCAACGATTCTACATGTTGTTTTAATCATACATAGTCTTGGCATATACAGGGAATAATAAAAAAAAAAGATTGCAATGCTTGCATTAGCTTTGGTATGAAATAGTAATTTCTGATCATTTTTATTTTGACAGCCTCCCCATCATCACCACCCAGCCACCTCCAGCACTCCACTTACCAACTTATGTATCACTTCCCAGTTCTGCTCATTGCATAGCTGACTGTGTCTGCGTTCTGGACACAGCGCCGCTCTACTACGCATGCGCGCACACACAGACACACAACACTGAAGAGAAGAGAAGCGAACATCTCTCTCTCTCTCTCTCTCGCAGAACTGGGAAGCTCCACCAAACCTGATCAGATCTCCGTTCAGCAACTCATCTGAAAACAGGAAGATGGACATGAATGCAACGGAGTGTTACCTGTAATAGTTTAATAAGACTTTTTTAGTTACTCTTCAACAGTTGTTTATTTAGGCTGATATTCTAAATAATTCTTCAATTCTTGTGTGTTAAAAGAAGATTGTAATCTCTACTTAATCGAATGATTACAAACGATAATTTCATAAAACAAGTGCAAATGAACAGTTCTGCAGTAAATATCAACTTTATAAAGGTTATGGTGTTCAAGTACTTTTCTTTAAATGTCTTGATTCAGCTCTTATTATTTTGGAGAACACAAAACAAGAAAACAACATATCTTGTTACTTTGGGGATCCTGTGTGCTATATGCTATAGCAGTTGAGTGAGTTTTTATTTGAAGCTTCCCTCAAAATTATATTTGTGAACCAGAGCGTGCGCATTTGTGAAAAACCCTGCATGAGTTTATTCATAATGAGACTTATCTGACCCCATAAGTTTCTCCCGCATCTGCTGCTATTTCCGTGGGTTTTTACATTCATGCCTCTTTTGTTATCATTAGCGGTGTTTTGAAAACCCCTACTACCTCCATGTCCCGTTCTCATACCCTGGACACGATTGAGCAAAGCATCGGACCTGATATGTGCTGATTGGAGACTCATGGCTAACAGGCTCGCTGTTGCTGCACGCTGAAGAATAAGCAGTGTTTTGACCCCCTTTGCCATCACCTCCCCCTCCTCTTCTACGGTGAAGCAAAGCATCGGACGCTATATGTGCTGCTTGTGTACCGTCATGGCTATCAGTAGCAGCTGTGATGTTTTGAACCCCACTGCTACGGGCTCCCCGTCCCGTTCTCCCAACCCGGACAAACCGAAGCTGTGCGTCGGGCCCATTTTACGGGCCCTTGGATTATCATGGCGAACGGACTGGCTGTCGCTACGCACTGTTTCTTTTACTTTTAATTTCCTTTGTTTTTTTTTTGTTTTTTAAATCACCAAATCATGTAAAGCACCTTGAATTGCCCTGCTGTTGAAAGTGTGCTATACAAATAAAATTGCCTTGCCTTGCCTTACAATGCTCAGGTGAGAGATTGCTGGGCAGACAGACGGACCAACCTATAGTGCAAGAGGACCACTCTCATATACACACACAGCTGTAGGAGCAGTGCTGCCGCCGAAACTCAAATATGAAAACAAAGCATCTGCAGTCGCTTGCTGTTAAAAGTCAGGGTTACTTTTTGGTTTCGTGTGATGTAAGATATGAGTGTGGCGTGAGAGAATTTGAAGGAACTCAAATGCGTGTATCTCACAGCTTAAGTGTGAGAGTTGACAGCCCTGATCGTTCCAGTTCTGAGTGGGGGGGTGGCCTATCAGATTCTAGGGGTGGCACGTGCCACCTCCTAGACACGCCACTAAGCTCCACCTGGCAGAGTGGCATCACAGCAGGCTCACACCAGGTCCGGAAAAGTATGATGATTGAATGTCTCAGTTTTGCAAAACAACCCTTTACATTAGTTGGGGGGAGGGGCGACCATTTTCTTATAAACCAAAGGGGGCCCGAGTAATAGTTTGGGAACCACTGCTCTATCACATGCATTAAATCCATGCATTCATCCAGAAAATAATGGCCAGTAGGGCAAAAAAAAGGAATTTTGGTGACACTGAGATAGAGGTGAAACATCAGTAGGGCAGAAGAGAAAAAAGAATCATAATGAACAGAGTTTTTGAAAATTGTCATAGTTAGCACAAATTAATTTTAAAACAGATAGCTTATCCCCTCTGTTATCAGCTGTTCCTCTGCTTCATGTCCCCCCCCTCCAGCACACAGCAGTTATATTCCGCCTGCAGACATAAAGAAACATGGCAGTTAATCAGTTAGATTTGTCCCGAACATTGCTCTTTGGTTCTATCAGCTCAGAGGTAACTTATTAAAGAAACAATACTGCCTGTGAAGAAGTGACAGAGGCAGTAAATGCGGTCAGGACAGTGGAGAGGTTCCTGTCAGATATAAACGAAAAAATGGTTTGATATCAAACTGAATACAATAAAGTGTCACTCAGCACACAACTGTGCCAGATCTTCTGCTGGGGGTGCACAGATCATCACAGAACTGACCACATTGGACACGCGTGTGTAGAAGCTGAAAGCTGATTCTCCATGTTTGGTTCTAATTCCATGGATGCTGAGTAGACTGGAATTAGAGGACCTGAGTGGTCTGGGGACTATGTATAATGACAACAGATCTTCAACATACTTTGGTGCTAAGCCATTCAAAAGTGTTTTAAAGTTTATTCTCTGAGCCAGTGTAAGGACTAGTTCTAGTGAGGACGCGCAGCAGCATTCTGAATCAGCTGCATGACTTTTTAGGCAGACCTTTGTAGACACTGTTGCAATAATGAATCCGACTAAAGATAATTTCATGGATCAGTTTTTTGAGGTCCTGTTTCTAGATTCTATTCTAGAAATGTTCTTCAGAAAAAGAAGGCTGACCCTGTGATTTCCTTTATGTAACCCTGATAGATTCAGGTCGGGGTCCATCACTACACCTAGATTTCAATAGTTTCTAGCCCAAAATAAATACTTCAGTTTTGTTTTCATTTAGCTGGAGAAAAGACACTTCCATGCACTGATTTGCTCAATGTATTTGCTAAGCATTTGGATAGGTTCTAGGTCACCTGGTGTCATTGTAATGTAAAGCTGAGTATTATCTGCATAGTTATGGTAACTTACCTTATTGGTAGTTATAATCTGGGCTAGCGGTTCATATTAAAAAGGAGGGGCTCAAGAAGGAGCCCTGGGTCACCCCACATGAGATTTCTGTTTGTTCTGATGAAAAGTTGACACAAGGATAGGGTAAGGATGATGACTCTTGACACAGAGGCGTTGGGGGTAAGGGTTTGCTTAAGTTGTATCAAATATAACTGGTATTCTTCCTGTGTTATGTTACTATACAGGAGTTTCTGGTACCACATAGATTTTTGGGTAAGGACTATTGTCACACAAAGTAGTTTGTTTAAATTCCAGCTATTTTCTAAGTTTCACTGTTAAAAAAAAGACTGAAACCAAAAATTACAACATACGTGTTTATTCTTAGAAGTTGAAAAAACAGCCCTAAGATTAAAATGTATAAAAGTTCATCTATGCAGCTCAGGGACAAGAAAAAAATGAAAATCATTATTTTAGAATTAAAGAATTTTTTTTCTGTCAACTTTTCAATTTTTCCCCCCTTCCTGAGAGACTGAGTTTAGGCGCAGTCTCTCCATTTCTCAGCTGGTCTTTACACTGTCCAATGATGGCCCATTTTACTCCTGATCCACACTTTTTTCTGTTCAGGGTCTACATCCAGTCCTGTGCGTCATCAGTTTGGGGGTTTGTCTTTGGCTCCCTCAGTCTCCACGCTCGAGGAGAATGTACCTCAGGTGGTGCACTCACTGTCACAACTTATCTACAGAATTGCAGACTGCCAACACACTTTTTACATTCCTTTACTTAGTCGTTTGTAAACAATGTATTGCATCTGGATCTTCATCCAGCATACTCCAATCTCTCCAGATCCAAATCCGTTTTTTAGTGCACCAAGCGAGACTCCTTCTGTGAGAGCGTGTCCTTGCAAGCCACCCTTGGCTCTGTCGCCACTTGACTTAGTTCATTCCCTTCTTCACGTCCTTCTCTTGTCTCTCTCATTATAACAGGTCCAACATCCCGTGCAGACCAATCCCAAACCGCAGAGGTGTGGGATTATGAGAGAAGCAGTTGCTCTCAATCGGAAGTTAATCACAACTTGCCAAGAAATAAAAAAGCACAACAAATCCATGCATACTAATTTGCACGCAATAAATATCACTGATGAGGAAACACAAAAACCAAACAAAAAAAACCATGCAAATTACAACCATAGCAAAACCCACGTATGGAAAACTGAGGGGCCCTGCACAGTGGTGTCGACTGGCCTGGGCATTCCCAGCTCTATCCCCGAACATTTCTTATCATGGTCCAAATGTTTTTTTGTTTTTTTTTTACCTCAGAAGGAATAAGTTTACATCAACTGAGCCGCCCTATGATATTAATGAAGAATTGATGTTTAATCTAAACTCTTCAGAGCTTTCCCGAAAATGGACATGAGCCAATTTTCTTTGACAGTAATAATGTAAGACAACCCTTCAGTTGTGGTGGCTGGCAGTGGGCAAACACATAAAACATGGAAACAATTAATTTAAATCCTATAGCTATGTCCTTGAGAGTATGTGAACATTAGGCAGATCATTTCGGACAGCAGTGTTTCCAAAAACACGTCGGACAGTACCGACCTAGGTTAAAATTGTCTGGCTAAAAACGTAAAATTTTTGGACATGTTAACTAACTCTTCTCCTTTGACCTTGCAAATATATTGCCATAACAAATAATCTTTTAAAAAACAGATGTTGTGTCCATCTCCATTTCCCCATTGATCTTACTACAGCTCCTCATCCCCGTAGTGCTCTTTGCAAGCCATAACTGGCAGCTTGCTTTTAGCAGCACCAGAACCTACCCCCTGTGATGGCACTGCTATGAGTCTTTGGTTTAAAGACATGGAAGGATGGGGCTAATCCATTTAACACTTTGTAAACAGAACAGAAATATTTAAAATATTTAAAATTCTGTAGGTTTAATAGATTATGTCTTTGTAAAATATTACAGATATGAAAAGACATTGGCATTTTATCAAAGACTTTTAAGGCATTTTTATAAAGTGATTCTATTGATTTGAGTGTGTCCCCTACCATGATCTCTGTCATTCCTGTACACATTATACCCAGGCATATTTACAACAGAATCTGGAGAGCTATGTGTCAGCCATGTTTCAGAGAAGAATATGAAGTAAATGTTGGAGCTGCAGAGTAGATCTTCCAGCTCTTCTCGTTTAGGTGCCATACTCCTTATATTGAAATGTCGGCCTATTAAGCCTTTGGGTTTGGCTCGCGGATCCCATATTATTTTTCCCTGATTCAAAGTATGTAAAACGTTAGATTATCTGTGTCTTTTCAACACGGTATCCTGGTTTTAGTCTGTATTGTTACTTGGGAAATGGGTGTAAACTGCGGTTTGGAGCACTCACCGGTAGAGGTGGTGACAGTATCTGACTGTGCTGCCGTTAACCGCCATGGATTTTGACTTGTCCATGGATATAAGACATTTGCCATGGATCTTTGCAGTCGATGATCTTCTCACGGTCTATGTAGCACAAAGCTTTCACCAGGTCCAAGCACGAGAGGACGAGTCGGGGTCCTACTTTTCATCCAGCCACGCAGCGGGCAGTTGCCAGCAGACGCAGTTTCCAAATCAGCTGATGGACGTGAAGATGCCGCAGGTGAAAGTGCGCTGCTCTCGGTGGAAACACAGCAATCCAAATGAATGCCGGGGAGGGCTCTGTGAATACACTCCGGGGTTGATGGTATCACAATACTTCCTCCTGAAGATGGTAGCCCCACGGCGGTCATCTGGAACGTCCCGAGCCACGCCACCCAAAGCCAACACTACAGGGCAGGGCACTTCTGCATCATCCACCGTGCAACCGCCAGCGACAGTCCAAGTCAGACCAGGCCCCCACTGCCAGGAAGGAGGAAGCCACCAGAGCCCCACAGATGGGTAAAGCTCTGCAGGAGATCAGATGTTGGTGTGTGCAGGTTGGTGGATGGCCCGGGATTGAATCATTGGTGTTACTGGAGCACTGCTCTGTGTAGCATCTGATAGCAGGGGGCCAGGATTTAGCTTGATATCACCAGCATGCATGAGTATTAAAGCGAACGGATATAACACCAGCGACCTACTATTTAAGTAGACCTCTTTTTGTCTTTTTGAAGGTAGGTTTACATGTCCGTCTTTCAGAAATACTGAGAACAGGGCATGTTGGCTCCTTAAGGTTGGTAGATAGTCTCCATTTGTGGTTTCTTTCATCAGGCAACATCTTAAACTCAATAAGAATGTGTTGCAACCACAATTTTGAAAGCAATTAATTAGCGCATATGGAGGAGGAGGGTGATTCGTCATTGCTAACATTAGCTATGCATTATCAGAGCACGTTTCTCTGTCATTATGCTGAGTGCTAATGTTGTTGAAAACATTAGCACTGGTTAGGGTTCCTGCTGGATCCTTCAGCCTTCATCTGTCAACCTCGAGTCAGGAGGGAGGTGGAGGGAATACACTGCTCTACAGTAATTTGAATGTGATTGCAGTACCAGTTTTACGGCTCCGTTACCTCTAAAGTGAGTTTAGTGCAGTGTCATATTCAAAATGATTATAGATAATTATGCTTGAAAAATAATGTTTATATAAACCTTAAAAATACTTAATTAAGACAACTGAGCTGGGGTGTATCAAGGACGTTTTTAAAGTGGAACTGAACCTCATGAAAGAGCATAACCCCGCCCCCAGACAACATCTGAAAAATTCTACCAAAGTGGGCAGTGCCAGGAGGCATGGAGGGGCATGGCCAAGTGTGGAGGATGAGCGGAGGGGGCACGTGGGGGTGTGGTCAGGAGGTCAGTTGATACAGCGCCCTGAGCCAGCAGCTGAAATTGATACGGCTTGAGGCCGCTGGGCTCCATAAAGCTTCCCTCTACCTCCGGTGACGGTGGAGGAGATCCGCTGGCTCAGAGCGCTGAGTCAGCGCTGCCTCAGGCCGGTGCTGCTGAGGCAGAGGGAGACAGAATGGGTCCAGTTTCTGAGTGGTAATGCTAACATAGGCTAACGTTAGTTATGCTAACTAAGTGCTAATGTGATAATAATGGTAACCTGAAAAACGCAATCGATCAAAACACGCAATTCCAACTCCAAACTCGCCATGGCAAGAGTGTGTCTGAGAGATGGTTTTATACCCAAACCCACGGGTCCTAGACTGAGTGACAGACATCAGACACACAACAAGGGGTTTAAAGATTAGCGTATGTGAAAATACATAAAACCCATAAATAATTCAAATTAATTAAAGCCGTTTCTCTATCTTATCATTCATTAAAATATTATCTATACAAAATATAATGTAGGGATCTTCGTTAAGGCAGAATAGGAGGAGCTGCTACAGAAATCAGGGCAGGATTAAAATCACTGACTAATCAATGACTGATTTAACATTTTGACTGATGATTGTCTGGGTGGAAAAAACTCAGAGTATACCTCTAGAAAACACTAGACTAAACAAATGATTAAACCCACAGATTTACTTTTTCTCTGAGTGCAAAGACCGCTGTCTTGACTGGGACTGAGTTGCCTTGACCCAGGTCTGCGCTCTTCAAGTGCTTTTCTAGTTAAAACTATAAATTTGAGCCAGTTCCCCACAATAGTGATCCTTGAATGGTAATTATTTTGCAAAGGTTAGTTCCCTTTAATGATAAAAGAAATCTGATGTCATACCCTGTTTACAGATGACCTAGACAGGACAGAAAACCGAGGAGAAGAGAGCAGCAGACACATAGGTCCACGATGCATTCTGACACAGTACTAACTTTTGTGCTTGTCAGGTTATGAAAAATGAAAAAAAGCAATTGTTACCAACTGACTCATTTTATCATCCTGTCTTACTTAATATCAATACTGATTTTAGCTATGTTTACATTGTCAGCTCCCAGCTGCAAAACACAGCAGTCAAACGTCACTGAAACATTTTAACACACATTAATACAGTCGGAGGTCCAGCCTGCTTATAGTTGATCACTAAGCAGCGCCCTTCGGCTCAGCAACATCTGTGGTAGCAAATAGCAACCACCAACGCTAACGGAAGTTGGAAACCAGTTAACACAAAAACATGTTGATCCTTAGCACCGTTTTTGAAATGCTCCATAATTAATGTGGAGTGTGGCTCCAGCGCTGCCATGGTGTCGCTAAGCTATCCAGATTTTTGCACGCAGAACAATTTCCGGGTCACCTATATCCCCCGCAATTAAATATTATAAACAAATTATGTCATGCAGCCCATTTTTCAATTTTGTATTTTTTGAGCAGAGACAAAAATGTAAAACATGAGAAACAAAGCATTTTTCATATTTTGTTTCCGATTTAAAAACAAATGACAAAAAAAAAAATCACTTTCGGTTTTTTGATTTTTGTTTGTTAATTAAAAGTAGGACAAATGATACACATATTGTTTTACCTGTCTCTAGGTTGTTAGGCTACAAAAACCTCCGGTTCAAACAAAATAAATAAAGGGTATTTTCTCGTTTTTGTTTTTTGCATTTTTCTTTTCATGCGTGTAAAAGGACAAAGGGAATAAACAGTTGTTTGGCATTTTTCTGTTGTTTTTTTTTCAAGTTAAAAATCACACAAACATCTGTTTTTTGTTTTTAAATAATATTTTCTAAAACGAAATTTCAATTACCAAAAACTACACGGACCGGACACAGACCCAAACCACAGTACCGAGACAGTTATTTTAAAGATTATTAATGACCTCAGGTGCAACTTGGATCCGTGGAAAATTTCCGTTTTGGTTCTACTGGATCTAAGCGCTTTTGACACAGTTGACCACCACATTTTTTTGCACAGACTCTAAAGTCTGGTGGGTCTCTCATGTACTGTTTTGGAATGGTTTTACTCCTATCTCACAGATCGAAAGATTTATGTAAATATTGATACTCACTCATCAGGAACCCATGATATTCGGTGTGGGGTTCCCTAAAGATCAATTTTAGGCCCAGTACGTTTAAATTTCGACATGCTGCCACTCGGGGATGTCATCAGAAGGCACAGCATTGATTTCCACGGCTATGCTGATGATACACAGCTTTACATTGTTGTGTCTCCTAATGATGTTGAGCCAGTAAATGTACTTTTGAATTGTATTTTAGATAACAAGTAATTGATGGCAGAGAACTTCTTAGAGCTCAACCAGGACAAAATTGATATTTTAATCATGGGTCCTGAAGATAAGATAGATTATTTTACCAGAACTGCAAAATTTTAAATCTTGTCGTGTAAGAAATCTGGACATCCTTTTTGACTCTTAAGCTCAATTTCAGTGGCGTCACCTAGCCTGGGCATTTCCGGTTCTAGCCCCAAACATTTCTCATCAAGCCTCGAATGTTTTCTTTCACCCCAGAAGGAATAAGTTTATATTAACTGAGCTGCCCTATGACATTAACGAAAAAGGCAGTTTTGTAATTTCCTGACTTCAGTAAATGCAACAGAGGCATGATGGTATGACCGATCAGAGAGGAGTTGTGTGGGGAATCTTCCTTGTCTTATTGGCTGACAGCCCGGTGTTTAAAGGGGGGGTATTATACAAAATTGACTTTCTGAAGCTTGATATGCTGAGAACCTGCCTTTCCCTCATTAAAAACATACCTGAAGTGTTGCTCTGACCCATTCACTCATGTTATTTTTTTTATGTCTCCTGTTTGGCAGTGTGGAGCTCAGAATTGGCGTCTGAGTACCAAGTAGAAGATCAACAGATTTACTTTCAAAAGCAGAGCAGTACAGCTTTTACTATAATACTCCACTTGATATATGTGTGAAAAATATGTATTATGGATTGCTGGGGGTTTTATTTACTGATGTTATGGACAAGGAGACGGAAAATTAAGGGGAAGAAAGAAAGAAGTTGAAGAAGAGAGATAGGAAACAAAAAGTCAAGAGAGAGGGTGAGTTGAAAATACAAGAGAGGAAGGGGAACAAAGAAAACACAGGAAAAAATTGAAGTCTGCCTCGATACCCACAGGATGGCAGAGAGAGAGGAAAAAACAAAACATGAAAAAGGAACATCAACAAAACAAACCAAACATCGTGAACTAAGAACTAAACAACCACATCACACAAAATACGAAATAGGCCCCCCATTAAATGTAAGGCCTGAGGTGCGCCAGGCGAGAGGAAAGCCCAAGACCCAACCTGATAGGCAAAGACATACAGACACAGTCATACGTTCCCTCCCTCTTAAACACATACATTCTCACTGACTCACCAAGACACCCAAGAAATGACGCTGTACCCTCACTCACACACTTTATACTCCCAGGTCCAGGTACCGATGCCCCAGTAGAGCCACCAGCCCCCGGACGCGGGAGATGGACCCCCTACCTTCTAGGACGGAGACAAGCAGACCGCCAAGGGCCCCACAGTGGCGAAGCAGCCCGACAGCCCAGGACCCCGACCAGACCACCTGTTTCTCCTCCGGACCCCAACCCCTGATGGCCCGTAGCGTACAGGGGTGTGAGAAGACCCCTAGCCTCCATCCTCCCGCTCGAGTATGGTGTTGATGCGTCCCAGGATCCTTGTAGGACGTTCTCTCTCTACTATGTTGACGGACTGCAGTCCTCCCCCATGAGACTTTTGTCAGCCGTAAGATCTCATCACTTCTTTGCCCTGTCCTCGTCGCCCTCAACCTCGCCTTCGGTGTAGGGTGTTCCTAGCTGGTTCTCCAGGGTCCAGATTCAGCCATTCTGGTCGTTTGCTTGAAGGGGCTGTGTGGAGTGTGACAGTTTGTACTTGCAATTGCCCCTTCAGGCCAAACGTGTAACTGCAGCCTCAATGGAAAGCTTGTGCATGAGGCACGCAGGCTGTACACTTGCACTCAAATTAACTCTTAGTTTTTTTTCTTTTAGTTGGGGTCTTGGCTGGAGTTTCGCCAGTGCCTGAGGCAGGTCCCTTCTTGTTCTCTGCTGAATCCATCCTGCGAAATTTACTTCTCACCCTGCAGGTTCAGTATTTATTATGGAGATAGCGATCGCTACACTTCAGCATGAACGAGCATGACGTCATTACGCATTACGCTCCCCCTGGGAAGTAGGCTTGAAATCTGCTTGTTCGACCCGAGGCACTCTCTATTTCAGGGAATTTAAGTGAATTTACAGGCTTAAAGAGACAACTGCAGTGAGAAGGTCAGGGCTCATTCTACTGACCAGGGCATTGCTGGAGCATGTATGAGGAAGACCTTTAAAATTTGTATATATTTATTTATAATAATAATAATAATAATACATTTTATTTGTATTGCACTTTACACATGAAAACACATCTCAAAGTGCTACAGGCACAACAGATTAAAAAAACATAAAACATTTAAAATGCACAAATGAGACTTTAAGGAACAGCGATACAAAATAAATGGGTCTTTAATTTACTTTTAAAAACATCAATAGACTGTGGCGCCCTCATGTGATTAGGGTGGGCGTTCCATAGTCGAGGTGCAGCCACCTTGAAGGCCCTATCTCCCATGGTGCGGAGTTTTGTGTTGGGGACCTGGAGTTGGTGCCTGTCAGAGGAGCGGAGATGTCGGGTTGGATTGTGGATATTGATGAGTTCTTTGAGGTACACTGGTGCACTGCCGTAGACACACTGATAGGTTAGGAGGCAGATCTTATACTCGATCCTGAACCTAACAGGGAGCCAGTGAAGTTTATGGAGGATGGGTGTTATGTGTTCCGATTTGCGCACCCTCATCAGGACCCTGGCAGCGCATTTCTGAATGTACTGCATCCTCTGCAGGCTATTGCCAGGGATCCCGATGAGGAGTGCATTACAGTAGTCGAGCCTGGAGGAGACAAAGGCATGAACCAGCTTTTCTGCATCGGAAACGGGGAGGGAGGGGCGGAGTTTGGAAATGTTCCGGAGGTGATAGAATGCAGTCTTACAGATGTGTTGAATGTGAGTGTTAAATGATTAATAGGGGTCAAATCGAACCCCCAGGTTTGTTACAGAGGATGTGAGAGGTATATCATGGCCAGCAAATGAGTAAACAGTCAGGGGGGAGGACCGGAGTTGATGTGGGGTTCCAATAAGGTGGCCTTCTGTTTTGGAGCTATTTAACTGGAGGAAGTTGTCAGTCATCCATGCCCTTGTCTCCTCCAGGCAAGCAGTCAATGTGATGAGTGATGATTCAATTCAATTCAGTTTATTTATATAGCGCCAATTCACAACAGATGTCATCTCAAGGCACTTAACAAGAAGTCATTTCAATACATCTATACAAACATTCCAATCAGTTAAAAAGTTTCCTATTTAAGGAATCCCAGCAGATTGCGTCAGTCATTGGCGTGAGGTTGGGCAGACTTTCCAACCACAGCAATTCTTCAGCAATCCCTCATACTGAGCAAGCATGTAGCGACGGTGGAGAGGAAAAACTCCCCTTTAACAGGAAGAAACCTCCAACAGAACCAGGCTCAGTAGGAGCGGCCATCTGCCACAACCGTCTGGGGGTTTGAGAAGACAGCGCAGAGACAGAAGGAACAGAAGATCCGATATAAGAGTACTCTCTATGCTACAGAAAGTAAAAAGTTGATAACAGGATACAGTGGATGTTCAGCCACTGGGAGCATCATCCCAGTCGATGCCCCCCGTCCAACAGGTCATTCCAGCCAAGCAGGATACCAGACCAGGTATATCTTCTATGGAGAGAAAAACACTGAGAGAACACAAAGTTAACAGTCGAAATAGCAGAATGTACTGTAATACAACTGGAGAGTAGTAGTAGAAAAGGAAGTAGCAGAGTGAAGAAAATTGGTAAGTCTGTCCTCCAGCAGTATAAGCCTATAGCAGCATAACTACAGAGCTAGCTCAGGATGACCTAAGCCACTCTAACTATAAGCTTTATCAAAAAGGAAAGTTTTAAGCCTGGCCTTAAAAGAAAACAGAGTGTCTGCCTCACGGAGTAAAGCTGGGAGCTGGTTCCACAGGAGAGGAGCCTGATAACTAAAAGATCTGCCTCCCCTTCTACTCTAGGCAGGGGTCCAATATGTTCGCCCCCAGTGCAAGTGATTTCTGCCGCCTAGCGAAGATGAAAACCGCCACAGCCCCTGGGCCCCGGTTCTCCCGGTCCATTGACCGGCCCGCCCTGGCGCGGCCGGTTGCCGACGGGGCCCGTGGGCTCGTCACTGCTGCCCCCCGGGCCCCTGCATAGTAGCCGCTGGACATTCCCCTGGGGTTCTCCTTTGCTCCACTCTTGGGATGCGGTTGGCCCTGCCAGGTCCGCCTGGGGCTCTGGGGGTCCTTTGGACGTCTTTGCTCTGATCTCCTTCATGTCTGCATCGATTCCTGGGGGACGGATTGATGTCTTCTCACACCAACTATCGAACACTCTTATGGAGAAACCTTATATGCACCAGCATGCTAACACACACACAGATGTGGGGTCTCTGGTGTTTAAGGATATATTCTTGGGCTGAGGTTATCATTACTAGAGCTTGATTAATCGGTACCATGAGTTTTTCTGTGACATTGTTGTTGTATTTTTATATCTATTTTTGTGTGATGTGGTTGTGTAATTCTTAGTTCACAATGTTGGGTATGTTTTGTCGATGTTCCTTTTTCGTGTTTTGTTTTGTTTTTCCCCCTCTCTCTGCCGTCCTGTGGGTATGAAGGCAGACTTCAATGTCTTCCTGTGTTTTCTTTGTTCCCCTTCCTCTCTTGTATTTTCAACTCACCCTCTCTCTTGACTATTTGTTTCCTACCTCTCTTCTTCATCTTCGTTCTTTCTTCTCCTTAATTTTCCGTCTCCGTGTCCATAACATCAGGAAATAAAAACCCCAACAATTCATAATAAAGATTTTTCACACATATATCAAGTGGAGGACTATAGCAAAAGCTGTACTGCTCCGCTTGTGAAAGTAAATCTGCTGGGCTTCTACTTGGTACTCAGACACCAATTCTGAGCTCCACACTGCCAAACAGGACACGTGTAAATAAAAATAAAAAAAACAGCCACAGTTCGCTAGAAAAAAGGCAAACCTAAAGGTCACTGGTTCGATCCCAAAATCATAAATAGCCTTTGAGTCGTCAGTCGGCTTAAGATGCTTATATAAATTCAGACCATTTACCAAAATAATGGGAAATATATAATAATGGATTAAGGCCTATTTCTGGGCCTTACTACACAATATTTTGTATTTATCATAAACCCTATGTCATTAAGATAAGGTATTCAATATTTGTAATTATAATTTATTATGATATAGTGTTTCTTTGAATTTTTACTTGATAGTTTTCAGTTATAGTCCTGGAGCAACTATGTCTACATAATTTCCTTCGCAAAAAAGAATTCTCATATTGACTTCCCAATGACTTCTGTTTGTTTTTGATTCTGTTAATATACTACTAATAAAATGTGCCTTCAAAGACTGTGGGACAATATGGACCTTTTTTGATGATGCACAGGCTGTCTTAAATGTTGGTTTGATGAGATTTAATGTATCCGAACAAAAACAAGGACATTTTCACTGGACATAGTAATATACAATATTTACAAGCAAAACACAGTAATATACAATATTTACAAGCAAAACACTATAATCCACAATAATATACAATATTTACAAGCAAAACACAGTAATCTACAATAATATACAATATTTACAAGCAAAACACAGTAATCTACAATAATATGCAATATTTACAAGCAAAACACAGTAATATACAGTATATACAATATTTACAAACCAATCACAGTTCAACCTCATTTTGCTGCCCTTTGTTCTGCCAACCACTCTTTCACAGACTTACCGTTAGAGGTTTGTGCGCAGAATGTGGCCTTTCCATGACGGCTGTGGCCAAACTCTTAATTTTGGCTTCCCACACTGGCTGCAGGTGTTGTAAGTCACCCCTCTCACATGCTTCCTCTTTTGCAAACCCCCCTCCTCCTCAAGGGCTCACTGTCGCCTGTTCCTCTCCGTATAACGGGACACAGGAGCAGCGGGTGCAGGAACAATAAGAGCTGGAACTAGACCAGGAGCAGAAGTAGAAGCACCAGGAGCTTCCATAACTACTGCAACAGTGTTGTCTGGATTTACAACCAAAGTCCCCAGTGAAGCTGACATGGGCTGTGCAGTGTCTGGTGCGGTAGTGGTGCAACTACTTGCTCTCTAGTAGCAGCAGCGGGCCGTCGGCCTGGCCGCAGAACAGGAGCCTGTCCTTGTGAATTAGGAGGGAGGACAAACACATGCCTTGGGCCAGAAGAGGGTGGAAGGAGCTCCAGCTTTGATTGTGGTGGTGGAAGCAGGCGAGGTGCCAAAGGAATTGGAGCGGTTCGAGCCATTCCCTGGGACAGGACGCTCCTCTCCTGATTCTTCTGCCTCCGTTGAAACCTGAGAGAAGATCATTTGCTTTAGATATGCATTCATTAGAGAATGATTCAGTCAGTTTATGGTAAATAATGTGGCTGACCTACCACTGAATGAGCGTCCGCTGGTTTAGCCTGAAGAGCTGGATCGTCGTCTCCCTCATTAACCCCGGGCAGTTGAGGATTAAGTCCCGGTTGTGGTGGTAATGAGTTAGAATTTTTGACCACCTCGGGGTGGAAACTCCAACCCTCTTGGTGGTCGACTTGTGCAAGCTGCATAGCTTAATGCACATGGCCTCAACCAAGCGGCTGGTGCTGGGCCACTGAGCTGGACCCCAGGATGGCCTATCAAACGGCGCTTGACGCTCTCCACACCCAGCGTGACTCCAGACCGCTTCTGCGCCTTAAAACGGCCTCTTGTCAGTTGAGGCTGATGCCGAGGCTGGTAGTCAACCCGGTCCTTGTCGCCTTCAGGGAGAGCCGTCCACAGCTGGATGACCTGGCTGACCTGCAGCTCAGTGAGGTAAGAAGCCTCACAGAGATCTACCAGGTAATTGGCGAGATCCTGGACCTTGTCCCACCCAGCAATCCCATCCGGTCCAATGACTGCTCCCTAATAAATTAATTAATTTAAAGTTAAAATGTGTACGTGTGATGAAATGTCATAATGATTTAATTAAAATAGCAACTAGTGTCTAACCTGAGCCTCATCAGTCTCCAGTGCAGCTTGAGAGGTGACAGGCAGCCCTGAAGGAGCGGCGGCAGGATGTTGTCCTCCATCAGATGAGGTGGATGGCAGATCAGCAGGTGTTGCCCGAGGAGGATGGAGCTGATGAGTCGTCTTCAGTGATGAGGGCACGTTCTTCAGATCACGGCAGGGGTCATCCTCATAGTGCACAGGAACGGTGATGTCTTCTGTGATCTCTTCTTCGAAGCCCTCATCTTGAATGTCGTCATCATTGATTTGCTCCACCAGCCTGTCCTCCTCCCCTGGGTTCTGGAGCACTGGGGTCAGCGTTTTGCCGGTCTGGCTGTACAGGTACTCCATTCCCAGCAATTCACCTACAAAAAAAAAAGGAAAAAGGTAAGTATTGTTTTAACACATTAAACATTAAATTAATTATTACATATTGTCATTAATGATTAAAATTTTTCTTTTTCTTGCCTGAGTATGCTCCAGGGGTGCGATAGCGCTCATCCCAGCCTCTCCGCAGCACCTTGTGGCTGAGCTGCTCCACTGCCTCTCTCAGAGCACTGCCGTAGGAGCGGATGGAAGGTGCTCCTTTCACAGCATCCTCCATGCGGTCATCATTCAACCGCATCAGCCCTTCCAGGAGATACGCCTGGAAATGTGCATCACTGGCGCTGGTTCCTGAATGTTAGGTAAACATAAGCCTTTGTCACATTTGTAAAAGGCATTTATTACATAAGATATGCTATGAAGTATCTGTAACATGTAATAGGATTATGTTTAAAAAAATACAACTAGATAAACAGAGACAAAGAGGTATTAAAGTAGTAACCCATATGTATGCAGTACCTGGAATGAATCGGTGGAGGTGGAGGTGAAAGGACTCCAGGGAGGTAGAGCCACGGGCACACCTGTAGCAGAACAGCTCCAAGCCGCCTTTCTTCAGAGTGCCTGTGGTGATGTAGAGCGGGAAGTCCTCTGGGTCTTGGATGCAGCCCACATGTTTACTCTGCTCCTGCCATATCTGCTGGATCCGTTCATGGTCCAGCAGAGGAACGCCCAGAGTGTCCTTCCCACTCGCACTGTCAAACAGACTGATCAACGAGAAGATCAGTCTGGTGGTTTCCTACACTCTCCTGGTCCTCCTCCTGCAGTGCAGCACCAGCTCCCTCCGGGTGATGTGTGCGGTCACAGCCTCCTCCGAGATGTGGCCAAACCTTCTTGCTGCCAGTGCGCCCTCCTTGGCATGGCGAAGAGCAGCCACATCCTTGGATCCCACTCAAAAATGCATGTGGACAGCCGTGCTATGAAGATGCCGTACAGTGGGTGAGCCTCAGTAGTTACGCCTGCAGCAAATCGGCGCATGAAATACCAAATGTCTAGACACACCTGAAGCTCATCCCACTCTGCAAACATGGCCTTCACCCAGCAACGGCCATGCTTACTGCAGCAGTCTCTGTCCACGTACATAACTTTTGGTGGGTCCTCTCCTGCCTCCCTGTAGCGAAAATTGGTAAGTCTGTCCTCCAGCAGTCTAAGCCTATAGCAGCATAACTACAGAGCTAGCTCAGGATGACCTAAGCCACTCTAACTATAAGCTTTATCAAAAAGGAAAGTTTTAAGCCTGGCCTTAAAAGTAAACAGAGTGTCTGCCTCACGGAGTAAAGCTGGGAGCTGGTTCCACAGGAGAGGAGCCATGGCAGCGGGCCTCATCAGGCAGCTGTCCCCGCAGCAGCACCTGCCAGTTTCTTGGTGACCTATTCGGAAAAGATAAGAGTTAAAAAACGTTAATTATGTATGCGCTCAAAATTCTGGACATAATCAGGGCTGTGATACCTTTTTTGTGGAGTCTATTTTCAAGACGGAGCCAAAGACGGAGGTGATTTTGGCCTTCACATCATGGAGTCGCCCTAGTACATCCCTGGCATAAACGGCTAACAGTCATTTGGGCTTGGGAAGCGTAGGTAACAGAGGAGGCTCAGAGAACGCAGGAGGGCAGACAACAGAGGACCTTGTGAATGGTTCACAAGCTGTCAAGTACTGCAGGACACGCTGCAGCCATGCCTCGCTGTGTTGCTCCTGCAGCTTCTTGTACAGCTGAGTCACACTGTTGCTCATTGTCCTCTCCCTCATCATCCTCAGCACCCAAACGTCACATAAGTTCTATGGAAAGGAAAGAGTGCTATGTGTAAAACAAAAACAAACAACACACACAAATAAGTAGTGGTTGACGTCGAGTATGTAAGCAAAGCTGGGAACTGGTTGCGGTGGCCATTATCCAGCTGGCCAAAGATGTCTTCGGACCAAGCAGGATATTTCTTTAAGCAGTGTTTGCACTCCAGATACTCAGTGACAAGGTCATACCACCCGTCGATGTCCAGCACCCTGCGCACTGTTCTGTACACCCCTGCCGCTGTGATTCTGTGTCTCCCACAGGCTGGACGGACACAGACCAAGGGAAAGCGCCACATCTTCAGGGGCATCCACAAGAACAGCGGGCGACAGAAAAACTGGTCTGACGAGGCGGGAGGCTGAGTATGAAGGAGAAGCGGCTGAGGAGGATGCCACCAAAGCTTCAGCTGGGACACTAGCTCTGGCTTGACGGTTCGTGGATTGGCTTTAAAAAGTGTCTGCCGAATCCAATCCTGCTGGAAAGCTGGAAGCTGATCCATCCAGTGGCTGGGAAGCTCGGCTGGTGGCTGATGAATTGCCCCTGGTGTTGCTGCTGGGGGAGGATCAGCACAGGCCTCCAGATGCACAGGGGCTGCAGGAGCTAAAAACGGAGAAAAGCAGCAAGCAGACAGAAAAACAATATTAGACTGACTATTGTATTTGACAGTAGTATGCTATAAATGCAGCTGACAAGCAGGCACTGTGCAGCAGCGCTACAAAAATAAACTAAATTCTACAAGCGTTAAGGAGAAAAGTTTACGCTTTTTGAGGCAAGGAATGTGGAGTAACTACAGCTGTATTGTAAAGGAAATGACATTTAAATGAAATATAGTTAGGAAAATTATACGAAATGAATTCAGCAGTATTAATGATGCCCAGAGATATGACACATGCACACAGACACGGTAACGACTGCTATTCTAATTGTTAGAACAAGTGTGCGTAAGAGAAGCAATTAGCATAATTGTGAAAGATGTTATAAAAATGCAGGGAAAAATCAGGTGATTGTTTTAGAGTGCATGAATGCACCACCAATTAAGCAGCAGTAAGCCCGAGGTAAAATAAAGGACAAAAAATTACATAGACACCTTTGTACATCCTTAAGTTTTTGAAGAAGTGCACTTGATGAATGCATCCTTGTTGAGGTGATATAACTCTGTATTGTGAAAAAAAATGATTGAAAATGTAGAAATTTTCCACATGAAATACTTTGCAGTGTTATCACTAAACATTCTCACAATATTTGTATTTGTGTCAGGTGCCACACCTGCATTTAGCTGTGCTTCATATTGGATTGCAGCAGATACCAGGTCCTCATCACCAGCCTCTGAAGTGGCTGGAAAACAAATGTTCAAACTTTTAGGCCGACTTTTAACAACATAGAGACAAAGCTATACAAACTAGTGCATACTTACCCGAATGGAAAAGCTGCCGTTTTGCCAAGTGCTCAGGCGGGGGTAACGTGCACTGGACTGTAGCTGAAAAAAGTGGACAAGTCTGTGTGGTCAGGTAAAATGTCACATTTATACATGGAAAACTGCTGTAGGGGAAATGTGAGCTTCATTCTCCTACTTACAGGGTTTAGCTGGTGACATAATAATTTTGGCCACCTATGAGGGAGACAAGTGCTTGCCACGTGCCAGCAGCCCTTTGACAATGCTGGGTCTCTTTGCACCAGTTTGGAAAGATGGAGATGCAAAAGTGCTGGAGGGTGGTGCTGCAGAGTTCCTGGAGGCAGGAGGAGTAGAGGTGCTGGAGGGTGGTACTGCAGAGTTCCTGGAGGCAGGAGCTGCACAGATGCTGGAGGGTGGAGGAGTAGAGGTGCTGGAGGCAGATGCACGCCTCTTCAAGACATACTCCTTGAAAATGGCCATGTTGGTCTTTTGTCGAGCATCTGCCCTTACCAGGTACTTGATGAGAGCCTGGGCCTCCTTGCCCTGGTCCTCATAAACCTCCTTCATAGAGCAGCCCTGGAAGTCTCCAAACTCCACCATAAGGTAGCCCTGGTCTCCAGTTGCCCGCGCCTTTGCCTGCATCTCCTGCTTCTTCCCAAACTTCTCCACTTATTTTGACAGCTCACTGATTTGGGAAGTGTACTCCAGGAAGAGCTGTTTATTATCCGATAGAGGAGTTGCCTGAGCTGTTTCTCTCGCAAAACTATGTACTACAGGTCCTTTTCAAAAAATTAGCATATTGTGATAAAGTTAATTATTTTCCATGATGTAATGATAAAAATTTAACTTTCATATATTTTAGATTCATTGCACACCAACTGAAATATTTCAGGTCTTTTATTGTTTTAAAACTGATGATTTTGGCATACAGCTCATGAAAACCCAAATTTCCTATGTCAAAAAATTAGCATATTTCATCCGACCAATAAAAGAAAAGTGTTTTTAATACAAAAAAAGTCAACCTTCTAATAATTATGTTCAGTTATGGACTCAATACTTGGTCGGGAATCCTTTTGCAGAAATGACCTGCAGCCTGTGGCACTGCTGAGTTGTTATGGAGGCCCAGGATCGATAGCGGCCTTAAGCTCATCCAGAGTGTTGGGTCTTGCGTCTCTCAACTTCCTCTTCACAATATCCCACAGATTCTCTATGGGGTTCAGGTCAGGAGAGTTGGCAGGCCAATTGAACACAGTAATACCATGGTCAGTAAACCATTTACCAGTGGTTTTGGCACTGTGAGCAGGTGCCAGGTCGTGCTGAAAAATGAAATCTTCGTCTCCATAAAGCTTTTCAGCAGATGGAAGCATGAAGTGCTCCAAAATCTCCTGATAGCTAGCTGCATTGACCCTGCCCTTGATAAAACACAGTGGACCAACACCAGCAGCTGACATGGCACCCCAGACCATCACTGACTGTGTGTACTTGACACTGAACTTCAGGCATTTTGGCATATCCTTCTCCCCAGTCTTCCTCCAGACTCTGGCACCTTGATTTCCGAATGACATGCAAAATTTGCTTTCATCTGAAAAAAGTACTTTGGACCACTGAGCAACAGTCCAGTGCTGCTTCTCTGTAGCCCAGGTCAGGCGCTTCTGCCGCTGTTTCTGGTTCAAAAGTGGCTTGACCTGGGGAATGCGGCACCTGTAGCCCATTTCCTGCACACGCCTGTGCACGGTGGCTCTGGATGTTTCTACTCCAGACTCAGTCCACTGCTTCCGCAGGTCCCCCAAGGTCTGGAATCAGTCCTTCTCCACAATCTTCCTCCGGGTCCGGTCACCTCTTCTCGTTGTGCAGCGTTTTCTGCCACACTTTTTCCTTCCCACAGACTTCCCACTGAGGTGCCTTGATACAGCACTCTGGGAACAGCCTATTCGTTCAGAAATTTCATGAGCTCTATGCCAAAATCATCAGTTTTAAAACAATAAAAGACCTGAAATATTTCAGTTGGTGTGCAATGAATCTAAAATATATGAAAGTTTAATTTTTACCATTACATTATGGAAAATAATGAACTTTATCACAATATGCTAATTATTTGAGAAGGACCTGTAGTGCATAGCCCAGACTGTTCTCCAGCAACCATCTAAACCTCTGGCCCTGATATGAACCAAACTGCAGCCTGCAGTGAGCTAGAACCAGCAGCCTGTCACTGGGGTCTCCCCCATGTCCAATGACATAGGCTTTGGCCTCTGCCAGCACCTCCTCCTTGGGCTTTGCTCTGACAGGCCCAGGATTGTGCCACTGCTTTGCCTCTTCAGACGGCGCCATTAGCAGTCTTTCAGAACTGGCTGACTGGCGGCGAAAAACTGGCTTTGCATACGTTCTCTGAATGAAAATAAGAAAAAAGACTGTTTTTATATATATATATATATATATATATATATATATATATATATATATATATATATATATATATATATATATATATATATATATATATATAAAGAAAACTGTCTTATACACACACACACACACACACACACACACACACACACATATATATATATATATACACACACATACACACACAGATCTATATATATTTGTCTTCTTTTTGTTTTGTTTTAACCTTTAAACAACTAGACTGTCCAACATTTCTTATATTTACTGTCTGTCCCATGACATGATTCTTACTTAATCATATGTTATGATCAGTTACTACCACACAATACCACCGGCTTTACCCTGGCCCAGCTTCTCTCCCACACTGAGGCAGAGAACCTGTCTCTCTTTTTCTAGGTTGTCTTGATTTCTATCAGAAATAAAATCGGTAAATCCAGATCCGTATTTAGGCCACATTAATGCCCCCACCCCCACCCTCCTCCCAAGACCGAAGAAGTAGCCTATGCTACTTCTACAGCTACGTAGTTTTGTATCTACCAAGTAGATCTCTACGTACCCTCATATTCAAAAACATAGTTATGAATGATCAATGTTTTTGACATCTTTCCGTGATCTATTCCTGTTATCTAAAACGACACACGCTTATAATTCACAAACAACTATCGCATATCGCGCGATTTTCTAAGCTCTTTATATATGACATTTTATAAGAACTTTAGAGACACTATTTGCTCTTTATCGTAGAAAACATTTGAAAAATCTTAAAATAATACGTTCAGCAACGAGTAAAATCCGTCTTACCTCGGACAGACGAACTACGAACTAACACACATTCAAAAAAGAAGCCCCAGAGGGAGGGGAGGTAACAAATGCATGGACTAGTTTCTCAGCATCACTCCTGGACAGGATGTTTCTAATTTTAACAATATACCAGAGGTGAAAGAAGGAAATCCTAGAAACCTGTTTAATATGGGATTTAAATGTCAAGTCTTGGTCAAAAATAACGCAGAGGTTCTTTAAGTTATTACTGGGGGCCAATTTAATGCCATCTAGATGAAGTGATTGACCAATCAGTTTCTTTTTTAGAACTTCTGGTCCAAAGACAACAACTTCTGTTTTGTCAGAATTTAAAAGCAAAAAGTTTAGATTCATCCATGTTTTTATGTCTTCCAGACATGCCTGTAATCTACCTAAATGATTGGGTTCATCAGGATTTATGGATAAATATAGTTGTGTATCATCGGCATAGCTGTGGAAATTTATTCCATGCTGTCTAATGATTCTACCAATTGGAAGCATATATATGGTGAAAAGAATTGGTCCAAGCACAGAACCCTGTGGAACTCCACAAGTAACCCTTGAGAGTGAAGAATATTTATCATTTAGCTGAACAAACTGGAATCTGTCAGACAAATATGATTTAAACCAGCCTAGTGCTCTTCCTTTGATTCCTGCAACATGTTCAAGCCTTTCTAAGAGAATATTATGATCGACTGTGTCAAAAGCAGCACTGAGATCTAACAAAACCAGAACAGACACAAGTCCATTATCTGAGGCCATGAGAATATCATCAGTAACCTTCACCAGTGCTGTTTCAGTGCTATGATGAGCTCTAAAACCTGACTGAAACTCTTCAAACAGCTCGTTATTGTTTAAATGCTCACAGACTTGATTAGCAACAATTTTCTCAAGGATTTTGGATAAGAAGGGAAGGTTAGATATAGGTCTGTAATTCACTAAGTCATCTTGATCAAGGGAAGGTTTCTTGAGTAAAGGTTTAATTACAGCTATTTTAAATTCTTGTGGTACGTATCCGTTTACTAAGGATAGATTAATCATATCCAAAATGGGGCCAGGAACCAAATGGAACACTTCTTTAAATAATTTGGTTGGGATTGGGTCCAACATACAAGTTGAAGGTTTAGATGAGGCTAATATTTTTGATAATTCCGAAAGCTCGACTGAATCAGAACAGCCTAAGCACAAATGAGGTTCTACAGTTCTTTCCGATTCTGCCTCATTTACTGAGGAAGAAGTAATCATGTTTGGGAGGATGCCAATGATTTTATTTTTAATAGAATTAATTTTATTTATGAAGAATCCCATAAAATCATCACTGCTAAGACCTGGGGGAATAGTTGGCTCAACAGAGCTATGACTGTGTATGTTTGGCAACTGTACTAAAAAGAAACCTAGGATTGTTTTTATTCGCCTCTAATAATCTTTTTATACAGCAGTAGACTGTTATTCCAGGTTAAATAGGAATCATCTAGATGTGTAGATCGCCATTTCCTCTCCAACTTCCTAGTATTCTGCTTTAAAGTATGCAACTCTGCGTTAAACCAAGGAGTCAGCCTTCTATGGCTAGCCACTTTCTTTTTTAAGGGGACTACACTATCTAATGCCAAACGCAATAAGGAAGTAACCCTGTGAACCAGACCATCAATTTCTGAAGGGTTAGATAGAATTGCTGCCATCCACTGTGTTACTCTGAGACACTGAGGAAAGTAAGAATGGAACAGATTCTTTAAAAATTGTTACAGCGTTGTCTGATAAAGCTCTACTATAATGAAATTTTTTTTCAGATTTAAGATGGTCAGTTAAAGTAAATTCAAAAGTTATTAAGAAGTGGTCAGACAGGACCGGGTTATGTGGGTGGACTGTTATTTCCTCACACTCAATACCGTATGTCAGTACAAGGTCCAAAGTGTGTTTGCCCGAGTGGGTCGATCCCTGTACTTTTTGAGTAAAGCCAATTGAGTCCAAAATAGCACTAAAGGCTGCATTTAGGCTATCACTTTCAGTATCCACATGAATATTGAAGTTCCCCACTATAATGACCCTATCAGTATTTAATACTAAATCAGATAAAAAATTTGAGATCTGATCCAAGAATTGAGAGTAAGGGCCTGGTGGACGATACAAAACCACAAACAAAAATGGTCTTAATGTTTTGCAACTTGGATGAGGAAAATTAAGGGTTAGAAGGGTTAAAAGAACTGTAGCTATCAATTGATCTGGGACTAATTAGTAAATCAGAACGAAAAATGGTTGCAACTCCTCCTCCTCGCCCAGTACTTCTAGGAATGTGAAAATTTAAATGACTGGAAGGAGTTGACTCATTTATACTGACATAATCGTCCTGCTGCAACCAGGTTTCTGAGAGACAAAGCAAATCAATGTGATTATCACAAATCAAGTGATGTGGGGGATGTGGGGTCCAACCTGACATAGAGCTGAGTATCATCAGCATAGCAGTGGAAGGCAACTCCATGCCTGCTGATGATGTGGCCCAGGGGGAGCATATAGATGGAGAAGAGGGTGGGGCCAAGAACCGACCCTTGGGGCACTCCACAGGTGACGGTGTGGGGCCTCAACCTGGCTCCCCCTAGGGCCACATACTCAACTCTATCAGTCAAGTAGGACTGAAACCACCGAAGTGCTGCGTGTGAAATGCTGATGTAGTGTTGCAGACGGTGAAAAAGGATGGTGTGATCAACGGTGTCGAAGGCAGCTGAGAGGTCCAAGAGCTGGAGGAGGGATGCAGAGCCCTGGTTGGTAGCAACCAGCAGGTCATTGGTGACCCTGACCAGGGCTGTTTCTGTACTATGGGCGGAGCGGAAACCAGGCTGAAATTTTTCGTAGAGGCTGTGTGAGTGAAGGTGGTTGTGGATTTGGGTGATGATTACTTTTTCAATGACTTTGGAAAGAAATGGAAGGTTGAAAATGGGCCGGTAATTTGACAGACTACCCAAGTTCTGAAGAACCAGCTCCTCGCAGTTCTTTTATTACAACAGCTGCATGAGAAGGAGATCAAGATACATGAGTTCAACCAATCAGGAGCGAGGCAGACTAAGTAAGATGAGTTGCTACTTCCTTATCACATTTCCTGAAACAGTTTGACCATAAAACACACCCAACGCTTAAAAACAACTTAATGTCTCGCTACGTTGAACTGGTTAGATAAAAAACATTTAAAAAGCACATTAATATAAATGGAAAACTCCAACAGAGACTGACTGTCATCTTTAGCCTCTTCCATTTTCTAACAGTTGCTCCAACAGTTGATCTATTTTCACCAAGCTGCTTGGCAATTGCCCCGTAGCCCTTTCCAGCCTTGTGGAGGTCTACAATTTTGTATCGGGTGTCTTTTGGCAGCTGTTTGGTCTTGCCCATAGTAGTAGTTTCTAGTAGTAGAGTCTGAATGACTGTGGGGTGGAAAGGTGTCTTTAAAGAGCCCAGACAGGTGCTAATAATTTAGATTAATTGGTGGAGTAGAGCTGGACTTTTTAAAGGCAGACTAACAGGTCTTTAAGAGCCAGAATTCTTCCTGATTGACAGGTGTTCAAATACTTATGGGCAGCAATAAAATACAAATAATTTTTTTTAAATCAGACAATCTAATTTCCTGTTTTTTTTTTACTGCTGTCTCTCACGGTGAAAATGCACCTACAATGTGGATTTCAGACCCCTCTATGATTTCTAAGTGGGAGTACTTGCAAAATCGCTGGGTGTTCAAATACTTATGTTCCTGACTGTATTTTTTTTTTACTAATGTTTTTGCCGCAATCATTGTATGTGTTCTGGCTTACCGTTATTCTGTTCTGCAGTTGGAGTTGAGTAAACGAACCTAGCTCCTGGGTGTCGTCCACTCATTCCTCCACACCAGCAATTTTATATAGGCCTTCATGCACACCAGACTACATGTGCACCTTCGAAAAAAAAAGTTCGACCATTGCACAAAGTGAAGCAAATACTTTAGATCTGCTATAATACGACTGCTCCAGGGGATTCTTTTTATCCACAGTCTTTGAAGAAACCGATAGCATCAGTTACGTTTCATTTTCTACTGGTATCAATAAAGTATTACTGAAATGAACTGAATAAACTTAATAAATATATAAATAAAAGGAATAAAATAAATATTTTACCCCTACTTGTGAATACTTCTGGGTGATAGAAAGAACAATGCAATTCAATTTATTTATATAGCGCTGATTCACAATATATGTCCTCTCAACAAAGAAATTATACTTGCTGCCAATAATGTGGAATTAGATTCTTTTGACAATTTATAAATTTTTCATGCCTTTTAATGACTCCACTGCTACAATTTCCTAGGTGTTAATTCAGTTTAGTTTTTGCTCATATTTAATCCCCTCTATGCCTCTTTGTAAACAAGTTGTAATAGGTCTATGGTCTGTACAAAACATGTTTTAAAATTTTCTCTTCACAAAATCACTAATTTAAAACCATCTCACCAGCTCAATTCTTGATTATTTCAGTCCCTTTCAGAATTAGCTGTTTAGAGGGCTCTGTCGCTTTAATGAAAATCAGCAGTTGCAGACCACGCCTGCTCATCTTGTTACTTGGCTGCAGGTTTGCCACACATGATAATGGTGTTGAATTGGAATTGGTGAGGGGCATTTGACATGTGAGGGGCAATGATATGCAAATTCCACGTATTGTGACATTATACTAAGGCGCTTTTTCAAACGGCTTGTAGAAGCACAAGATTTCTGAAAACTAGAATTTGCGGGGGAAAAACTGGATGGATGGCTTTTGTTCATGTATGGAGTGTTTTTAGAGGCAGCAGAACACCAAATGGTGACACAAAAGCATGGAAAAAGTGACATTTTCATAATATCTCCCCTTTAAATCTTGTTTCCCAGTGTAATGTAGTAGCCAAAGGTCTTAATCTAACTCACTTCACTAACTCAGCTATTTCACATTTTGCAATTATAGTTATGTCATTGTATTTCTTGTCACTTGGTTTAGATTTAATGTTGTGACGATAAAGTTGTAACTGCTATGAAATTATACAATTTAGGATGATGTAAACCATCATGGCTCAAAGATCATAGAATTCAAAATTTATTTCTGCTAAAACATTTTTTTCCATATTCTTGATTTTCTGCACAATAATTCGTTATTTAATATTTTTATTTTTAAAATCAAAACTAAAAATATAAAAACATTTAATTGAAAAAAATATATATTTGTAGAGAGTTCCCAAAATAGGGTACTGCAGTGTACAGAAATCATCAATAATGGGATTTAATACAGCTGAGCTGCAAATGCCTGCAACTAATGATTACGTTTTGCACGTACAAGATTTTTTTTGTTTCTACAGAGTAATCAGAGCCAGGCCTTTGTTGATCACTTTGTCTTTGAAGCTCTGTGTTTATTGCCCACGAACAAAACTGACTGAAAAAGCACTACTCTATACACAACAGGCATTTAAAAGATATAGAATATCTATCTGCAGATGATACATACCTTAAGATTTCTTGAGAAGTAAAAGAAAGGTTTCTGCCTCATCCATTCTTGCAAACAACCCCAGTCTGTTATGGTAAAATGATAAATGGCCTGTACTTGTACAGTGCATTATCTACTCCTGAGAACCACAAAGCGCTTTACACTACATTCAGTCATTCACCCATTCACACACATTCACACACTGGTGATGATAATTTACATTGTAGCCACAGCTGCCCTGGGGCACACTGTAGCCTCACATCAGTTGAAAAAATTTCCTGTTGGATGTATACATTTTCATCATAATTACTATGAAAAACATTTTTTTACTTTGCACCACTCAGTTATCCTCATTGATTGCTGATTTCTGGCATTTTAGCTAAGCAATTATGGCTGTATGTGTTTAAAAGCAAAAAAAAAGCCAAAAACACTGCTGTCTTTTTTGTTACAGAAATACAGCATACCATTTATAAAATGATCCTTTACTTTATTCATCATAAGGTAAAAGCTGTATGTTTTGCAACTGGCAACCAACTATATAGTGAAGGAAAGGTAAAAATCTCTTTGTATACACACACGCACACTTGAACTCGGTCATGTCTGCATGTGTGTACCACTCCAATTAAAAAACATGGGCAGGGAAGAGGAATGTGCAGTTTTCCCTCTGAGACCAGAGTCAATACCAGCACAGGATGACACACTGATGTAGGTGAGCCATACACACAGAAATGAAAACACACAAACAAATCAGTCAGGAAAGCCAGTTAAAATCAGCCACAGACAGAATCTCACAGACAAGATGAGGAAAAGCCCACTGAGCTTGTTTGTCTGTTTCTGCAGTCTTTTTTTCTATATCATATGACCAGCCTGACAGAGTTATAAATCATCAAAACGAAAAATCTGCTTCCAACTATGATCCTTGGATATTTACACACAGAAAGAAAGAAGAAGAAAGAAAGGCAAATAAATATTTACAGATAAATTTATAAAACTAAGCCCAATTTTTATATTATACTCCCCAATAACAGAAGCGTAAACTTCATACTGCAGGCTTTATTAAAACTAACTGAACTAATTGTACAGAGTACTGTAAAACATATAATTAGCTATTCCATTCATCAATGGCTTTTTAAATATCCAATATTATATAAATAGGAGAGAACACGAAAATACATTTATTTTTCCCCCAAAGTATACCTTCTCCCTACGGTCAATATTGATGGGAGCAGATGGTATCTGCAAGCTGCATCAGTGCAAGTCAGTGGTGTGTGCGTGTGTGTGTGTGTGTGTGTGTGTGTGTGTGTGTGTGTGTGTGTGTACATGTGCACATATGCATGCATGAGTCAGAGCTAATTTCAATTCATAATTGTCCCACACCTTTGATAGTCAAGTGGATTACACCTTGTGTTTAAACAGAAACTGGAGAAAAGAAAAGTAGGAGAACACAAAACAGAACAAGTAGGCTGCTTCCAGTCTTGATTCATTTATTGTTAACTCCTTCCAGTTCATTAAGCCTAATCCCTGTTAGGATGGTGACTAGCAGAAGACTTGAATGAGTCAAGGCCAGGGGGGTGGGGGGCATGTGCATGTGTGACTATTGTGACTGAATTTGGGGTTAATCCCTTTCCCCGTGGTGTGTTTGCGTGTTTTGTGTGGGAGACGGAGGAAAGTGAGAGTCAGCTGGACAAGGGTGTGAGGCCTTTGTCTCCTGCTGGGTGCCAGTGCTCTGCTTCGGTTAGGGGTAACATCCTCCCACCTTTTTTTTTCTTTTACCCCCCTGAGACCCTGCTGTTTGTGAATCAGTCTGGTGGGGGGGTTTGCGCCTGGTTTGGCCAGACACACACACATGCAGGGTCACCAATGGCCATCTTAATACAGATGTACATGCAAATAATGTCTTTTAATCAGAACACAAGAAAAAGAGATTGACTTTTTCTTTTATTTCAACCCCAGTGGAGTGGTTTACTCTAAGACATACTGTCTCCTTTTCTTTATCTTTCCTTTTATTCTGTGTGAAGGACTGACAAAAAAGTATATATTTTACAATATCATACAGTTGTTACCTAAATTGTTATAAAATCATAAATTCAACACAAAAGGAAAAGGAATCATTCTCTCAACTTTGTAAAAAATTGCACAGTCAATATGTGCCGATTTTAGTCCTGTCACTCCTGGACTGTGACTTTGCTGTCTCAATAGATGATGAGAGAAATAGTTGCCATTTTTGCTCAAACAATACAAAATGGATAAATAATCAAAGAAGAGCTTAAAAATGTTATTATTGTTATTCAACATTCACTGTTTTAAGATCTGAAGTAGCAGTACTCTTCTATAGTCTCCAGCTGCTGTGACCACTCTGTCCGTAGCACAGTGTGATTATGGCATCAAGAACAAAGTGGTTAAAAGAAAAAAGACGATTGGTTTTGTTCTAAATATTTCTCATAAACATACATGCATTTAAGATTTAAATGCATGGGTTTATACTGTTGTTATACTGTAGTTTTTAACAATGGTTTACTGTTATTTTTGACAATGAAAATACCCTACTCCAAATAAGTTAGGGATATTGTGAGAGACTCAGTGGATGTCATACATAGGGTGTTTGTTTCACTTCAGAGATTTTTCGGATAGGGAGGCAATTGTATTGGGGTAATAGACACACCTCATTTTGTGTTTTCCACATAATGGTCTAACTGTGTACAGTGTGACTTACATATTGGGGCCAACACCAAAAAATACTAAAGACAACCTTTTTCAAAGTTGCATCAATTTCAACACTCTGGGTTTAAAAAGCTGGTATTGTCAGTAAGTCATTCCAACTTCATCCTTCAAACAGCCATGAACACATAACGTCACTTAATGGACGAGCAGCGCCACCTGACCATAGCGCGCCTTCAGGTCGGTGGCAGGCAGTCAGATGTTGCACATGAACTTGGTGTGTCTCAAAGTGTCATCAGCAGACTTGCATCAAAACACAGAACTACTGGCAGAGTTTGTGACAGACCCAGGAGTGGAGCCCAATGAGTGACAGATCCCAATGATGACAAGTACCTAAGGACCTATGCACTCGGACATCGTCATGCAACGAGTGTCGGGTCACCTTGCAAGGTTGCAGCAAATGGTGGAAACACCCGCTACTGATGTTGTCAATTTGTGTTATTTGGGGCTACCCTTATTATTGTCTACATTTTGGGGTAACACATATTAAACTAATGAAAATGGTGTTTCTTCTCATTCAATATTAGTAATATCAAAGGATACCTTTACTTGTTGCATTAAAATTCAGACCCAATAGGAATAGCACTCATGTAAATAACAATATCCCTAACTTATTGTGAGTAGTGTAAGTGAATAAAATGAAATTTTCCTCCAAATCTATTGCAAAATAGGTTTCATTGTGTTGCCTGTACTTCTAAACTGTACTTCAGAAAAGGTCAAGTGGTTCTTTCAAACTGTCATATTAATTTCCAGGAGTAAGGGGTTATATGGGAGGGTAGAGGTATTTTTCCTATAGACAAGTTCGTGATTAAATGGGCTATTTCTGATCTCTTATCATCGAAGGAACTGTGTGTAATAGGCATTATTTCTAATGCCCCTATGTTTAAGAATTCATCAAAAAAGATTATATTTAGAGGTGAAGAGGGCTGTGCACACCTGTTTCTGTTTTTAACTTGTCAGACTTGTTTTGTTTTTGCATAAATGCATATTCTTAGTTGATAAAGTCAAAACTGAGTTTAATTAATTTAGGTGCAATTCATTTATTTATTTTGGAACCTATACCATTTTACAAAGGAACCTTTTAATGTATGTTGACTTTCAATATATTCTGCCTTTTTTTCAGGGGTAGTTGAAATGTTTCACGCATGGCTTTTAGTTTTTAGTCAGAAAGGGGAAAAAAAGTAATGCAAGGTACAAAAGGTAGCTAAAGCTAAAGTAAAGATGAAACAAAAGTTCACCTATCTATAGTCTTAATTTAGTCGTTTACTAAAGAGAATGCTACCGGTGTGGACACTGGGAAAAGAGTGTCTTCTGGCAAAGTATTAAACACAGGACTATTTTACTACATTGATACAACGGCCTTGAATTACAATGAATCAAGTTGGACAATAGTACCACAATGGCTCTAAGATTAGTGTCTATTACTCCAATACATTAGTGCCTTGTGCCTGTATTAAGAGTCCTCATTTAGTGCCGTTCAAGGGGCGGACCAGAAATCCCCAAGTTTCTAAATTGGAATTTCATTCCCCCAGGTACTTTGGCTCATATGAGAAAAGTTGGAATGCATTTGATCTGTCCTAATTTCAATTAATTAGTGACAATGGTTGCACGGGGAGTCCCATAGGGCACAGGGAAAAATGGGTTGATGAGAAGTGAGCGTCAGAAAAGTGATGGGAGAAGTGGCATCAATAAACTGTTAGAGACTCATTAGCAGGCTAAATGGCTCTCCCAAAGTCACGACATTTTAACACAGGACCTGGAGCCTAATTACTGGACACAATATCCATTACAAGGCCCTTCTCTGCTCCCCTCTACACATACCTCTCTCTTTTTATTACTCATGGTGGGATTGACCAATTAACAATTACTTTGCAGAGTGAGATTAGAGAACTATTGCAATAAGTGTGACTGTAAAATATGTCAAAAAACATGAGAAAAGGAACTGATCAGTTGTCTGTATTAGTTAAGGCCTGTTGTTATGTAATGATGCCAGAAATGTTATTCTAAGTTACCCTTTGCAACTGAACTTTGGTCGGTCATGACAAAACATTTAGAAGCAAAAATAAAAATTCTTGATGTGATGTAGATGAGGAAATGACAAATGTTCTGAAGTTGTGTGTGCTTCTCTTGTCAAAATAACCACCCATGTCACACAGGTGCTTAAAGATTTGTAGGGTTTGAAAAAGATAATAGAATCAAATAAAAAGTGTCTCAGCTCAGATTACACATTTGTAAGAATCCAGGCAGATTGGGTCTCCCTCTCACCCCATTATGTGAAGATATGCAGTTCGTTATTTATCTCTGATTATCCAATTCTTTTATCCGGCCTGGTGGAAGTATTCAAAAACTAGAAAAGCAAATACTTGTGCATTTAATACAAGATCAAGCCCTAATAAAAAAGTTTTGAAAAACCAGTCAAGCAAGCGATAGGAATGGCCATTGGCTTGTTACTTCTCTCCCAAGCAAGTAGCTGCAAGAAGCCCCCACTTCCTCCAGTCTTGCTGCTTTGTAACACCTTATGGCTCCGACTGCAACAGGTTTTCTTCTGAATTTTTCTCCTGACCTCTGCTCCCCCTGATCTCCCCCTCTATGTAAACATTATTTTACTCTCCTATGGAATGTAACACTAGTACAGTGGGGCAAAAAAGTATTTGGGAGCCACCAATTTGTGCAGGTTTTCCCACCTAAAAAGATGAGAGTTCTGTAATTCTTATCACAGGTTCACTTCAACTGTAGCCACTCCTTTGTTGCCTGGGCATTCTGTTTGGGATCCTTGTCATGCTGGAAGATCTAGCCACGTTTCATCTTCAATGCCCACACTGATGGTCCAAAATCTCACAATACATGGCATCATTCATCCTTTCCTTAATACAGATCAGAAGGTTACACTGCAAACAGATACTCATTTTACATTGTTGTATTTTCTTTTGAGAGATGAGAGACAGCATCTTTCTGGATAAAATAACACTTCCTAAATTATTGGATAGTCAAGCGATGGCCCTTGATTCACTAATAACAGCAACTGAACTCCAGGACGCCCCCCAAAGCATGCCCAATAAAAAGGCTCCAGGCCCAGATGGATTTCCAGCAGAGTTCTATAAAGAATTCTGGAATATTCTGGCACCAACATTCCACAGAATGTTGCAGGAAACCAATAAAAATTGCAGACTTCTGCCAAACATGATATCTGCCCACATTAGTCTTCTATTAAAATCAGGGAAAGTCCTTGTGTTTCCTACCAGGTATTGTCCCATATCCCTTTTTCATGTTGATCTTAAAATAATCTGCAAAGCCCTCACAAAAAGGTTGGAGAAAGTAATTCCTCTTATAATAAATCCTGACCAAACTGGTTTTATAAAAGGGAGGCATTAATCCACAAATTCACGTAGATTAATATATTTAATAGATTATTCTTACTATAAAAACATTGAAATTAATATATTCAAATGGGGGGCCTATTTCCCCTCTGTCACTCCCTGCCAGTGACTTTGCCCAAGTGGCTCTCGGTTTCCAGGGTTGGGTACTTGGGGGCATGCCAGTTCATCCCTGGTGCCTACCTAGCCGGGCCTGGGTGTACCGGCGTATCTATCGGCCGGTGTGCCAGTGGCGAGGCTTTTCTTTCTGCCCCGTTGACGGGGCGCCTCTTTGAGAGGGGCCTGTTTGGACATTGTTTGGTGGTAGCTGTCTGGTGGCTCGACAGGGGTCGGGTCCGGCATCTCCCTTTGATCGCCTGTTCTGTATGTTTTGTGCTTGGTCGGTTTATTGGTGGGGTTGATTAGCCTTGGGTGGATGCTTGGTCTTGATGCTCTACGATGTGCGGGATTGAGATTCTGGAGCTGGTTGAGCTCGGTGTCCAGGTGCTGGCTAGGCTTGACCTGGGGATGCCTCCCCTCCGCTTTGGGTATTGGCGGGGCTTCCTGACATGGGCCGGAGGGGCATTGGGACGTCGACTGTGGGGATTGGCCGTAGTGGCGCATGCCGGCTGGCCATGGGCCCTATGGCCTGGCAGCAGCCGGAAGCCCCGCATCGGCCAGTCCCTGGTCGGGTCCCCGCTGGGGGGTGGAACGGCCTCAGGTCTCTGGGTCCAAAGCTGGACCTGGTGTAGCCCACTGCCAGCAGGGCCCATGGGCTCATCACTGCGGCCCCTGCATGGTAGCTGCTCAATCTTCGCCCAGGTGCTCTCCCCTGCTTCTCTCTTGTGGGTGCGGTTAGCCCTGCGTTGGTCCGCCTGGGGCTCTTGTGCTCTGGGAGTCCTTTGGATGTCTATGGCTTCGATCTCCTTCGTGCCTGTGTCAATTCCTGGGAGGCAGATCAATGGCTCCTCACACTAGCTATTGAACACTGGAGAAACCTTATATGCACCAGCATGCTCATACACACTGTTGTAACTACTACTAATAAAAAGTTGTTGTCTGGTTTTCTGAGCATCAATAATTATCATCAATAATTTAATATTAATATAATTATTGATGACGTTCGAGTTTAACCTGTTTATTAAAGATATAGGGGCACCAATCTCATAAATTAGATAATTTTAATTAAACCAGACTGTCAGTCTCTCTGAAAAGGCGTAGATTTCGTCCGCGGGGTTAAAACAAACTTTACAGCACACACTGAAATAGCACAGAAAACTTCTCGTTACTTAAGGGAATTTATTAATGAAATAGGTCAACCTTACAGATTACATTTCATTCATAATTTCCATCTATTCTAACGCATCCAAAAATATAGAACAAAGTTAACGTCGAGGGAAGGGGGCGTGTGTGTGCGGCTGTGTGTGTGTGTGTGTGTGTGTGGGAGACAGCGAGCGAATGAGGGGGGGGGTTCAGCTCACCCCCTCAATGCGATAAATAACTCAACAAATTCAACAAAGGCTAGTTTCATTAGCAATGGTGGCTTGGAAAAAGGAAACGGTGGCGACGGAGAAAGGGGATCAACTGAGGCCACGCGACCTGTCTAAACAGACACGCGCCGACCGCAGCGGACAATAAACAAACAAGGAAATAATACAATATAATATACTGCTTCTGGTTGCAACCAAAGTCAAATAATAAAACACAAAAAGCATGCACATTCAGGGTCGGTGTACAGCGACAGACGACCAAGAATAACAGTGGTTAACAAGTTGACAGACTTATTTTAACCAACAGAAAACGGATATATGAACCGTCAAGACCTCTCCTCTACCCAGACCCAGAAGATATAAATCAGTTTAATCCTACTTGGTGGGGCAGCTCTCCACAGTCCACGACGAAGAACGTAGAAAGTGTCCAGCTTAAAGGAATGGTTTGCGCTAAACCGAGGTCAGAAAAGCGGACGTCCGACTTTAGGCGCTGAGGGACTCAGGGCCGATTTCAATAGAGCTCAGATGGCCAGCGGACTACCTGGTACAGGAAAGTCTGTTTGCTCGGCCGATTCACTTCGAAGTTTAAAAAGTGAAGTTCTTCCTGGTCCAGCAGGTTTGAATCGAAAAAGGGAAAATGCTACCAGTGGATTAAAGCGTCTTGCGCATGGGAACCAAAAGACAAAGATTTCAATCTTCGCGCTGCTTTTATCAACTCTGTGATGTCATCACTGGCCACAGACCAATGAGAATGGGTCGAGGGCAGCGCAGTGGGTGCTGGAAGATACAGTTCGTTCAGTGAAAGGATGCTGGGAGATGAAGTTCGTTCATTGAAAGGATGCTGGGAGATGCAGTTCGTTCAGTGAAAGGATGCTGGGAGATCCAGTTCGTTCAGTAAAGGCCATAGCCTCAACAACACACACACACACACACACACAGATGTGGGGATTCCGGTGTTTGCAGATGCATTCTTGGGCTGAGGTTACCACTACTAGATCTTGTAATAATGAGGACCATGAGCTTTTCAGTGACGCTGTTGTATTTATGTATCTATTTGTGGGTTGTGGTTGTATAGTTCTCAAATCGCATTCTTTGGTTTGTTCTATCATTGTTGTTTTTACCCATCTCTCTGAGTGCCACACTGCCAGACAGCACACGTGAAAAAAAAGGGGGGGGGAGTTTAAACTAGTAGGGGAAAATGTTTGACTGGTTCGATATAGTCGTATAGTCGTTGGCATACACAACAGTTGATATCTAGGATATGGAAGTTTTACCACAACAGCTTGCCATACTCTGTCTCCACTGGCAGCTCATTTTTGTTTTGTTTTTCACAGCGCACCTTGACATAACACGTCAGAGAACTAAGTCAGCTTTGTTTGAAAGTTGAAAGAGCAAGGGTGCTGCTGAGAGAAAAAGAGGAAAGCTCTGGAAACAGGTGCTGCTAAATGGACAAAAATTGGCAACTTTTTTACTAAAACGGGCCAAACGAGAACTATGAAATGGGTAAGACAACATATTTAACTTTGCCTGCAAACCACCATTCGAGTTAATTAATTATCAAGTCAATGAACTGTGTGACGTTGTGGCAACTAGCATAACATATTTTAGTGATAATATGATGCAAAGCCACATAACTGGGAAACTGTCTTGTGGCTCCTCAGTGTTAAAAGGAAAATCAAGCACCAAGCAATATTCAATTCAATTTAAATTAAAAAATACTTTATTGATCCCAGAGGGAAATGAAGTGTTGGTATAGCTCATATAATTAATTCTTTAAGGAGTTGTTGTAGATGATGATGGCTGTGGGCAGGAAGGATTTCCTGTGGCGGTCTAAATTGCAGCAAAACTGAAGAAGCCTCCGACTGAGGACGCTCTGTTGTTGTATGACAGTCTCATGAAGAGGATGCTCAGGGTTGTCCATAATTCTTTTGATTTCATGAAGAATCCTTCTTTGCATTATCATCTCCAGATGTTCCACAGTTGTCCCAAGAACAGAACCAGCCTTCTTTATCAGGTTGTTTAGCCTTTTTAGATCCCTGGCTCTGATGCTGCTACCCCAACAGAAGACGGCTGAAGAGATTACACTCTCCACAACAGACTTGTAGAAGATCTGCAGTATCTTGCTGCAAACCTTGAAGGATCTAAGGTCAAGGTAAAATTTATTTGTATTGCACATTTATAGCAGTCAATGCTGCCCCAAAGTGCTAAACAACTTTGGGGCAGCATTACTACTACAACTCTCCAGTTGTATTACAGTACATTATGTTATTTCGACTGTTAACTTTGTCTTCTCTCAGTGTTTTTCTCTCCATAGAAGATATACCTGGTCTGGTATCCTCCTGGGCTGCAATGCCCTGTTGGATGGGGGGCATTGACTGGGATGATGCTCCCAGTAACTGAACATCCACTGTGTCCTGTTATCAACTTTTGACTTTCTGTAACATAGAGAGTGCTCTTATATAAGATCTTCTGTTCCTTTTGTGTCTCTGCTCTGTCTTCTCAAACCCCCAGACGGTCGTGGCAGATGGCCGCTCCTACTGAGCCTGGTTCTGTTGGAGGTTTCTTCCTGTTAAAGGGGAGTTTTTCCTCTCCACCGTCGCTACATGCTTGCTCAGTATGAGGGATTGCTGAAGGATTGCTGTGGTTGGAAAGTCTGCATCAATGGGGCCCAACCTCACGCCAATGACTGACGCAATCTGCTGGGATTCCTTAAATAGGAAACTTTTTAACTGATTGGAATGTTTGTATAAAAGGAATTGAAATGACTTCTTGTTGAGTGCCTTGAGATGACATCTGTTTTGAATTGGCGCTATATAAATAAACTGAACTGAACTGAACAACATAACACAATTATAACAGCAATAACATAGGATACTGCAGATACAAATAGACAGACAACACACAAGATAAAAAAACCACAAGTAGAAACCATTTAGTCCATAAAAACAACCTCTAACCAATTGGGTTCTCAGTCATCCTGTCTTAAAACGCCAAATCAAAGAGATATGTTTTTAGTTGAGACTTGAAGTGCTCTAAGCTCTGGGAAGTTTTTAAATGAAGAGGTAGACTGTTCCACATCCTCGGCCCAGCCACCGAAAACGCTCTATCGCCCCGAGTCTTTAAGCGGGTTTTTGGGACTACTAGAAGCACTTCAGAGCTAGACCTCAACTGTCTGGCAGGAGAGTAAACTGTCACCAGTTCAGAGACGTAAGAGGGAGCAAAACCACGCAAAGATATAAATACAAAAAGTAATATTTTAAAATGGATCCTGTAAGTAACCGGAAGCCAATGAAGGGAGGTCAGAACAGGGGTTAAATGTTCCCGCCTGCTGGTGCCAGTCAGCAGGCGAGCTGCTGCACTCTGAACCAATTGCAGATGATGCAGGGAAGACTGATCCAGACCAACATGAAGAGAGTTGCAGTAATCCAACCGGCAGGACACAAACAAATCAAATCAAATCAAACGTTATTTATAAAGTGCTTTTCAAACTACAACAAAGCTTCTCAAAGTGCTTTACAGATTAAAAATGACCCACAACCCCCCCCCCCCCCCCCCCCCCTTTCCCAAAACCCAAAAATAAAAACATCACCACAACTATACCCCCACATAAAAGCAACAATAGACAAAAGCAAAACGGCTGAGTACAGATGAGCCAGCAAACGTCATCATGGGAGCCATCTACATCCATAATTCAAGTTAATTAAAGAATAATATGCTCAAAGACTCCAGCAGGGAGATATGGTTTGACCTTAGCTAGTAGCCTAAGGTGGTAGACGCCGGACTGAACAACTGCACTAACCTGTTTGTTAAGCTTAAAGGAACCGTCTAAAAAAACTCAGAGATTTTTTACACAGGGTTTTAAAAACAAGGAGCAAGAACCAAGGGGGCCCACGACGCTGTTCACTAAATCAGAGTTACCAAAAGTGAGGAGCTCAGTTTTTAAATCATTTCATTTAAGAAAGGTGATGGACATTGTTGAGAAATGAGTAGTAATTCTCTAGTCTGTCTACTCCTTTCTCTCTACCAGTTCTTTTTTATCTGTCAATCTGAAAGAAAGAAAACACACAGTCACTCAGAAGTTAAGTTAAACAGGCCTGGGGAGATGTGTAGCAATAATAACCAGCACAATCTCCGGAGATTATTTTGCGCCTCTGCCCTTTTTATTGAAGCGACACAGGATTATACAACCTGCAAAGGGAGGGGCGGTCCCTCCCGTTTGCTCACAAAATTACTTTGGAAAATACTTGTACATTTGTGATAGGTTAGTTGCAACACATTCTAATTTTTGCTCTCTGTTACTATGGTGAATTTGCTCTCCTCATGAGTCTGCCTCATGATCAGCTCCTGCCTGCCTTGTGTCAGTCTCAACTACATTCGGTGCTGCTGACACTCTGCACCTGCGGTTAAGCGTTTCCTGTTCTTCATGCAACTGATCACAACACTTATGACTTCCCCTTTTTACCCTTAGTTCCTTCAATAAGTAAAATCATTATTATAAAACTTAAGTAAATCATTATTATAGAACTTTAATCATAAAACCTTGTAAAAGATAACAAACAGAAAAATCATCACATCAACATCTATTGCTTGATGTCGTTTAGACAGGCAGATAATGCCTCAGTGGATTTAGCACCTGGGCCAGATGAAAGTGGTAAATAAACCTGAAGATCATCGGCAAAGCAGTGGTAGGTAATATTGTGCTTCCTAAAAATAGAACCTAATGGGAGCATGTATAACGAGAATAATACAGGACCCAAAATGGAGCCCTGGGGTACACCGCATATCACAGGTGCCGATGCAGAATTAAAAGGGCCCAGATTAACAGAAAAAGTCCTGCCCTGTATATAAGGGCCGCGTTTCCCAAATGACTTAAGAAGCTCTTAGCGCTAAGATCTTCTTTGGAGCGCTCTTAAGAACGCTGTGAAAGAAGAATGCATTTCCCAGAGTCGCTCTTAGCTTAAGAAGATCTTTCACTAAGAAGGAAACGTAAGATCGATCTGACCCACTCTTAACAGCCTTCTTAGCGATCAAATGCTCAGTGATCGTAGCCTGCCACCAGGGGCGTCTAGATTTCTAGGCTACAGTGATCAAGTTGCATCAGGGAAATTTATATCCTCCACTTTTTGAAATAATAAAACAATGTTTAGTGCTGAAATGCACTCATAGCTGTGGAGCACTGGCACAAGAAACATTGGCTAATAGTAGAGAAGGAAAAAATATATATTATTGAAGTACACGTTTAAGTTTTCCACACATCTGCATATGGCTTTACACATAAAAAACATCAACCACCCTGTGGCATTTCACAGATATCAAGGAAGCAGATGTAATTGAACTCAGCTGAACCTAATCCAGAGAGGCTTCACCTGCTACTCTATATAAAGGCGTTACCAAAGTCCGCGTGTGTGAGAAACCATGGCTGCAATACAGCACATTCTCGCTGCTAATCAACAGCGTCGCCGAGGGGGGAGCCAGACGGTCTATATAAATGTTTATGTGCGTCAGCACTTCTCCCCACTCGACGTACTGTCAGACCGGGCTGTCCAGGAAAAGTACTGGCTGCCCCATGCGACGATCCAACGGCTGATCACTCTGGTGTCTCCACATATCCAGAGAGCAACCCGCCGCAATTTTGCCCTCAGCTCAACTGTCAGGCCTGAAGGCTGAAACAAATAAACAGAACCTGTTCTGTGTATATATATATATATATATATATAATATATTACCGGCAAAACATGCTGTGCTGTAGTGAGTAGTAGTGAGAAGCACGTGCGTCAGGGCGCACATTACGCACACGTCATGAACCTACGCTTAGATAAATTACTTAAAATTACAAATTGCCTCGGATTTTTGTTGCTAGGTTTAATACTCATTTCAATGCAAAATGATACACACAATACATGGTTAAGAAGGAAACCAAAGTTTATTGAAAGTATAATGGGGGAGGAGGGGTGGCGTCTCCGGCTTCACTGGGCCGTCTGGGCGTCTGCATCACCTGCAATGAAGGGGGATTGATTAATGAAATTGAATGGAATACATTGCGTAATGCTAATAAAACAAAATAGAACTGTCCCGTACCTGAATCCTGGGGAAGGATGATTGGAACGGAGATGGAGGGACGGCTGAACTGTGCCTCGGACAGCGCCAGCCGTCTCCAGTGCCGCTCTAACCTCTCCTACTTCATCCGGACCATCTCTTCCTGGAGAGCAGTTTGTCTCGGGAGCTGGTCCTCTATCCCCCGCAGCACCACCAGCTTCTCCCTCTCCAGGCGCACCAGCTTCTCGCAGCAGGTGCAGGTGGATATTACAGGCCGCCTGGTTAAGCCTCCCCGCATGCGGACACTCTGCTGGCTGGCGTTCCCGGATGGCTCCTCTTCCTCACTTTCTGAGAGGCCCTCGTCCCCCTCAACGTCGATGCCCCCTGTGATGCCTTCAGAGGCCGTCTTCCCTATGATGGAGAGGACTTTCTCTTCATCGGGAGTGAGGGTTGTCCCACCCGGTGCTCCACCACCCGTGCCCATGGCTTCCCTTCTCACCTTGGCATTCTTCTTTTTGGTCAGGCTCTGAAACTCCTGCCACTTCTTTCTGACAGCACCCCAGTCACGCAGGCCACATGGGCTGGAGAGGGACATCTTCTCCGCTATAGCCTGCCATACACGGTTCTTCACCGTGATGTTTTTTTTCCCCTTTTGTTCCTCCACATAAAACCTCACGGTGCTGCCACACCTCGTCCACTAGGACGCCCATCTCCTCCGCAATAAACGACGGTGCCTGCTTGCTCTTTTTGCTGCCAGTTTCATCCATTATCACATGTGTGTGCCAATATTCATGGGGGTATATATGCACTAATGGGCTTGATTACTACTTAGATACACCTGATGGAACGCACACACACACTTAAAACAAAAATTAACTTAATGCTATATCCACGTGCAAACAATTCAATTCAATTCAATTCAGTTTATTTAAATAGCGCCAATTCACAACAGATGTCATCTCAAGGCTCTTAACAAGAAGTCATTTCAATACATTTATACAAACATTCCAATCAGTTAAAAAGTTTCCTATTTAAGGAATCCCAGCAGATTGCGTCAGTCATTCGCGTGAGGTTGGACCCGTTGATGCAGACTTTCCAACCACAGCAATCCTTCAGCAATCCCTCATACTGAGCAAGCATGTAGCGACGGTGGAGAGGAAAAACTCCCCTTTAACAGGAAGAAACCTCCAACAGAACCAGGCTCAGTAGGAGCGGCCATCTGCCACGACCGTCTGGGGGTTTGAGAAGACAGAGCAGAAACACAGAAGGAACAGAAGATCTGATATAAGAGAACTTTCTATGTTACAGAAAGTAAAAAGTTAATAACAGGACACAGTGGATGTTCAGTTACTGGGGGGATCATCCCAGTCGATGCCCCCCGTCCAACAGGGCATTGGAGCCAAGCAGGATACCAGACAAGGTATATCTTCTATGGAGAGAAAAACACTGAGAGAAAACAAAGTTAACAGTCGAAATAACAGAATGTACTGTAATACAACTGGAGAGTAGTAGGAGAAAAGGAAGTAGCAGAGTGAAGAAAATTGGTAAGTCTGTCCTCCAGCAGTCTAAGCCTATAGCAGCATAACTACAGAGATAGCTCAGGATGACCTTAGCCACTCTAACTTTAAGCTTTATCAAAAAGGAAAGTTTTAAGCCTGGCCTTAAAACTTAACAGAGTGTCTGCCTCATGGACTAAAGCTGGGAGCTGGTTCCACAGGAGAGGAGCCTGATAACTAAAAGATCTGCCTCCCATTCTACTTTTAGAAATCCTAGGAATTACAAGTAAACCTGGAGTCTGAGAGCGAAGGGCTCTGTTAGGAACGTAAGGAACAATTAGATCTCTGATGTATGATGGAGCTTGATTATTAAGGGCTTTGTATGTAAGAAGAAGGATCTTAAATTCTATTCTGGATTTAACAGGGAGCCAATGAAGGGAAGCTAAAACAGGAGAAATGTGATCTCTCTTTTTAATATTCATCAAAACTCTTGCTGCCGCATTTTGGATCAACTGAAGGCATTTTGTGGACTACCTGATAGTAAAGAATTACAGTAGTCCAGCCTTGAGGTAACAAATGCATAGACTAGTTTCTCAGCATCACTCCTGGACAGGATGTTTCTAATTTTAGCAATATTCCGGAGGTGAAAGAAAGAAATCCTAGAAACCTGTTTAATATGGGATTTAAATGTCAAGTCTCGGTCAAAAATAACGCCGAGGTTCTTTACGTTATTACTGGGGGCCAATTTAATGCCATCCAGATGAAGTGATTGACTAATCAGTTGCTGTTTAAGAACTTCTGGTCCAAAGACAGCAACTTCTGTTTTGTCAGAATTTAAAAGCAAAAAGTTTAAGGTCATCCATGTTTTTATGTCTTCCAGACATGCCTGTAATCTACCTAACTGACTGGGTTCATCAGGATTAATGGATAAATATAGTTGTGTATCATCTGCATAGCTGTGGAAATTTATCCCATGCTGTCTAATGATTTTACCAATTGGGAGCATATATATGGTGAACAGAATTGGTCCAAGCACAGAACCCTGTGGAACTCCACAAGTAACTCTTGAGAGTGAAGAAGATTTATCATTTAGATGAACAAACTGGAATCTATCAGACAAATTTGATTTAAACCAGCCTAGTGCTGTTCCTTTGATCCCTTCAACATGTTCAAGCCTTTCTAAGAGAATATTATGATCGACTGTGTCAAAAGCAGCACTGAGATCTAACAAAACCAGAACAGACACAAGTCCATTATCTGAGGCCATGAGAATATCATCAGTAACCTTCACCAGTGCTGTTTCAGTGCTATGATGAGCTCTAAAACCTGACTGAAACTCTTCAAACAGCTCGTTATTGTTTAAATGCTCACAGACTTGATTAGCA